>JANBPO010006173.1:4937308-5407931 GCA_024336825.1 Amorphophallus titanum
GGCCCTGGCGGCGCCTGCCCATGCGGGCTGGCTGTTCGGCGGCGACGACGATGCCAAGAAGCCCGCCGAAGCCTCCAGCCAGCCGGCGGCGGTCAAGGCGCCAGCCACCGACATCGAAGGCAATGTCGCCCAGGCCCGCATGCTGCGCCTGGCCGGCAATTACGAGGAAGCCGTCCATCACCTGTCGCAGTTGATGCTGGTGGCGTCCGACGACCCGCGCGTGCTTGGCGAGTATGGCAAGACGCTGGCCCAGATGGGCCGCGCGCAGGACGCGGTGCAGTTCCTGACCCGCGCCCAGCAGCTCAACAACACCGACTGGACGTTCTATTCGGCGCTGGGCGTGGCCTATGACCAGCTTGGCGACCAGGCCCAGGCGCAGGCCGCCTATCAGCACGCCTTGACGCTGCGGCCGGGCGAGGCCAGCGTGCTGAACAATTACGCCCTGTCGCGCCTTCTGGCGCACGACCCCGAGACCGCCCGCAAGCTGGCCGACCAGGCCCGCGCCGCCGGCGGCGAAACCGACCCCAAGATCAAGCGCAACCTGGCGATGATCGCCGAGCTGGCGCCCACTACAGCTACGGCGGAAAAGACCGCCGCCGCGGAGCCCGTCACCGCCCAACCAGCCAAGGCGCAGGTCGCGCAGACCCAACCGGCCAAACCGCAGCCTCCCGCGGCAGAGCCCGCGCCGGCCCCGACCATGCCGGTCCATGTCGCCGCCATGGCCAAGGCCGAACCCGCCAAACTCGAACCCGTCAAAGCAGAACAGAATGGCGATACCAAACATGCAAAGCGTCAACGGCCAATCTGTCAGATAATGGAATCCCAGCGGCCGGCCCATGAAACGGCCATAGGCAGGCAGCAGTACCTCGACCAAGGCAAGGGCGATAACCAGCGCCATCAGCGCCATCAACACCGCTTCGCCGAGGAACTGGACCACCAACTGGCCGCGGCGCCCACCCATCACCTTGCGCAAGGAAATCTCGCGGGCCCGCATGGTGGCGCGCGCCGTCGCCAAATTCATGAAGTTGAAGCAGGCGACCAGCAGGATCAGGATGCCGACAATCGCCACGCCGTAAACCGTTGTCCAACTGCCGGCCGGCGTTTCGCTGGAGCTCCAGCGGCCGGCGGTCAAATGGACGTCTGTAAAGGGGGTCAGGTGAATGGCATAGCGCTGGCTGCCCTTGCGAGGATCCTCTTCCGACGTTGGGACCAGACGATCCAGCAGCGGCGCCATTTTCGAAATGACGGTTTCCGGCGTGGCCCCCGGCGCCAGGGCGACATAGCTGTAGCAGCAGTTGCCGTACCAGGATTGCTTGTCGGTCAGAGACATCCGGTCCGCGATGGACGTGTTCGCCATGAACACATCGCCATCGAGCTGTGAATTGTGCGGGATGTCCCGCAGGATCCCCGTCACCCGCAGCGGGATCAACCGGCCCAGGCACCCGGTCGTGTCGTCTACCGCGCAATTGGCCGTGGTTCTTATGAGCTTGCCGATCGCATCGGTGGTGCCGAAATATTTGCGCGCGGCGCTTTCCGAGATTACGACGGATTCCGGGTTCTTGAAGACCGTAGCCGGATCGCCCCTCACCAACGGCACCCGGATGACCTGGAAGAAATTCGGGTCGACACTGGCGACAGGATCGCGAAACGGGCGGTCACCGGCAAAAAGCGTCATCGTGTAATAGAAGACCCGCGTTATCGCGGATACCTCCGGGATTCCGTCCCGCATCGCGGCAGGCAAAATGAAAGGAGCAATTGCCAGCCTGAGTGGATCGCGCCCGGGGATATCGGCTATCTTCTCGACACGATAGAGATTTTGCGTGCCGGGAATCCATTTGTCGTAGGACAACTCATCCCGGATGAACAGAAGCACGAAGATCACGCAAGCCAGGCCCACCGCCAGGCCCGCGACGTTGATGAAGGCATACAGCTTGTGCCGGGCGATGTTGCGCAGCGCGGTGACGAGATAGTTGTGGAACATGGTCGTTCCTACTCTCGGCGCACATGCGCGGGATTGGCGGGCGTGGCTCTGCCGGCTGGATGAGGGCCGCGGCGGGAATGACGTCTGTTGCCGCCGCCAGCGCGGGCGACACCGCCAACGCCGTCCAGGCCAGCATCAGCGCCACACAGATGTGCCGTATCATGGGAATGCCTCCATTGCCGGCCCCGATTATAGAGGCAGGCAGCGAACCGGCTAGTATCCGATACATCAAAAACCCTGAATTCCCAGCGCATGAAAAGGCCGCAACGGTTCCGGCGGCCGACGGCCAGTTGACATGGTCCGGTGATGCCATAGCCTGCCTCCAACAATAAGGGCCAATCGGGGAGATCTTCATGCGTATCGCCATCCTGTCGCTCGCGGCTGCTTTTGTCGCGGCGCCTGCCATCGCCCAGCCGCTACCGGCACCGGCTTCCTATCCGCCGGTGACCGGCGCCAAAGGCGTAATCGCCACCCATGAATTGTCGCTGGACATGGCTGAAAGAATTGCCCGCGCCGGGATCGACCAGTGTCGCAAGATGGGCTTCACCACCACGATGGTGGTGCTGGACAGCAGCGGCACCATCAAGGCATTCCTGCGCGACGATCACACGGGTCCCCACACCATCAAACTGGCGCAGGACAAGGCCTATACCGCGCTGACCCTGGCCAACCGCTTCGCCACCTCGCTCAACTTCTCCAAGGCGCGCGGCGGCACGCTGGGCACCGCCATGCCCAATGTCCGCGGCCTGACCACGGTGGGTGGCGGCGTGCCGATCAAATATCACGGCGAGGTGATCGGTGCGGTGGCGTCGTCGGGCGCGGTGGGTGCCGCCAATGACGAGATCTGTTCGCAGGCCGGCATCGATGCTGTGGCCGCGGATCTGAAATAGCCTGATCGTCAGACAGCAGAAAGGGCGGCACGCCAGTGAGGGGGGGCCGCCCTTTCGCTTTCTTAATCCTCCCGTTCTTCCCTTTGGGCGCGCAGCGCACGGAAAAGGGGAGGCAGCGGCAGCGATGTATCGGCATAGCCGACCGAGCTGCCGCCGGAGGGGTTAGTGACTGAGGATGATCGAAGCGATCACCCCGGTGGCGACAGCGGCCATTACATAGCTGCCATCCACTTCGCGCCATTCATAGCCGCGCGGGGGCTGGTGCAGGTGACGGGCACGCCAGTCGACGCGGTGACCGCGATTCCAGTCATTGTGGGCGATACGACCACCCTTGCGCCAGTCGTGATGGACATAGTGGCGTTCGGGGCCGCGATGGTCGTCGTGACGGCCATAATCGTGGCGGGGCTGGGCCAAGGCCGAACAACGAGGCTTGATTGGCATATATCATGACTGGTACTCTCTACACATCAGTCCCTATTTACCTGAAAATCAATTAACTGTTGCTAAACTTAACTTTTTTTTTTCATTTTTGATTTGTGTACTCATATTTTATTGTTGCATGGGTACACTTCTTTGAGAAGGAATTGTGGTTTGTACCACCAACTTTGTTGAAAAATAAATAGAGGTACAACTGTAAGAGCAGAGGAGAGGTTCTTCACACTCATCTTACAAAGAATCAAATCAGACAATCAAAATTACAAAAAATGCATTACCTCTCTCCATTTCTCCACAGGGATTTGAAGAATAAACCTACCCCAACGATATAATGAAGACAAAGCTGATGTAGAAATGTTTTCCATGTAAACAGTACTTCCCTTGAAATATGGCGATTGCACTCCCTCCATATACTTCGGCATATGGCATGTGGTAAGAGCATGGAAATCTGGCCTGTCGTACTTCTGACATCTGTTGTCAGATATTTTTGAAGAAACTCTGCATTCCATCACATGAGCTGAAGTTGATTGTAATGCATAGGAGATGGCCCATAATTCTCCAAACTCTTTACTTAAAGAGCAACTAAACAATTAAGTGTTCAACATGTTCAGTTGTAATGCCATAGAAGGGACAAATAATATCGCAGTCAAAACACCACTTCCTGCAATAGACCTTTGTGACAAGCCATTATGAAATGCCAACCGTATAAAATCTTGCACCTTAAAAGCGGACTTAATTTTCAACACTGTAGCAAATCTAGCATAGTTTGTGCCTGTTCCTTCTAGTAGTTTGTCGCATGATTGCCTGGGTTCATATTACAAGGGAAATTGAAATGCACTCACTGTTTAACCTTGCCTTTTAATTAATTTCTGAAAATCAAATGGATCACATCACCTCCCCAGCTACCCAGAGAAGGCACAGATTGGATTCAGGTAAGGAAGGTTAACCAAAGTGATGTTCTGTTTCTTCTGCCCCCAAGATGTCTCTGCTTCCTTCGTAGTCAAAGATGTAGGGAGCTCCCAAGGCAAGTGCGATTAATGAGTTGGGACAAAAAGTTGTTTGTGTTGATCTTGTGTGTGACTTGTCACAAAAGGGAGATTTCTGTAAAAGATTTTCTAAATGACTGGAGCAACAAGGAGATAATGGGAAAATCTGTCATTCTGGGCAAATTGGGTCTGATTGTAGGGGAAAAGTGGACCAGTTAAGGAAATTGTGGAACAGCCACACTGGGGAGGCTATGATGATAAGTTGTGCAGGAAATCTTATCGTAAGTCCCTGAGAATGATGCCACATTGCAGAGGGATGTCTAGCAATTGTTCTAGGTTTCACCCATTCTACAGTGGGGAACAATTATTTTTTTAGTCACCGTGTAAGATTGTTGTTCTCAAACATTTTACTCAGAGCTCAGAGTTGCAGTGTGTTTGCATTACGTACCCTTTTTTGAGGATTCATACAACATTTGCCATTTGACATCATTCATCATCAGCATTGTTAGGTCTTCCTGGGCAACCTGTGGATTGGATTATCATTTTGACCTGCACATGTTTGCGTTACACCTCCTTTCCATTTTCTTTTTTTAGTTTTCATTAGGATTTCCAGTCTAATATGAAATGATCATGTGATGGTTTCAACTGGGTACGGTGAATGATTGAAAAAGAGGACTTGTGATGGTGGCCGATCAATGTGTCACTATGATGCCAACAGCGCGCATTTGTATGGATTCAGCAGCATTCTTCCCACTTCATTATCTGTTGCATTTTTTCCCCTTGATGTTCTGTATGGTACTAGGTGGATATTTTTTTGTTTGATGATACTATTGAGAACATAGTCCTAAAGTTTCCTTTACTTGAATCTAACATGATTCATGAGTGTATTCAGACCCCAGAATGTGGAAGCATTAATGTTATGCATTCTAACTCAACGTTGGATTTACTTTTGGGTCTCTTAGATGATCTTTTTTTCAACCCCAACTTTGTCATTGATGTTTCAGGTGTGAAGCGTTCTCTACGTACCCAAGAACATATGATCTCATTCATGCGAGTGGTGTCTTCAGTTTATATCGGAACAAGTATGTTTCCTTATTCTTTTTTTTTTCTTGATGAGGAACTTGAAATGACACACAAAGATGAATCAATTGAGTGAGTCTAATGTGTTTGGTTGTCTATACTTAACCAGGTTTTTGTCACTTAATGAAAAAAAAAACTAATTTCTTGCGTTCTTTGTCCATAAATGACCAGATGTGACATGGAAGATATCCTTCTTGAGATGGATCGCATCTTACGTCCTGAAGGTGCGGTTATACTCCGTGATGGTGTTGATGTGCTGAACAAGGTAAGGAAAATTGCGAGTGGCATGAGGTGGGATGCCAAGTTGATGGATCACGAGGATGGTCCCCTCGTACCTGAAAAGATTTTGGTTGCTGTCAAAAGATACTGGGTTGGAGGTGGAAGCAATCACACAACTCTCTGATGGGCAACATTCTGGTTGTCATTTAGGACAGGCCAGAGCACAATGCCGAGGGCTGTTATTGGATTTCGTCTTGTTAAGTGGGTGTTCATTGTTAATTGGCCACTCTTGGGTAGGCCTGTTGTAACAATATTTAGATTTTAGGTCTGTTGTAAGTAACAACATTTAGATTAGATTTTGTCCAATTATAAATTACGCCCGGAAGAGCAAATGAATAATAATTGTCGAGTAGCCTTCCTCCTTATCCTTCGTCATCCCGGAAAACATGATGAAGAGTCTGATGGGACGGTGATGGGCAGTCTCTGAGATGTATCCCTCTTGCCTCTGGGGCATGACAGACAGGTGAAAGCTGTAAAGCATTCCTAATCGTGTGAGGCTGCCAAGTTGCCATCCAGGGGACAGCAATTTAAGGGGATTGCGTTTTTTCTCATCCACACGAGGCATGGCCGCATGTCCGGCGGACTCGGACTGAGTCGGTGTAGGTAAGTTGGGAGACTCGTTCTCTATTGCTGTGAACTCGGATTGTGACAGAATATGAGCCGGCTCGAGTTATTTTTAGAAGGTTTAATTGGATGACTCAACCTAAGTTTGAGTCGGTTCTAATCATATGGATTTGTATTGTATCCATAGCCGGCAAGGTGACAAGGTAATTTAAAATACTCAGATGGGGAGTTTAAGCGCTTAATAAGTTGCTAGTTGTCTTGACAACTGTAATTGTACCGACATATATGTCTGGATCAGTCCATCTTAATGAGTCAGACTAACCCTGATATGAGGTCGGATGTAGCCTTCTGTCAACATGTCTGTCTGTGGATTAATGCTACTCCTTTCCTCGACATCAGCAAGCGGTGTGTTGAGGTGTGTGTTGAGATGTCTGTCTGATGTCCTTCGGTCTCAAGTTCTTGAGGTAGATGTTTCTTTCGCATCCAGATTCGAGTCGTTTCTGTGTTAAGCTTACATCATTATGATAAGGATTAAGGAGGCACATGACTTTTTTTTTGTAGCGTATATTATCTCAGAACCTTGATTCCGGAAATCATACCATATCAATGAGTTATGCTTCAGGCAATGGGCTGTCCTCTGGACACATGGGTCCAGCGTGTGCTGCTATTGCTGAAATTTGTACATCGCCGGGAGTATCTGGCGCATGTCTCATCAGACAGACTGGCGGCCCTGAAGCTGCAGAGGGCAGAATGCAAGGCTGAATTGGGGAGGATAACCTCTTCTTTGCGGGAGCAGCAGGATCAGCTGGGGGCCCTGAGCGGGCGAGAGCGATTTATTCAGGACCAGATCTTTACTCTAGAAGCAGAGCTGAAGGAACTCCAAGCCGAGCTGTCGCGAGTGAGATCTGTCAGGCCACCGCTTGCCGAAGAAGTAGCCCTTCTAGAGGGGCAGATGGCGTCTCTTCAAGATGAATCCGTCCGGCTTCAGGAGGAGGAGTCTCATCTTCGAGAATTATCATCATCTCCAAATGTAGGCCTCCCTGATTTTGCAGACATTTTCAGGCGACCATAGACATTTTCTCATTGTAAACGCCTCACTTAGGGGCAATTTTGTATCTCTTTTATGATAATGAAATGATGCTCTCTTGTTTCATGGTCTCATGTGTCTCTTGATGTTCTCATGTGGATTTGTAGTAGTTTGGCATATCCTACCGCAGGTGACCCGTGCTTAGCAGGAGAGTGTCCGCCCTTTCACAGAAGGGGCGGGGAACTCACTCCACCGCGTGACGGTACCCGGAAGGGTGCTCAAACTAGGCTTTCGGACTTATGTGTTGTGCATAGGTGCCGCAGAATATGACATGTGGGGGCTGTAGACTGGCTAAGGCGGAGTGCCGTTAGACCAGTGAAAGGTTTCATCACCGATACAGGATTTGTATTGGTGCAACAGAATGCATTTTGGTCTCATCGGAATAGCCGCGAGGTCTAGTCCGGGTGGGTTTCAGCTGTTACCCCAGGTGGGACGTAGGAAGATGTATATAGGTCTCATCAGGCTAGACGTGAGGTCTAGACTGGCTAGGTCTCATCACTGATCAGGCGAAATGCCATTCGATCAATGTGTGGTCTCATCATCGATATTGGGTTGATATCGATGCAAAAAGATTTATAGTTTCATCAGACTTGGACGTAAGGTCCACTCTGGGCAGAGTCTCTTTATTGATCGGGCAAAGTGCCGATCGATCAATATTTGGTCTCATCATCGATATTGGGTTTATACCGATGCAAAAAGGGTTTTATATGGTCTCATCAGACTTGGACGTAAGGTCCAATCTGGGCAGAGTCTCATTATTGATCGGGCAAGGTGCCGATCGATCAATATTTGGGCAAGGGTGAGGGCTTACCCGACCGGTTTGAAGAAACCGCCCCATTTTGGAGCTTTTAGTTGAAAGCCAAAAACAACAAAAGAAAAATGTAAAAATGGCCTTCAATGCCCAATCTCCTTCTCTCGAAATACTAGGATGAAACCTGTGGGAGCCCAAAGGTCTTTCCAATTGGACTCTGCGCCAAACACATCCCCGATATTGTTCCCTTCCTCACGAGTCGACACATCTGTGACACTTTGTTGAATGGGTGAGCCACCTGCCACATTGGGGACAGGAATATGACAGCCATGACTGACGCCATCTACGGGGAAATTTAAGAGGTTTTTCTGAATGAAAGACGTCTCTCTCTCATGAGGATACTTGGACTGAAAGACACATTCAGAATTCCCGCTACTGTCATCTCCCCGATCATCGAATGTTATAGCCATGTCCATGATTACATTAACCACGAGCAACTGCCACACAGAGCATACATATCTAAACCAAGAAAACCTAGGCGAATAAATACACCCTCGCAATTGGCTCGGAATTCGTTAACACTAATCATTCCATTTTGCATGCATGCAATTGAAACAGTCGATATAATGGATAAATGTCCTTAATATACTCAGCCAATTGCCAGAATTGGAAGAATACGTGGATGTTCACGGTGCTTTCCCCTTTAAAAAAATGTGAGAAGAATCCGTGTGAAGAAAGAACGGAGGAAAGGCCGACCTCTTAGACGAACCACCATCTCTCCCCTTCCCCTGTGCTCTAGATCCCTCATCAGCCTGGCCCTTCGGTCCCTTCACCTCCACCCCGTTCGGCATCTCCCTCGCCGTGAAGCCGCGACTCTCTCCACCGCGGGACGGCGCCTCGGGCGCTGACCCCAACGAGGAGGGGTGCTTCCCCGGACTCTCGGCTCTGATCTCACCCTCTCCAACAGCGGCAGCAGCAGTGGCAACAGCAGCCCCTCCACCTTCCTCTACCGTGGGAACGGCGTCCAACTCGACTCCGCCGGAATCCCCCGGGGTCACCTCACCCGTCTCCTCGCCACCTATCGCCGCCGTCCCAGCGCCGGTGGCAGCCATTTCTTCCGCGGGGAGGCCATCTCTCCCCTCCCCGCTTGGCCGGCTGAAGGGCCTCTCCTGGTGAGAGGGCTGGGTCTGGTAGCTAGCCTAGCCACTTCATCAGGATCCGTGGGCAGAGCCCCATATCGGCTGGAGAACCCTGCCATGTTGCAGGTGAAGACCCTCCAACCTTTGTTTCTTTTCGCCGCCTTCCGCACGCGTTAAAGAAATGAAGCGGACCGACCGTCCGCGAATTACGGGGGATCCGTGACTTGTGCAAGTCCCCCAACATTTTGTACATCAAACACAAGGCCACTGGGCATAGCGAGAGCTTCATACCCCAAGCCATCAAGCAAGCTGGGTAGATGGCCTCCGGCCTGATCACTGTCTCGTCCCCTTGCGGAAGGGCGAACGAGCACAGCCAATAAGTCAGGTACGCAGCACAATGTGTGATGGCGTCGACTCCCGTGGGGTTTGGACCGCCTTGTCGACCTCTCTGCGTGATCGGAGGAAGGGTCATCTGGCGACAGGCTCGTGACTTCTTCCTCACCGCCGTCGGAGCCACTACGGGGAAGTCTTCGTACGTCTTCTCCCCGCTAAAGAAATATCGAAGCCACATGCCCATCCGCACGCGTCGCTTCTCTCCGGGCTTCTGCACCTCCTTCGGGTCGAGCGTTAGGCGCACCATGGCGTGGTAGGCCTTCATCAAATACCGGTAGGCGAAGCCGGTAAAATATTTGCCCTCACCATCCGTCTGGTCCTTCAGCCAGTCCAGAAAGTAAACCTCTTCATATGGTTTCCCGTCTATGGGCAAGCCGCTCAACTTAGCCAAGCTCCAGAGGTCCAACGAAGTTTCCCCCTCAGCAGTGTAGAAAGTGTTGTACTCGGGGCAGAAAACTTCGATCATCCCACAGCATAATCCTAGGGAAATTGGATATCAGTACCAGGATGCATAAACACTGTGATACACCCCTTCTCTCACCAGGATCGGGGCGTACTGTTGCAGCACATAATCTGTGAATTCGACGGCTCCTAGACGGAAGGCGTGGGCATCGGTGGCTTTCAGCTCTCCAAACCAACCCACGAAAATCTGGTGCTTGAATCGAACCGCCAGGCAGTCCAACAAGAAGGGTTCGTCCTGATATCCCCATTTCAGCGGGGCAAGGAACAGGCCATAGCTCGGCTTCTCCCAGTCAACATGCCCCCCGGCCTCGTTCCATCGGGCTGGCATAAATTGTGGAGCTCTCGTCAGGAGTCCAGCATCCGGGGTCAACTCCTGCATGCCAAGAATGGCATCCCACTTTCTCGCTTCCCCGGGAAAGTAAATTGGCGACATCCGGATCACTGAGTCATTCAAACTATCTCGGTCGGCCAGCAGTGCCCCTTCGACGCGTCGAGCCAAAATTACGTCACGCTTCCCATACAAGTTGAAGCGCCTGATGAAACCTGTCAGGTGTTTGTCTTTCGGGTGGTCTTGACATGTCATTATAATGCTTAGCATGGGTCACTAGGCCTAGCATGTGCCACCTTGAAAGTTGAGACCTCATGTCCAAGGATAATTTAGAGAGGAGGAGGGGGAGCCACTTGATTTTGAGGTATCTCCTTGCACCCGGGATGGGGGGGTAATCCTGATGAAAATAAAAAGAAGAAAAGAAGAATGAATAAGAGAGAAGAAGATTAAGAGAGGTAGATTAAGAGAAGAAGAAAGGGAAGATAAAGGAAATTTCAAACTCACTTGATTTGCAATGATTCTCCCACTGATATGGCCTTCTATTTCATTGATTCTTGCAAAAGAAATCTTGGGTTTCTTTGAAGAACGCTCCATTGCCCCTGCCATCTTCTATTTCTCTGTTCAGCTCCCTGGCACTGTTCCTGCAACTGCAAAGAATTCTTGCGATGGTTCTCTGTTGAATGCATAAACCGAGCCCCGGAACCCCCTTTTTATAGTGATTTGCTGCATGCAGTTGCAGTTTAGAATTGGACAGGGATTACAGTTTAGATTGGACAGAAATCACAGTTTGAATGAGAACGGGATTCTCTATTGTTCACTTCCGGTCAGGATACGGAATCTCAGTCAATTGATGGCATTCTCATTGGCGTCAGTTATTTGAACAGCGCCCGTATTAGGGGCATCGTTTTGGTAAAATGTCTTCATGAAAGGCATCATTCAAACTAAGTAGATTCCTTTTCCGAATCGAACACTGAATTTAAATAACGACCTTTGGAGTGTCGTTAGTTGTTTAGCTAACGCCTGTTCTAATGGCGCCTATTCTAATGGGCGTCATTTCTTGAAGTAATTCATTTCCCCGTGAACAACGTCATTCATACTGTCATCATTTATTATTGTAACGCCTTTGAAGAAGTCGTCATTTGTTTGGCACCCTCTTGTGCATTCTTTAATACACTTGGATTCTTTGATGAAATTGTGCATTATTGATTATATGTTTTTATGAACTTTGTGAGCTGATGAATCTTTGAGCGCAGGAAATACATGTCATGCAAATCCTATGGCGCTCGCTGTTGGTTTGGTAACATCATGCTCCCTGTATTCCCTCTGAATGCATTGTTACTATATGTTATTTACGCTACTATAGCATATCAAGGACCATGTGGTTCTGATAAACCTGGAATTTGAGTTCCCCTTCATCAAAAACAGTGATAGTTCTAGGGGAATCTTAATCGCACGGATAGGCCGTTGGGTCATCCAAAGGTTTGGGACGATGGTTCCCGCTTTCTGAGTTGAGAGGCCGGGAGTGACGGGGGCAATTCCTCGAACACCTTGCGCGCGTGCTGCCTGCTTGTCTGCCCACCGTGCTAGAGTCCGGGAGATTGACCGGTACGTGAGCTTCCGGAGGGGTAATTGGGCTGAATTTTCTTCTGTGGATAGGTGACTATGGGGGCTGGAATGTGGCCAGGTGGTGGGGGTGGGTTATGTGGAGGATTTTGGCGTGGGCCGGCTCTCAACTGGCCTCTCTGTTCTGCACTGCGGTGCAGTCAGAACTGAGTGCAGGGGTAGGAAGTGACGTCCGCCCACCAAGATGGACGTTCTGGGGTGCGGAGAAATTTTTGGAGGTGGTATTGGTTGTGGGGAAGTGGATCTCAGAACCCCGGGCCGCCCTGGTGAAGAATGGGGGTTGTCCCTTTGGAGAGACTCCGGCTCTGTCCTGCGGAGGTACTGTAGCAGCAGGCCGCGCAGTAAAAGTCCGTCCAAAGAGAACTTTCAGCCCCGGTCGAGTTTAGAGGTGAGGCTAGTGGGGTTGGTTCGTGGACAGGGAGGGGAACAGAAGTTGTGAAGAGGGCTCGGCGATTTGGAGATCGGAAGTGGGCGAAAACGGCCACCCAATACGGCTCTGTCCCAGGGAGGGGCAACCCAGAGCGTCTGGGATAGCCTGGAGGGACTATGAAGAGGACTCCCTCGTCCGGACGAATTTCGAGGCGAGGTTTTCTCCTATGGTTTCGTATCAGGAAGAGGAAGAAAGTTGTAGAAGACCACAGTGGGATTCGCGGACGTGACGGGGACGTTCCCGGCGGATCTTCAGACGCCCAGATCTGGGCAGACAACGGGGCGGGCGCGTGCAGATCACACCAACTTTCCACCCTCCTTGCGTCGAAGCTCGGGGCTTGAACTCCAAGGGTGGATCGATGTCGGGGAGGTCGCCTCCTTGCTGTGAGGTAGCCGAGATGCTGCACGAAGAACGAGGAAGAAGCTAGGGCGTCGCACCCTAGGAGGAAGAAGATGATGGAGAGGGGAGAAGGGAGGGAGTCACACCCTCAAGGGAGCAAGGGAGAGGAGGGGGCGCACCAATCTTCCACAAGGGGAATTTTCTCCATTCATTAACTATTTCCTCAAAATGAAATACAAGGTTATATATGGGGTGGGGAAAAACCCTAGACAATTTCCTAAATGGAATTACAAATAAAGGGAAAGCATTTAATCCTAGCAATTAAATCTAGCTAACCAAGGGAGGGAAAAGACCAAGTGGGGAGGGGGGCGCCCTTGCCAAAAGGTATAGACTGAGCTTCTCTTCAGTCACTCTCTCTTTCTCTGATCTCCCTCTTCTTCTATTCCTTCTTCTTCTTCTACCTTGGCTCTCTGCTGCTCTCTCTTTCTTTTTCTCTGTTGAACTCCCCTTTTTCTTTTCTCTGCTCTTCTCTCTTTTTCTTCTCTAGATCGCACAGATTGGCTTCTGCTCTCCTGGTAGTTATCCACGATTATTTTCTCCAAGAAGGAGAAAAATACCTTTTATACCAGCAGCAGGAAGGGCGCGTGTCTTCCATGAAGTCCCGCCCTAGAACCTCCACACGTGGCAGCATCTTGCCATTCACTTTACATGTGTCACAATCCTGGCACTACATCCAACCTTGGATCACGTGCCACCCTTGTTGTCCTCAAGATATTACCTGTCAGCACAGAAACAAACATTAGTTCAGTTAAAAATATACTAAACAGAAAAAGATGCATAGGGTTGTTATGTGCTCGGACTTACATCACTGGCTTAGCTACAGTGTCTACACCGACTCTAACATGTAGTGAGCCAAAATATGCACAGGGTATGACATATGCTCAGACTAGCAACGCTAGTATAATAGTGTATGCTCAGACATACACTGACCTGCAACGGTACACACACAGACAATAATGCAAGACTAATAATGTAATGCATGGACTTGATAGCAGGTAGAGGGCTTAGTGTAGGTGGGCAAAACATGCACGGATGCATATTTCGTGAAGCAAGGCCAAAACATGCACATATGCGTGTTGTGAGAAACAAAGCAAAACATGCACGGACTTAAACACAAGTTGCACATAACAAGAAATATGCATAGGGTTTGACGTGCACAGACATGGTGAAGGTGTGCACGGACTTGGGATACAACCCAATCAACAATATACTAAGTCTAGGATGTGGACGGGGTTTGACTTCCACGGACCCTGTGAAGGCATGCAAGGACTTTGTATGAAACACAAAATCTGCACAGGGTTTTACTTCCACGGACCATTGCAGAGGTAAAATCTGCATGGACTTTAGATGCAAGACATGCACGAACTTTAACATGTAATCCCAACAGAATTTTGACTAAGTCCAAAATGTGCACGGACTTCGGAATGCTCGGACCTTGCTACAGTATGCACAGACTACAAACACAAAAGATGCAAGGACTTATAGACATGTGCATGCACTCAAATGTGCTCGGACTTGGAAATAGTGTGCATGGACTTGAAAGTTGAAACATGCAAGGGGTTATGGACATGTGCATGGACTTTAACAACTCACCCCTTCACCATCCCATCACCCCGCACCACACCTATCACCTTCCTGCACACCCAGATCACACATTGCAGCAGAAGCCCATTTTTTAGAGGCTGCCCCGAGATCATCCAGCATCCACTGGAGGTGTACCATACACCGATGGAAAGATCATCAAGTCAGCTTCGACGGCGAGGTGGTTTCGTCTTCATCCGAGCTCGGGGCTGTCCTGAAGGTCCGTTCTCGTCAGAGCGCGCATTAGGCATCTGTGGGAAGACTAGAGTCCTACTGCAGAATCTGTAACTCCCACACCCCAGCTCCCCTTGGTGCGCCGTTTGGCAAGAGTGTTCCTCTACCAGTCTTCTGTCCAATGCCACCGGCGGAGCCTCGTTTGGAGTCCGGAGCTGTCCGTTCCGATTTCTCTTCCTCGGGTGCACAGGTCAGTTCACTCAAAACTAGCACCGGTACCCCGCCACTGTTCACCCTCTACCTTCCCACTCTGACCTCCTATGGTGCCCTTCCTAGTTGGAGAATGAAGAAGACTAATAAACGGACGCATTCGCTTTGGTCCCGCACCATTTTGATGACGGGAGTGATCGTGACAGCGCCGCCTTCTTGAGAGTCATCCTCCACAGACTATGCAGAACCAGTCCGGCCTGCAGCCAGAAACAGCTTACAGATGCTACTACGACCTCAACTCTGCTCTTCTTGGTGCGCCTCTTGGCCGGGGCGTTCTCCTACCGGTCTCCTTCAAACCCAGTCGACGGAGCTTCATTCGGAGGCCGGAGCTGTTCGTTCCGAATTTTCTCTCCTGGATGTGCAGGTCAGTCCATAGAAAATAAGCACTGATACCCTGCTACTGTGCACCCTCTCTCTCTCTGGTCCGACCTCTCCTGGAGGCCTTCCTGGTCGGAGATTGCAGAAGACTCGGAGATAGACTCGTTGGCTTTGGTCCCGCACCATTCCAATTTCGGGAGTACTCGTGACGGCGCCAACTTCCTGCTGCTGCGCCCTAAGGACAGATCCAGCTAGAGCCGAGCCACCCTGCCACAGAGTCAGCCACGACCAGCGACGTCTCTAGGCCATTCCCCAAAAATTATGGAGACTTCCTGAACCAGATAGAGACGTATTGGCACTAGTTTCGGCATCATCCGAGTTCGCCACAGACCGTGGAGCCGTCAACAGTGACCATTGGTCAGCCCGTTCCTAAAGCTGGCAGAATCGGCTGAGTGACTTCTTCGGCAATCTAGTGGTCTTCTTCCCCCACCCCGCCTGGCCGGCTTAACTTAGGTGGGAGGCCACCATGGATGCATATTTTGAATGTTACACCATGTCCGATGCCATGCAAGTCAGCTTTGCCCAATAGCGGCTTGTCCGCAAAGCAGCCTAGAAATGGGAGAGCATCGGGCGCATGGGAGAGATTAAGAGGCAAAGGCCCATCGAGTCCTAGTGCCAAATGAAGGGCGAGCTTAGGAAGGTCTATCTACCTAGCCCGGTCACCCCTAACCAATCCCACCCAAGTACCTCCAATCAAGTGGGCCATAGTCGAAGGCAAAGCGCCCCACATATAGAAGAGCCTAGGCTCATGATCAAGCCAAGTTCTTATGGGCGAGTCCATCACGTTGCTCCAAGTCCAAGCACCACCACTGCCAAACTATTGAAAATGCTATTGGATAGGGTGGATAGAAAGTTTGATTACCTCGAGTCTCTGATTTCCAAGTACGAGCCTAAGGAGGTAGCAGCGGGTAGTCCCAACCAGGTGCCATCTGTGGTACCATCCCAAGGTCCTCCCCCCATCATGGAGGACCCTCTTCCCCCATCCGTGCGAGCTCTTCCTCCCTTGTTGCCTACACCCCATGTCCATCGAGAGGATAAGGGAAATGATCCACTTATCGGGGAGTCTAGTGTGTCACGACAGTAGTGTTATCGCTGCCAGGGGTTCGGCCACTTTGCCGGACGGTGCCCCACTCGGACATCACTACCCCTAAGGGAGAAAAGGGTTGGAGAAGTTTCACCTTTCGATCTTTCGGAGCCATCTCAGCCAGAGCTACCTATGTTTCTAATGGGAAAACTATTCATCGCCGAGCCGCTTCTTAGCTGACTTAGGACAGGCTTGGTCCCTACTCTACCTCGCTGCCCATCCATGGACCCCACATTACCTATAGTACCAGTCAACTCCTATCACACGACATTCCGGTCTAGTCACCAAGTGGACACATTGGATGACCTTCTTATGGGATTAGACCGACAGTTATAGTTGACGCACTTATTAGCCCTAGACTTCGACCAACCCATGAGTCGTAGCTTCACGCATCCCGCGTTGAGGTCGATTACCTCTGTATACACTGTGGGTCATATCACCATGGAGGTCTTACTATTCCTTCCATTACTGGCCAAGCCCGATGTCATTTCTTTCATCCCAAGGGAGGAACCATACCTCATACCCATGGCCACCGTCCCACCTACTACAACACATGAAGGTGACCATCAACACCTTCTAGAATTCCATACGTGGGACCATGAGATGAGGGAATCCATATCGAGGGGTCACCTTGGACCCTCGCCATCATCGCCCGGTCACCTTCGGGGGATCGTGTGCGCCGTGAGAGCAAGCCGTACGCGTGAGTTCGTGATCTTCTTTATATGCTTGCTGGTCTAGGTCCTAGGGTTGTCATTGAATCCAACAACATCATAGGGCTGTGCCACATCAGACCTGAGCCAAGCAAAGAATCAATGATAAGTGTTGACTCAATGTCATGTCGAAGTCAACAAACTTGACAGAGGCGTGAGTCCGGAGCCAAGGGTATAAAATAGAATAGGTGTTGACTTAATGTCATGTCGAAGTCAATGAACTTCAAGAGACATGAGGCCTAAGACAAGGGCATAATATAGGATAGGTGTTGATTCGACGTCTAGTCAAAGCCAACGAACTTGGTAGAGACGTGATGCCTGAGCCAAGGGCAGAATGTAGGATAGTTGTTGACTCGACGTCTTGTCGAAGCCAACGAACTTGGCAGAGACGTGAGGCCTAAGCCAAGGGTAAAATATGGGATAGGTGCTGACTCAACGTCATGTCGAAGCTAATGAATTTGACAAAGGCGTGAGGCCTAAGCCAATGGTATAATGTAGGACAGGTGCTGACTCGACGGCATGTCGAAGTCAATGAACTTGACAGAGGCGTGAGGCCTAAGATAATGGTAGAATGGGAGATAGGTGTTGACTTGACATCATGTTAGAGCCAACAAACTTGGCAAAGACGTGAGGCATAAGCCAAGGGTATAATGTAGGATAGGGTGTTGACTCGCCATCATGTCGAAGCCAATGAACTTGGCAGAGGTGTGAGACCTAAGCCAAGGGAATAACGCAGGATGGGTGTTGACTCGACGTCATGTCTAAGCAAACAAACTTGTTAGAGACATGAGGCCCTAGCCAAGGGAAGCACATAGGATAGGTGTTGACCTGACAAAATGTCGAAGTCAACGGGCCCTACTCCGATAGAAGGTTTGGGGTGAGGGTTGACTAGAATGTAGACGTATGAGATGCCTAGACTCAGGGCTAAATATCAATGTCAACCCGATAAAATATCAGGGTCAACCAACCTC
The DNA here is from genome assembly GCA_024336825.1 of Amorphophallus titanum. Taxonomy (NCBI): domain Eukaryota; kingdom Viridiplantae; phylum Streptophyta; class Magnoliopsida; order Alismatales; family Araceae; genus Amorphophallus; species Amorphophallus titanum. The sequence goes on from JANBPO010006173.1 coordinate 4,955,304, forward strand.
ATTCAGATGGAAGGTCTAAAACAAGGGTAGAATGTGTAGATGAAGATGTCAACTCGACATCATGTCGAAGTTGACCAACTTGACGAAGACGTGGGATCTAAGCCAAGATAGCATATGAACGTTAACCCGTGGAGATGTCGAGATCAACAAACCTTGCTCAGATAGAAAGTCTAAGACAAATTGAATGGATCTTTTGTTGGTTTATGTGTTCGATTTCATGTGATTCGAGGCCAAAAAAGTGGGCCTGCATGGTGATCAACTGCGGGGCCGGCGTCTTTTCATTCTTCCATGCTTTAACTGACTTGCCATTTTCACGTATTCCCATAGGGGTTTGTGGGGGGGAGGTAGCGTGACTACTTCTTTGGGAAGTATGTCTGCCTTCTTGCGTCTTTTTGAGGTGAGGTTCAATTAAGGCAGGGGCTCCCCCTTCGGACTATAAAAGGTCCCGAAGGGTGCCTCCTCCTCTTGAGGCTGCTTAAGGCTTCCCTTGCATTCTTTGGCTTCCTCTGTATATTTTCGAGAAGCAGTTGCGGTCGTCTTTGGTGAAGCATGGAAGGTGACTCTGAGGATGAAGATGCTGGCGGTTGTTGGGGCGGTCCTGCTACTTCGTTGTAGAAGAATGGTTGACGATAGGTGGATGTCGTACAAGAAGGGTCGATGCGTGGCGACGCGCCCTTTCCCGACTTTTGGACCGCCGCCCCTATATTAGGAGGAAGGTAGAAGTGAGAGGGGGCATGAGAGAGGGGGGCATTCGGCACTACGGCCTCTCCCTACTCCTTCCTCACCTCCCCCACTTCTCCTTTTTCCCTCTTCTACTTTTTTATTTTCTTCTACCATCCTCTTTTTTGTTGGATGGTGCCTATTTTTTGTCGCATCGCTCGGAGGGTGCTTGCGTTCTGTTCAGACTCACCAAGCAGATGGAGTTAGCTATCCTGTTATCTGGGCCAGTTTCCACATGAGGTGGAGTTAGTGGCTCGGCTTGGGGACTACCGTCCTCATTCGCGTCGAGTGATCAGTCTATGCTGTGCCAATTTTTCTCTTTCTTGCATATTGTACTGGCCACGGCCTATGTGATGCATAGAAATGTATAAATGCGATAAAAATGAGAGATATTGTCACAAACTGCTTCTTACATGTATGGGAAGGAACTCAAAAATAGATTTTTCACAACGTTGTCGCATTCCATGTCCGAGGAATGGGCGTTCCTTCCATGGTAGATAACCTGTATGCTCCTTTTTCGAGCATTGTCTCCGTGTTAGGGATTTATCCCCGAGTGAAGTCTTACCGATTTGATAAGGGGTGGACGTAGGGAGCCCGTCATAGTCCCGAACCACCTTAAAACTCCTTGTGTCCTATGGTTTGCTCTGTGTGATTGTGTGGTTTGCATGTTATATCCGTTTGTGTGATCGTGAGAGATTAGAGAGATTGAGAGAATTTATTTACCTTGTTTACTTAATTTCTTCAATCTCATTAATATTGTTAATTCCATTGCGTAAGCATTTTTAATTTGCCATCTAGTGTGGGGGACAATTCAACCCCCCTTCTTGTCCGCCCGCCTACCCCGAGACCAATATTACTTGCCTGGCAGAGGCAAGGGTGAGCTTCCATTGGATGATGCTTTGAGGGACTTTCATCTGGTTCTGGTGCCTTCGAGTGACGGGGTGGCCTGCCCCCTTCCGCATCAGCGAGAGCTGGATGCTATGGTGTACACAGAGTGGGTGATCAGCAGCTAGTTGACGGTGTTGGCAATGCACTGGTCTGCTACGAGCATCCTGGAGCCTTACTACCCGCACTGGTTTACCCGAAACTTCAGGTACAACCAGGCGATCCCGCCAAACCAGGAGTTCCCTTTGGCAAGCCGATTGTAAAAGGGTCGGGACCGCCACCTGGTAGCAGTTGCTTGGTGGGATTTCTATTGCTATCGGGAGCCAGAGTAGTTACCGGCACCGAGGTTAGACCGCTATAGGAGGTTTGACGTCCATTACGCCAGGTGGTGGTTCAAGCATAGCCATCTGTATCGCCGAAAGGCTTCAGAAATCCAGAAGGCTAAGGAGAGCCAGCTTCTATGGGAGGATCAGCCTCCCATTTTACTGGATGACAAACACCTGAGGACTTGCTTTTCCCAAATCCGTCGGGATGTGGAGCGGCTTACACAGCCGTGGCCTTGAGATGGTCGGGCCTCCTTATCATCAGGGCGAGGTTATAGTGGGGCCCTCAAGCCCCGGAGGCTGGTGTAGGCGGGGCCTGTGAGTGCTGGTGGCAGGGTGTTGCCATCGAGGATGCCGAGGACTTGGTGGACCTAGTTCCAAACCGACTACGGGTTTGGGAAGAAGGGTTCCCTAGACTAGGTGCTCCCGGAGGGGAGCTTTGCTAATAGTGCTGTTAGTGATTGGAGGCGTTACATTGCTCATGTGATTGGCTCTGCCGGACCGATGGAGTTTGTCTCTTACATTGAGCGTGCCTACACACTATGAGATATCAGGGAGGTAGTTGCGAAGGCTGCCCGCATGCTGGGGTTGAAGCTGGAGCAACTAGTTCCTTTGTCATCGACTCCTTTGGGTGCTTCAGATGAGAGATGTTCCTCTTCCTTTCTTCTCCTCTTTTTTTTGCTTATAAATGCAGCTGAGGTATTATTTATTGGCATATTTGTCTGGTAGTTTCCCAGCAGGGGAAGATCATTCCTCAGTGGAGACATCCTCTGGGAGCAGGGACGGGGATCTTCAGCCTAGGCAGAAGCGCCCCCAGGTGGATACCGGAGCAGTGGAGGCGGGAGAGTCCTCTCGAGGACCTCAGCCATACGAGCATATTAAGGTAGAGTCAATTTCGAGTAAGCGATCTGCTCAATCTTTGTCTTGTTAGCTTAGTCATTATGGCTGGCTAACCTTGCGTTGCTTGACTGGTTTTCTAGCAACTCCACTGGAGGTTGGGGCTGTCACGCCCCGATACGGAATGTCGGAACGCAACAGTTATAACATTCATGTCAATAAGAGCATATATTGCCACAAGAGACCATGCATCAAGGCCAACACTTAAAAATGTAAATAACAAAACTTTATTTATAGCAATGATGATATGTACTTATTACAACTGACATCTTGTGGACTTTACTAACACTTACATCAACAAAAGGAAAAGTTACATAGATCTTGAAATAACATGACTCAACAACTAACTAAGACATTGACTCATAACACAACTAAAAGGCTCACTCCACGATTACTCGTTCTCATCCCCATCGGTGTCCACATCCTCATCCGTGCTACCTAAAATGGATTAGAAAGAAAGGGGGGTGAGCAAATGCTTAGTAGGAATTACACTCTATCATCAGGCATTGTTTAAGTAATTAACCCTTTAACATGCGCAATAATATAAGAATTGATCATAACGGAATAATTAAATGAACATGATGATTCAAGAACGAATTACAGAGATAACAAGTAAGGGTCAAATAATCATTCTTGTGATTGGCCGACAAGCATGCAAGTATAACAATTTCGGATCAAGAGTTTCAAGCAAGAATGAACATTTAATGAATGTCTTTGACCACGCATTTACGAGTACTCGGTGCAGTGCTACACCTAGTCATTACAAACGTCCCGAGACACAAGTACTTTCAGGCGCTTCTCCCAGGACCAGACTGGGCCCTTATTGATGCCTTGGCACTGATTTAGTGGATCAATGATCCCAAGTAATTGTCTCGACATTCAAATAATTCGGCCATGGAATTCCCAAGGTTAAGCTGTTGTAACCTGCTGGTTCTCCTTCATAAGAGTCTCAAGAGTCACCTCTTGGACTTCACTGGCGGGAGGATCATTGTTGATCGGCTCCGCATTGACAGGGGCGGCATGCTCCTCGGTGGGAACTTCTTCCGCTTGTGTGGACGCCTGAGGTCCGGCAGAAGTGCCGATGTGGCCGAGTGGAGCCGGCAGAGGAGGCGGGTGATAAGGCCTCCTGAGGTGAGATATAGGTAGGTTCAGATCGTCGGTCTGAATCTCAGGTTGGTGTCTGGCGGTATAACACGCGAACACCCTGACTGCGTCATTGAGGAGCCAGACCGTCCTCCTTTTCTGGGAGCGCCTCTTGGGGCAGACAGGTGTCCCCAGCCTATCAAAGATCGAGGTACGCTACAGAGGAGTCTCCATCGTGGTGTCTACTTGAGGAGAGCTTGGGGCTAGATGTTGGTGGGGCCCGGAGTGAGCCTGTCTCTGTTTCCGCCTATCTGTACGACAGGCGATGAAGGGTTGGGCACCGCCAGATGGTGCAGCTACGGGGTCAGTCACACCTTGCTTGGCACGACGCCTTAGTGCTCGAAAGGGGTTGCTGAGGCGTGCTCTCCGGATAGCTTGAGCTTCCTCCGGGGTGACCCGGATCCTTCTCAAGTTCGACTGTCGGTCCCCCTCGTCCTTGTTCCTCCGACGAGACTTGGGAGCTTGAGTGCCAAATCGGCGATGGTGCTTTTGGGCCATTGTCGAAGCATCTGCCCGCTTAAGTTCCACCTTGTCTTCCCGCATTCGACGCAGGAGGCTAAAGCAGTTGGTGATGGGGACCGTAGGGACGATCCGTTCTAGAGGAATAATGGGTTCGCCCCCATCTAGGTGAATTCATAAGTCTCCGACAAGAATGGTCTTGCCGGAGTTGCTAGTGGTAGCAATGGGTCGCTTGCCTTTACGGCTACGATGGTGCTTCTTTTGGGGAGCGGAAGATGACTCCACCCCAAGGTGGTAGGCCGAGAAAACCTAGCCTACAGGTGCTGGTGGCACAGGGCCATTCATAGGGATTACCGGGGTAGGCCCCTGAGATGCGAAGCCTGTACTGACGGCCAGCTGCTCGCTAGCTCGAGTGTAGGCTTTTGCCCGAGCCGACAGTAGTGTTGCGGATGCTCGCCGTGACGTGTCTATGCCCGAAGTTGTCACTACAGGGGGTACCGGGATGCCAGCGACCCGAGGCCTTGAGCCTGAACTGGGAGCTGGCAGGACCAGATGGCGCAACAGAGGGTGCTCAGTCCGTACCGAGGTGGCCACCTCTTCGGGGTCGGTAGGTAAGGCTCCGTACCGACTAGAGAATCCTGCCATATTGCAGGTGAAGATCTGCTAGCCCCCACTTCTTCTTGCTGCTCTCCTCGATTGCTTGTTCGGGAAGACCAGCCTGTCAAAGATCGATAGTCGAGGTGGTGCCTCCTCCCACACAGGGAACTGGCGTGGATCTTCGAACCAATTCCTCGACTCCGCACTGGGTGCGGGCCGAGCCTCTTCTTCCTCTTGGAAAGCGGAGGCCATTGCCCCCATCAGCCTCTGGCGACTTGAGGGAGTACTACCTAGGCCCCGGAGATAGTTCCTGATAGCCTGCTCAATCCCTTCCCACTCTTGGTCGGGGAGAGCGGCCGGCGATCGGGTGTCAATGACGACATCCGTGTGGGTATGATCCGCGTGCGCCAGGCGATCATCATGGCGATGGCGCCTGTGACGACGGCGACGAGTATTTTTGGGCAGCACTGGTACAGCGGTCGCCAGTTGGTGGACCCTGGACGTCTCTTCGACCATTCGGTCTCTTCGCCCTTTTGCATGACGGGAGCAGCTAGGCCCTGCCTACGCAGGTGCCGTAGGTCGGGCCTCTTTGGGGACCCAGACTTGTTTCAACTTCACCGGTTTGTGAGCCATCATGCCTCTTGGTGCGACGGTCGGGATGGCGGGCGCCTCTCCTTCCTTTATCTTCTCCAGCTCTTGGAAAGAATTGTGGACTGGAATGGTTGGCACTGTTCAGTCCGGGATGGCCTCGGACCTCTGCCCATTTAAATGGACCCGGATGGTTCTGACAGTTACGAACTTGCCAGAGTTAGAGATTCGGCATCTTGGTGTGGCAACGCCAGTCGTGTTCTTTCGTGACCTCCTTCGATGGGACGCTGACCCCCGGTGCGACGGGCCGGCGGTCTGGTGCATGTGGTGCACGTGGCAACCCAGCGTGCTTGATGGGGCGTTGCCGCTGCCTCGGGCCACAGCTCGGCCAGTAGCAGCCTTGGTGCCCCCCGAGACAGGGGCATCAGTCTTGGACTTGTCGGACGCCTCCACGTCCAAGATGTTGACGAAGGCTACCCCCAGAAAGTTGGGGAAGCCAACGACGGGAGGAAAGCTCCCGAAGCAAAGGGGGACGGCGAGGTAGCCATCCCTGATGTGGCTCTCGACGACCAAGGGGCCAAATGAAACTGCCATTCTTGAAGCTGGAACGTGCTCTTCTTTCTGTAGACAGAAATAAAACAATCAGTATTACAAGAAGGGGGCCGCATGAGACAGTTCATTGCCACTTTGAAAGCTAGAAGACCTCCTCGACAGCAACAGGCTCAGCAGCCGCTTCAACAACAAGTTCAACCCCCTCCTCAACAGCAGCAAGCTCCTGCACCCCAACCGGACATGGGGATCGTCCACAACCCATTGTCGGAGCACCCCCCGAACTAGCAAGTAAACCCTGTTACTTCCTTCCATGAAGTGGAAAGAGGACAAGGGTGGCATGAAGAGAATGCCTCTGTCGGGACCATAAATCAAACTTCATACCCTCCACCCCGTCTTTTGCGAGCACCTCTCGCTCCAACACCTTCTCACCAACCAATCCGTCCCCTTCTATGCCCCATCAACCAAAATCCCTCCACTGCCATTAATCCTGCACCGTTACCATCCAGGCCACTCCTTATCCGCCCTCCACCACCTTCCGCGACACAACAACTTCCCCCTCCAATTATCAATGCTTCACTTACACCATCTAGGTCACTCCTCATCCGCCCTCTACCATCCTCCACGACACAACAAACTCCCCCTCCAATTATCAACATTTCACTTGCACCATCTAGGCCACTCCTCATTCGCCCATCACCCACACTTAGTTCACCTGCCATCACTAATCCTCCGCTAGCAAGAACCATGCCACCACCCAATAATCCTCCATTTCTATCCAGACCCCTCCTTATTCGGCCTGCACCTCACCCAGCCATTCAGGCACCCCCTGCTCCTCCAAGGTCCCATATAAAAACTACTCCTCCAACATTCATTGATCCCAACACACCGTCTTCTTCCACCAACCCTCCTCTACCCACAACCCGATAGAGGCACGATCCTCGCAAACTATGGTGCTCCGTAGTGGACGGATGTTCCACTGCGTATTTTTGCAAAGGGAGTAAGAGCCCACATAGGGGCAAGATGAACAAGAACAGGAACAGGAATCCATACCGGGCATGCAGTATAATTTGTTAAAACACTTGGACAAGACCCTGGCAAGGATTTTCATTCTGGAACTTATAAAGAGATCCACCACTCACCAACAGGCTTTGAAAGAATATTTACAAAAAGTGATGGTGAATGAAGACATTCCAGCTGAACAGATCACATTAGTTCTAACACCATCATATGGTCAGCCGGCTATTACTTTTCATGAGCACGAGCTAGCTCCGAAGCCAGCCAGGAAATATGCCTTGTGCATCACAGTTGATATCAATAAGGTGGCAGTTAAACAATGTCTAGTGGACACTGGGGCATCCATTAATGTGTTACCACCAAGCTTTTTTTTTATCTTTTGAAAATAATGACTACCCGAGACTCAAACCGGCTCTGATACCAATTTGATGCGGGACGACGATGAGACTCGATATGTGAACACGAACCTATGACCTAGATGAACTGACACGACTCACTAGACAACGCGACCAGCAACTGTACGACCAAGTCATCACCTAACGTGGCTCCCGAAAGGACAAAGATGCCCCAAAACAAGAAGCACTTGCTCACGGTCGCCCCCGGCGAGGGAAACGTGTCGATCTGCACGGTTGAGGAACCGGCGTTGAGTCTTGGGTGGTCGGCTCACTCTCATGCTCGGAACGAGTCACGGGACAGGTTTCACACTCACAACTCATAGCGGTGATTGAAACAGCAAGCTAGGCATCCTATCACACTCACTAGCAGCTGCGTCAAGAACTATACTAGAGAAGCAAATAACTAACTAAAGAGGGTGCGGGTGTACCTCCACGCGCTGGGCGTGGGGAAGACGATCCCGGTCAAATTCGTACTCCCAGTACATCAAATAATAATTATTACAGAAGTGTTGATTTCTATCCACTCCACGCAGGGAGGTAAAGGGCTACACACGGAATCCGGGAGTGACGCGATCGGGTTGACGGGCAGCACTTGGGGCCGCTTTGATAAGGCATGCACGCACGCTCGTGGGGGCCCACGTCCTGGCTGGCGGTCCGGGGAAGCCGGGAGGTTGCTATAGTGTCGATGGCCCCTAGATGGGAAGTCCCGGGGGCGGCGACGTGCTGTTCAGTCTCACGGAAGGCGAGGTGGTCGCTCCGGGAATGTTCACCGGGTGTCGTCCACGAACCAGAGCTACTGTTTGGCAGCACGTAGCCCGACGAGAAATGCTGCTGCGATCAGTGCCGATGTCGGATCGATGCGAGATTAGTGGCGTTGGAAAGCTCTTTTAAAATTATTCAACCCCAGGTGGGAGAAATAATTCTTAATCTTCAGTGTTGGACGTTAGAGATTTTAGAAACTGCTGATCCACCATATGGGGTTGACAGGGCAGAAAGATGAGTTTCCTGAGAACAAGGGTTGAGCAGGTGGTTAAGGAGGGATCTGGGTGGAGTGGTCTTCATGAAAGTTTTAGCTCTGGAAGTAAGGAGAACGGCGATATTTTTTATGTGGGCTTTTGTGGCGTTATGAAATTTTGGTGGAGTTTAGAGTGGACAGGGGTCGGGTCTGGAACACTATGGACAGACAGAAATTACGGATTTACAGGAATTTTTATGGGGGGCTAGAAAGTTTATAAGGGTAGAGGTGTTGATTGGGGTCGGCGGGGGTGGGTGTGGTGGGGGTGGGGAGATGTAGAGGGTCTTTATGGCGGCCTTGAACTGGCCGGGCGAGAAGGGAGGAGCGGTAGTGCTCCTCGGGCTATGGGTCATTGAGTAGGAGGAGGGGGAACGTTTGGGGGCGAAGATCTTCCTAAGTTCTACCTTCATCTCCTCCCATGAGTCTATGGACTCTTGCCTCCTAATCTCCCTTAGGCTTACTACATGTTTCCACTCGGCCCTAGCTTGACTTTGAAGTCGCCCCATGGCAATGCGGACTCTCGCGGGTCCATATACCATAGTCCTATCAAAGTACTTTTCCATGGTAGCCTCCTACCTAAGATAATCACTAGAACATGACCCGTCAAAGGTAATATCCTCATCTAGAATGAAGTCCATGGGTGGTGAGTAGGCTAAGTAGGAAGTGGCCATGATGAACAGGGGGATAAATGCAATGGCCTAGGACAAGACTTAGTAGAGACAAGTCTAGAACTTGCTCTGATACCAATCTGATGTGATACGACCTAGGGATGAGTTGGGACCAACCAAATGACCCTCAGACCTAGAATTGCAAGCAAATGTAACGGACCGGCAACTTCACTCGAGCGGACTCACCCGCTAGCGCACGCTCGTGCCCGTAGGCAACTCGGTGACGGTGGCGAGGGTCCGGGATGGGATCTCACTGCTCCGGGGGTTGGCTAGCTTGTGGTGGATCCCCTAAGGCTCCTGGGATGCCCACTCTCATGGGCAGCCAGCACGCTGAGGGCGTGGGATGTATTGGGAGTAGGATTCTCCCTAGGGAGAGGAGAGGTTGCTTGGGAGAGTGGAGAAGTCTCCCTAGGGGGTGGTGTGATTAATGGTGGAGTAATGGTGGGGTAGGGAAGTTGAGGGGTCACTTGATGATGCAGAGGGTGATGTGGCAAGTGAGGGGTGATGTGGCAAAAGGAGATTGGGCTGAGGTGGAGGCGAGGAGAGAGAGGAGGGGGCAGTCTAGAGAGAGAGAGGGCTAGAGAGAGAAAGTGGGCATAGGAGAGAGAAAGGGGGAGAGAGAGGGGGATAGGGGATGGGAGCTTCTCACTCCTCTCTAATGGCTTCTCACCAAATAAAACTCAATTTTCTGGACTCACAATAATAGATCTTTATTAGCTTAAAATGGAGAGAGTGAGGTCCTATTTATAGGGATCCCACAATTTACAATAAGTCCTTGACTTTTGGACTAATAACAGTAAACCAAGGGGGAAGGCCAGCCAAGGCTGCCAGTCCCCCCCACCTCCATCCCACCATTGCTCATTCAACCCCCTTCCACCACCCTCCACCCTAGCAGCTAGCCCTTCCTCCATTAGCCCCTTCACCAGCACCAGACTGCCCTCCCCATCTTCCCCACTCCATTTCCCCTTCCTCTAACCTCACTACATCACCCATCCGCCCCCACTGCAGATCCAAGGGTCCTCCACTACGGAAGACCACACTTTCCCTCTCTTCCCCATAGTTTGCTGCGCCCTGCTGTTGCCCAGCAGAGTTCCTTCCAGCTACAGCACCGGTCACCACTGCAGATCGGAGCTCCAGAGGGATCACCCTAAACTGCTGGAAAGCTCTTCCAGTTGGCTTCGTCCTCGAGGTGATCCCGCCTTCATCCGAGTTCGTGACTGTCCGGGAGGTTCGATCTCGCCGGAGTGCGCGACTGGCACCTGTGGGAAGACCAGAGCACAAGTGCAGAAGCTTCTACGGCCACACCCTTGCTCCCCTTGGGGCGCCGCTTGGACGGAGCCTTCTTCGACCAGTCCTCCTTCCAACCCAATTGACGGAACGGCATTCGGAGGACGGGACTGCTCGTTCTGAATTTTCTCGCCAGGGTGCGCAGGTCAGTCCACAGAAATCCAGCCCTGATACTCTGCTACTTTGTACCTCCTATCTCTCTGTTCTGACCACTCCTGGAGGTCTTCCTGGTCAGAGATCGAAGGAGACTCGTAGACGGACGTGACAGCTTTGGTCTCGCACCATTCTGACTCCGGGAGCACTCGTACCGGCGTCATCTTCTTGCTGTTGCTTCCTGAGGACAGAACCCGTCAGGTCAGAGCCACCCTGCCACAGAGTCAGCTGTGACCAGAGGCGTCTCCAGGCCATTCCTCAAAAATTTTGATGACTTCATGATCTAGTTAGCGACGTATTGGCGCTGGTTTCACCATCATCCGAGTTCACCTCAGACCGTGGAGCGGTCAACAGCGACCGGTGGTCTGCCCGTTCCTGAAGCTGGCAGAATCGGCCGAGTCACTTCTTCGACAACTTCATGGTTTTCTTCCCCACCCCGCCTGACCGGCTTAACGCCCCTCCCTCCGTGGAGGTAGTATTTTGGTGTAATATTTGAATTCCCCTCCCCTAGTCCAACCCCCTGTGCGGGGAGTAGTGATTGTATTGTTAATAGGGGAAGCAGCATCGACGCAGTGTGCGGGGAACCACACTTCCCCGCTCGCCCACGTCTTCGAGCGGTGTTGGTTTCTTCAAACCAAGCACCATAAAGTTCCAGCCAATCCATACCTAGAATCGCGTCGTAGTCGGCCAACTGTAATGCATAAAGCCTCGCTGGCAGTTTCCGACCACTGACCATAACCGGAGAATTTTTCAGGCACAGAGGAGTAGACATGTAATCGCCAGACGGTAACTCCACGAGCATCTCACAGGAAACTTCATTCACTGACTTATCGATACGCACAATAAAATCTTTAGAAATAAATAAATGGGTCGCACCTGAATCGAAAAGAACACGCACTGAGCAATCATAAATCGAAACCATACCTTCGATCAGATTAGACGCCAACACTTCCGCACGAGTGATGTGAGTAACTCTGGCTCTTGGCGGACGGGTAGCTGTAGACGACTGCTGAGAAGGAACATGAACTGGTAGTTGAAACAGTTGAGGTTGAGGCGACAGAGGAAGACGGAACTGCGGCTGCTGTGACTGGAAAGTCTGTGAGAACTGTACCGTCTGCGGTCTCAACGGACAGTTTCAAAAAATGTGCCTCGACTGATCGCAATGATAACAGACAACTGGTAGAGAGCACGACACACCCGGATGACTGCCACCACACCTAGAACACAACCTCGGCTGAAAAGCAACAAAATCTTGACGCGGTCGAACAGAAGAAACAGATTGCTGACTCGGATCAGAAAATGCCGATTGATCGAACCTCCTCTTCTTTTTCTTAAATCGGAAACCCCTGCTCTGAGATTGCGAGAAGGAAGCACCATCGGCAGCAGAGGAAGTGGGAGAAACTCCTGAAACAGACGACTGGTGGGACGGCTGATACCGCACAGCTGACAGAACCATCCCAGTCTGAAGAAGTCCTCGAGTCCTTGCCAACTCTAACTCTAGCGCGATGGTGGCTTGATATGCAGAATCCAACTCAGTTACACGGGTAGCGAACAGCGGCAGGCTCAGTTCTGCTTTCAGTCCGCGCAGAAATTGCTGAGTCCTCACAATCTCGTCGGCAAAGATGTGGGGTGCATATTGGCCCAACTCAATGAACTTATCTCGATATTGCAGCACTGACATCTCGCCCTGGGTCAGCTCCAAAAACTGATACATCTTGGCTAACTTCAGGTAGGCTGGAGTATAGACACGTTCGAATGCAGCAACGACCTCCGCCCATGTGATCTGTCGAAGCGGATGGGAACAGAAGGCAACCTCCCACTCCGTGGTCCACCATGTGCGTGCAGTACCTTGAAGCTGATAAGAAGCCAACATAACCCTTTCATCCTCGGCGCACTCCATACTCATTTTCTGCCAAACATATGCAAGAGTCATAGCAATGCAATAATCAAATGCAGATATATGAAGATTCTAACTAACAGATTAGGAATGGTATTTGGCTGTTCAAAAAGGGTTCAAATTACGAAACCTGTGGAGAGCAGAAATGGGGTGTTACCATACTTGGGTATCTTGGTTTATTAAACCCCTTTATTCGTCAGCTTCCAAGGCACTCTTGCAAAATAGTTCCTCTTTTAACATTTTTAGGTATCCAAGAATTCTTGGGTCCTACATGGGCGGGACCACTCTCCACCACTCAGTTGCAGGCTTTACCCACGCTCCACATGACCACCTGGGCCAACCCGGGGGCGCCCCGACTACAGGACACGTCACTTGGCATCCAACAACGAGGCTGGGGCCTATCCCGAGACACCTTATTTTAACCTTCCAAGGTCAAAGGAAGACTAAATTAAGTCAACCACAGGCTTTGGAGGCCCACAATGCACATGTACGGCTCACACGTGTGTGTCAGGCATTTTCCCGAACACCTTGTGGGTGCATATAGTCCGACCTCTCTATAGCAAACCATAGGTCGACTCATGACTCCAGCATACCAATCGGGTTCTACGATGATCCCTCAGAAAGTCGGGGCCACCCCCGACCCTCAGACATGCGGCAATGAGCCACTTCTCCTTAGCTCTCGAGCCAACCCAAAGCTACTCTACCAACTAGCCGTGTAACGCGGCACACACCTCGAGGTTGGGCCCATGTGCCCAGAGTGCCTCTTATTTTCTCCCACAAGCTCATATGCTCAGCCCAAGCCCCCTTCCAAGGCCCCTCAGTCAGTTATCTAGGCCGTTCGACAACCCGAGGAGTGTCGGGCATTTACTCGAACACCTTGTGAGCGGCAACTACGACTCGACAACTGTTGACACCCATTTTATGACCAATTAGTTGGATCATCTCCTTACTCATCTTAATGATGCTCCGAGTTGTTCGCCCTTGTCGAGTCTTCATGGGCCAGTTAGAAGTCTCTTTTCTTGGGTCATTGCCTTCCTTGGTTGGGTCTTATCCTTGTTTGATGCTAGGCAAACACTTCCGGTTCATTTGTTGCCCTCTTGAGCATAACGCATCCTAAATGACACGTTATAGTAACATAACGCACTTTCTGAAGCCCGTTATGATCACTGTCTCACCCAGCGTCTCACCCATCGTCTCAGTTGGCATCTTTGATTGATTAACGGCTCTGAGTACCCCCGTCATAAGTACCATGACGCATGTAATTTAGTCGTGCACACACTGTAGCAAGTCGGTGCACACTTTCTAGCCTAAGCACATGCATACTAGGCATGGTCTAAGCATCTGTCTCATGCAAGTCTGCACATGCATTGTCTATTGTTGTTGAAGTCTGTGCATGTTTGCAAATGGCATATAAAGTCAGTGCAGGTTTACACTTAGTTATGTTAAGGTCTGTATAGTTTTTGCCCTTGTGTGATATGAGGTCTGTGCAGTTTTTGCCTTGCGAAACGCAAGGTCGATGCACTTGTTTGCTGCATGCATATAGAAGAATAAGTTGGTGCAGGTTTCGCACACGGTCAGTACACGTTCCAATAGAACCTCATATGAGGCCAGTGCACATGCTCGTCTAAGTCGGTGCATGTTTCTAGATGTCTAAGTTGGTGCAGATCTACTTCTAAGGAAAACTAGGTCCGTGCATGTTGTCCTTGGCACAAACCAAGGTCGGTGCACTTCTATGTCGGTGCATGTCTGTTAGCATACTAGTCTGCATGTTGCACAGTCGGTGCATGCTTTGTCCTTTGCATTCTCAGGTCAGTGCATACAAGGTTGGTGCACTTCAACACATGCATAGTCGGTGCAGGTTTTGCTGTGAGCATACAAAGGTCAGTGCATGTTCACGTACAAGCATTTTTGGAGTTGGTGCACATTATGTTTAACTACCATTTAGGTCGGTGCAAGTTTTTATATCATGCATTTGAAGGTCAGTGCACATTCCCTTTAGGCATAGGAAGGTCGGTGCAAACAAGGTTGCAAGTCGGTGCATATTTGCCTTGCGCTCTCATAAAGGTCGGTGCATATCCCTACTTATTCATGTCAGGTCTATGCACGTTTTGTATCGAGCATACCTAAGGTTAGTGCATATTCATTCTTATTCATATAGAAGGTCGGTGCATGATTTGCTGTCTGCATACTCAAGTCTGTGTGTTGTGTCTCATGAATACAAGAATATGTGCACACTCAACTATGTGAATATCCATAGTCGGTGCATAGGTTAAAGTCATGCATTCTTTGTGCATAGAAACGTCAGTGCACATCTCAGTGGTCTACATATAGAGTCTGTGCTAGTTCAGTGTGCTTCATGAATAAAGTTTGAACTATTTGCTCTGGCTTATATATGAAGTCAACGTCGGTCTGTATATCATTCTTGTTTTTATATAAAGTCAATGGATATTGATTTTTACTATAAAGAGAAAATGTTTCATGAAATGCCTCGTGACTTATTGGCAGGAATTTAAAGTCCCATGATGTTAAGACAAGTTACATATCCAAAAGGAAAAGAAGGAAAAGAGGAAGAGGAAAGAGCGGGATACATCAGGAGACTTGAGGAAGAGCAGCGCTCAGTCGATCCCTCAGAAGATATCCTCAAGGGGGAGGATGTCGATACAAGGGAAGCTTGCCATGTCATTCAGCCGGCCCTTCTGCCCCTTGAGATGCTCCAGCTCTGCTTCGAGAGAGGCTGCCTCAGCACGAGCGACGGCAAGCTCCTGGCCCGTCCTCTCCACGGTCGCCTCGGCTTCGGCCAGCACGGGTCTAGCGACAGCGAGGTGGCCCTCCAGTTCATCAATCCTGCCTTTAAGGGCATGAACATCCTGACAGCCACCCGCCAAGGCTTTCTCAAGCCGCTCCCCACTGATCCGGCGCTCCTCTAAGGCTTGCAAATATTCACCCTCCTGGGCCCTGATTGTGGCAAGCTCATAGGGGACCCGAGTTTCGAGGAACTCGCGACGGTTCACGTACTTCAGCAGTAATAAAATGCGTCGCGACCATTCCTCTAGAGGGTAGCCTAGCACTTGCAACGTCCCGATCAGCTGTGTTGATATTGCGTGCGCCCCTCGGTACGTGAGAGAGGGGTCGGAAAATATCATCGAACGCAGCGCTACCAGCATAGGGCAGATCAGCGCGTCCGAGGAAGTGTGACCGACGGAAGGTACCTCCGACGGGTTGAACTCGACCGTGCCGTCCACGGTAGCCCACATCTCTGCATCCACCGCAGTCGATGAGGAAGGGAGCGCCACGGATAGGTCGCTGGGGCCTCCCGCCTCGACATGCAGTCCCCGACCAGCTACTGCCAAGGGAGCTGCCGGAGCTGTGGCTGCGCCACTTGACTCCACGACTGCATGGGGTTGCTCTTCCTTACTCTCAATCGGGGGAAGGGCGGGGAGTGGAGCAGACTCTGTTGCCGTCGCTGAAGGTTGGGCCGCTTCGCCCACCGACGTCCCCTCTTCACCACGAGCCATGAGCTCAGCCAGCGTCTTCCCTAGCAGCCAACCTTCCTCGGGCGTCACGAGCGGCCGGGGAGGGGGAAGGGGAACCATGAGCTTCAATCCGCTCTCTGACCGCAGGAATGACACGATTTGCGCCACTTCCTCTGCCGAGAGTAGCTTCAGCTCATCCGTCTCCGCCAGGGCTACCGTCCCTCTTCGCTTGGCGACAGCTCTGCGGGCCCTCCCAGAGCGTGCCTCAGGGAGACTCTCCTCTTCCTGGAACACAAAAAGGGGAGGTGGGGGTCAGTATTGCATGATACCTTGGAAGTAGAAGGTCGGCCTACGAGGATGCTGAAAGTAGACCCTCTTCGTTCCACAATCCACCACCGCTCCATGGGCCTCGAGTCAATCCATGCCCAAAATCACATCATAGTCCTGAAGCTGCAACGTATACAACCTGCCTGGTAAACTCTGCCCTTCGATCTAGACTGGAACCTTCTCGAAGTAAAACGAAGTGACCATGAAGTCACCAGACAGTAACTCCACCATCAAATCACAAGACATCTGGGAGACCGGGTCCTCAACACTTAGCGCGAAATCCTCTAAAATGAACGAATGCGATGCACCAGAATCAAACAAAACTCATGCTGCACAACCCAAAATCATAACAGTACCTTCCATAAACTGCGACGACTCTGCTTCTGCCCTAGTCATGTGGGAAACCTGGCCTCGAGCTCTCTGCCTACCCACACTCGCTGACCATGGTAGAGGCGGATACTGCCCCTGCTACTGAAACTGCTGTTGTGGGTACTGCTACTGCTACTGAGGAAACTGGGGTGGCTGACGCGATCATTATGGACAGTCACGCGCCATGTGTCCTGGCTGATCACATCTGAAACAGATCACTGGTGCCGTACACTGCCTGCTTGGATGCGACTCGCCATAATGGGGACACCTCGCACGAGAACCACCGACTAACCCCTGCCGCTGCAAAGGTGTCGGCTACTGAACACTGCCCGAAGAAGCTTGCCGCTGCTCTCGGCCCTACTTCTTCTTCTTCTGGAAACCCTTCCTGAAGAACCTCTTGATCTTGGTGCCGAAAGATGCAGAATCCGCTGCTGAAGCCACAGGAGTCGAAGCTCCCGAACTACCAGAAGGAAGCTGGAGCATGCTTTGCTGCTGGGTAGTCATCTGCTGGCTGCGGCCTGACAAGGACTGCCCCTGGCTAATCAGTCCTCATGTGCTCTGCATATCCAGCTCCAAAGACGCCGCTATACGAGAAGCCGTCTCCAAATCAGTGGCAACGTTCACGATCAAATGGTGCCTCAGCTCCTGCCTCAAGCCCTAGACGAACTGCTCGGTCTTCACCCTCTCATGCTCCATGATATGAGGTGCATAATGACCCAGCTCAACAAATCGGGCCCTGTACTACAACACGGACATGTCACCCTGTACCAGCTCTAAAAATTGACGCATCCTCTGCGTGGCAACATACTCTGGGTAGTAAGCACGCTCGAAAGCACTGACAAAGTCACTCCACAAGATCTGCTCAAGGGGGCGAGACTGAAAAGACGTCTTCAAGTATGTTATGTTAAGTTTGGATGTTATGTTAAGTTTGGATGTTAAAGTATGTGTTTTGTTCTGTTTTATTTTGTGAACTTGATGGACATACATGAGTTTGTGAATGTTACATGTTGGATGGCTTTTTATGTCAGTATCTATTTAATGGACATGTTGAACTTGGTTTTATATGGTCATGTTATTGTGATATATGGACATGGGTGATGCTCTATTTTGATGGTTGTTTATCTTGTTAATGGATGAATCATGGATGTGTTATCAACAGATCACAAGATGACTTGTGTGCTCAGTTAATGTGGATTGCTTTTCTAGAACGTGGGTGGAATGTTTAATGTGGTTTCGAGTCTAGATTGCATGATGTGAGTTGGACTCTCTTTAATCTTCAAATTTATTGTGTAAACTCCACATAGTATTGGTCATCATCAAAAAGGGGGAGATTGTTGAACCCCGTGCACAATCTTGTGCCAAGAAATTTTGATGATGATTAAATACCATGTGTGTGTTTCATTAATTATATGGTCATGTGGTTATGGAATTGAGATGGTCTGTGGTATCATGCTTAATAAATTCCATTTGGTTGGTTGACATTTAGAGGAATGTGAATGGAATGGCTAGATGAGGCATTACACTTCAAGATCATTTGGTGAAATTAACTGATGAGTTCTTTGATATGTTACAGGAGTTAGTGAGAAAGGAAAGTCTCCGACCAAATTGGGTGAAACTCTTCTAACTCTTCCCTAGTTGGTTCGAATGGCATTAACCTATTGTGATAGTCATCATGTTGTATTGAAAGGAATTTAGTCCCAACTTTGAATCTCAATGTGACCTAGACTTTCAATTTCTTGTGGAATTGAAGCAAATGGAAGACTGAATTTTGTTTTACATAACTGGCAAAGATATGTTGGAATCAAGTTGAAGATTCAAGTGATGAAATTGTTCAAGACACTCTTAAGTGTCTAATCAACCTCGGTTCCTTGACTACCTGTTTGGAGGTATGAATGTGGTGGAAATTGGATGGACATCTCTCAAGGTAATTCTCTATCAATGTCCTTGGTAAGCTCTTGATTTGGGGGAATTTATGCTCAATTCCACCATGAGGTAATGAGTCTTGTTAGTGCTATGTTAATTGGTTATCCCCCTGCAGCTTTTCCTTGACTTTGCTTCTGTCAGGAAAAGTGTCAACCCCATGGGTCGACACTTTGTCCCGAACCCAGAAGCTCTTCAGCCTGGGTTCCTTTAGTCTTCTTGTCCAGGGATAAAAAGGTGGCCTAGCTGGTCACTTTGGGGTCCAAAAGACCATAGAGCTAGTTGAGAGGCAATTCCATTGGCCCAGTCTCAATAAGGATGTGGCCAACATTATGAGACAATGTCGCATTTGTGCCTCGGCCAAGTAAGTGAGGTAAAAACACAGGGCTTTACACACCCCTTCCCATCCCAGATCGACCCTGGGAGGACTTGAGCATGGACTTTATCCTTGGCCTACCTAGGACCTTGCGCAAACATGATTCTATCTTTGTAGTTGTTGACAGGTTCTCTAATATGGCCAACTTTATCCCATGTTCCAAGACTTCGGATGCTTCTAGGGTCGCCTGCTTATTCTTTGATGAGGTGGTCCGACTCCATGGACTTCCTAAGACCATTGTCTCCGATCAGGATGCAAAATTCACCAGTTACTTTTGTAAAACTCTCTGGCATCTGATGGGAACCCTCCTTAAATTCTCCACTACTTACCACCCTCAAACCAACGGCCAAACTGAGGGTCGTCAACCGAAGTCTTGGGAACTTGCTCCATTCCCTAGTCGGGGACCACCCCGGGAATTGGAATCTCCTCTTGCCTCAGGCCGAGTTTGCCTGCAATAATTTCGTCAATAGGTCCATAGGCAAGAGTCCATTTGAGATCGTGCATGGTTATAGGCCTAAAAAACCTTCAGATCTTATTCCCCTTCCCCCACATGCTAGAGTGTCAGTCTCAGCTGAGTCCTTTGTACAACATATCAAAGAGTTGAATGATGACATCTGCAAGCATATAGGGAAAAGTAATGAGGCTTACAAAAGGCAGACAGATGCTCGACGATGCCACCGTGAGTTCCAAGTGGGAGACTCGATGATGGTGAGGATGGAGCGGCTCCTTCCGGGGCCTGCCTCCAAGTTGAAGGCACGGGGTTCGAGACCCTTACGAGTTTTGAGACAACTTGGCAGTAACGCTTATAAGCTGGATCTACCTGAGGGTTTTGGGGTACACCCTACCTTCAACGTGGCGGACCTGGTACCCTACAAGGGCCCCGCGGTGGGACCCAGTGAGGAGCTTTAGCCTTTACCTCCCCTTGAGAGAGAAACTCACGGTGGGACTCCACTTCCTAGCTTGAGAGGCCGACGTGAGCAGATAGAGGTAATACTAGATGAGCAGAGTACCATTACCAGGCACAAGGTGTACCAGCACTACCTAGTAAGGTGGAAGAACCGTCCCCCGACGGAGGATACTTGGGTGAGCCGGGAGGACCTGATGCGCCTTGACCCGGACATTTTGCTTCCTCGTCGTGTCAGAGGTAGGGGGATGGACTCTCTTCCTCGCTAGGAACCCGCCGGTACCACATGCGCCGTGGACCGATGCCAGTTGCATCATTTTCTGTGCATTGTTCCATGTTAGCATAATTTAGTCGTTAAATTATGAAATTACGTCAATGGGCATCGTCTTTACGTTTTTGTGGATGTAAATGGATGTATGGATGCATGCTTGAGTGGGTTAGTTTATTTTCGCGCGTCCCCCGTCGATTTCGGTCGACCGGGAGGGAGTTTGGTATCGAACTCGTCCGACCCGTAACCCAGTCGACATAACGTGCTAAGATCGGTGCGTTATAGTCCTTTAACGTGCCTAAAGTGGTGCGTTATGTGTCCTTTGACGGACTCCTCCAAGTCCGTCATTTGACTATTGACCGGTCGTTTGACCGATGACCCAGTAAGGCGGTTAGCATAGCGGTGTAGGGTAAATCCGTTATAGTCATATAACACCCCAGATCTGGTGCGTTATATTATGCATTAAAATTGTGAATTTTTCTGTTGATTCTTGACGTTCGGGTGACTTTAACGGACTTAGACCCATGCATTATATCCTCATAACGCACTAGCCTTGGTGCGTTATGTTTCTATGGTTTCTGACTTCAGTTCGGGGGAGTATAACGGGCCATGGGAGGCGCGTTATACTCAGCATAACGCCCCATGCTTGGCGTATTATGCCATGCGTTTCTGGTTGCATTGCATTGTTCGGTTCGTATAACAGGCCACGGGAGGCGCGTTATACTCAGCATAACGCCCCATACTTGGCGTGTTATGATGTGTGTTCTTGGTTTTTCACCATTGTTCAGTTGAGGATAACGCACAGGGGTAGATGCGTTATACTGAACATAACGCCCCAGTGTTGGTGCGTTATGGTCTGCATGTCTGTGCGTCTGTGTGCTTGTGTTCACCTGAGTCTTCGGGTGAGTTTAACGGATGGAGGGAGATGCGTTATGTTCCATATAATGCCTCTGCCCTAATCCGTTATGTCAGGTAATGGTCCCATCTTGGTCCGTTATACCTTCTGGGATTCTAAAAAGGGTATGTTTAGTTCCTAATGCATTCAGTAGTGCATATTCACCATGTTTAAGTTATTTTATGAAGCTATGGCATTATTTTAGACCCTGATAGAGTAGCTTTCTCTTTCCTTATGATGGAGTCACTAGTCATAGCCCAGCGACCTGAGTGTCGGCCCACCTGGGAAAGGTGGAGGGGTGTTTCCCGTTGACGGTTCTTAAGCACCTGGATATATGGAGAAATAAACTTCATGTTAATTCACAGATTGAAGAATTATATCTCAATGAGTTGTGGCTTATCATCATCAAAACTAGGGGTGCACAACAGAGCCGCAGTGATATCAGCCAGTAATTGAGGGATGGCTCCTTGTCACGACAGGCGGCCTCTTGGACCAGCCAGCACGCATCCCCGATAGTCTGGCAGCGATTGGCAAGGGTGGCTAAGTCCGCATGCTTCTTGGCAGACGAATAACAAAATAAGTTGAGGTGGTCCATCCCCCATCCTTCAGCATAATAGTAGGCGACGTGCAGACACTTGCCCAGGATGACCGCCGGTCGAGCTTCAATCGTCAGCCCATGCACTCACAAAAGGACATAGTACCAGGTGGTGTCTTTATAGTTCTGCGGCTTCCACTCTTCCCTCCTCACGAATGTGTGGTAGGGGCAGATCGGGTCCTTCTCAGCCTGCCAGCTGGTTGTTGGGGTGCCTTCTTCTTCTGCTGGTAGCAGATAATTAATCAACTCCTGGCAGTCAGTTCCAATGTGGCAGAGGTCCTGCAATGTCTTCTTAAAGTCATCTTTCGCCACTAGAGGTAGCTTGGCCTGTGGCACTGACTTTCCCTCTCGGGCCGCCTTATGGGCGATCATGTAGTTAGCCACATCCTTGCTCTTGCCATGCCACAAGCGTAGGAGGTGCTCCGGATCGTCGTCGAGGATGGGCACGGGTTGCCAGTTCAGGAACCTTCTCTCCGCCCCATCCCAGTAGTCGATCTTGTGTGACCGATAAAAGGCCATGCGAACGTTCCACCACTTTACATATTTGGGTGTCACCCGAGGGACACGACCAGGGGCTGGCACTATGAAGGTGGCGGCATCTGCCCGGTGGAAGAAGTCCCACCAGACTCTGGCGTTCTCCGCGACCAAGCCTCCCTAAAGGGTCTGCGTCACCAGGCCGAACTAGGCACTGTGTACAGGAATATGCTAGTCATAGCCGAAATTTCGACTAAAGGGGAAGGGGTAACACGGTTTCAGAAGCTACGTCTCCCCCTTTCTGAACGCTAGCACGCTGGGATGGATGGACAACGCCCAGTCCCTTAGCTCGGGTTCCAGCAGCGGGCGGACCACATTTTCTTGGCTAATTGGGTGGATGTACTTCTCCACCTGATCATCCTTGCACTCTCTTCTACTGTTCACCAAGGGGATGCCCAAAAATGAATAGTCCCAGCGTCATCTTGAGGGACTGTTGTCAATCAGCCCCAGATATCAACCTGTGGGGGTGCATAGGCCAGGCTGAGCTTTGACCGCCTTATGTTGCGGACTTGTCACACCTTTGAGGTGCTGTGGCTGGAGTTGTGTCGTGGACTTGTCTCGATGAGGCGCACTAGTCCATAGGTGGTGAAGACCTGGCACACCTAGGTGTGTTGGCCTGGTGTTGCTGGAGATCAACCTTGGTGAGGCGCGTTGACCAGGTGTTACTGAGGGTCGGCCTTGGAAAGGGCCATTGACCTGGTGTTGTTGGAGGTTGGCCCTGGCAAGGGCCGTTGACCTGATGTTGTTGGAGGTCGGCCTTGACAAGGCGTGTTGACCGACTATTGCTCAGGACCTGTCTCAGGGAAGCATGTCGGCCTGGGGTTGCTGTAGATCCACCTCGACAAGGTATTTTTGTCTGAAGTTGCTGGAGATCCGCCTCGGTGAGGCATCTTGGTCTGAGGTTGCTGGTGACCTGCCTCGAATAGACGTCTTGGCCTAAAATTGCTGGAGATCGACCTCGACGAGACATCTTGATCTGAGGTCATTGGAGATCTGCCTCGATGAGACGTCTTGGTTTGAAGTTGTTGGAGACCTGCCTGGGCAAGGCATCTTGGTCTGAGATTGCTGGGGACCTACCTCGGTGAGGCGTCTTGGTCCAAAGTTGTTAGGTTTTCCCTCGAAGAGGTGCATCGGGTTGAGATCATATTCGGCCCACCCATGCAGTGTATGGCCAAACGCTGATGCTACCAGCTGACCATCATGGTGGAATACCCGAAGTCGGGGCACGTGCCCCCTGAAGAGTTCAATGGCCACAAATGATGTTAGACACATAATCATCAAAATGTGGTGGATGGTACCTGTTAGTGTGCTGGTTGACCGCCAAGGTGTATTGACTGAAAATTTTGCTCGACTGATTACTAAGGTACATATTGTCTGGGAGCCACGATCAGCTGGTCACTGAGGTATGTTGACTGGGAGCACCGATCGGCTGGTTACTGAGGTGCCGCTGATGGGATTGTTGTTGGCCGACCATTGTGACGTAATGACTGGAGAGTGTGATAGACCGACCCTTGGGGGTGCATTGGTCTAGGGTTGCCATGGACGGGCCTTCGAGGGATGTCCGTCTGGGAGACATCTTGACTGGTTTATGTGGTTGTTGTTATAGGTCTGCTTGCACGGCGCAGTGACCTATTATTGACAATTGGAAGTTGAAGGCTGGGAGCTAGGTACTCAGACTGGAGACCTGCCTAGCTAAGGGATGTTGGTCTATTGCTGGACACTGTGGTCAGGTTTATCCATTTCCCAAGCCGTCCTTGCCTACCTATATGAGGGTCTCAGCTCTGCAGCTCTAAGGGGTTTGCTTTTCGGCTCCATGATACTTCTAGAGTATTGGATGGGTGTCAGGATGAAATTTATTCATAGGGAGGATATCACTTCAGTCAGTCAGATCTTCGGGAGCCATCCACTGTTCTTCATAGGTGGCACCTTTAGGTTTTCTCCACAGGTCGAGTGCAGGATAGCCGACAAGAAGACAAGGGATGAGTGGCGTCTCTACATCAACACCATGCCCCTAGGTCGATTCGTGATGCGCCCTGCCTTCCTCCATGATACTGCTATCAGGCTACCTAGGAGGCCAGGCTTGGACCTGAGGCTTGTGAGCGACACCGCCTTGGCGATGTACAGCATGCACCGATGCTTCCTATAGGTCAGACTACCCTAGACTATACTCCCAATGCTACCCCACCTTCCCGCACTACAGGCGAGGAGGTTTGGGACAGAGGAGGATGAGCAGATGGTCAGGAGCGCCCTGATCATGTGAGAGGTTAGTAGGGTACGCACCCTATCGGCTGAGGTGACAGAGGTTCCAGAGACATACCAGACTTATGTGAGAGAGCTGAGAGAGATATGTCCCCACTGGGATGCCCAGAGGAGGATAGAGTGATTTTCTTCCTTTTCATGATGTAGACGTATGAGAAATGAATGTTGGAACTTTAAAATATGAATAAAATGAGTTGGTTTGAATAAATAGAACTTGAGGTTGGCCTTTCTTTTGATTTTAAGAATTGAGATTTCGAGATGTACACGATTGTGGACGGACCGCTCTGGTGAACAAATGGTTAGACTATAACCGCTCTAGGAGATGGACGGCCAGGTCTGAGCCGTGCAGAAGTTCAGTGACGGGGTGAAGAACAGGAGTTTTGGAGAGATTGAACGGCCTATCGCTAGACCGTGGAACGATGGGAATGGCTAGGGGACAATCGTGTAGATTGATGAACAGCTCGGAAAGGAGCGTTGAAACTTGAAGAGTTCTGGACATCAGGGTGGTCTTAACAAAATCGTGTAAACATTTGAGCTGTCTGATCAAGGCCGTGGAAGAAAGTCAAACGGCTTCAAAGGGCCCGTGTATGTACCAAAATGTTTAATTTTGTCTTCAACCTGCCCCTGCACACCTGCAAACAAGAAAATAGATTAAATCTGTTTTAGGCTTAACCCATTGCCTGTAACAAGTTAGGGAATGACTAGTTTTTAATTTTTGGTCAAGGAAGTCCCTTGCTGGTAGAGTGCCAGCAGGGCTAGGGTGGCCCTCCCAAGGGTACGGAGCCCACAAGTCAAGGGCTGGTCGGGTGCCAATTGGGGCACTAGGTCTCTCGCTCACACAACCCACGGTGACCTCTCGGAAGTGGAACACTCCGGGGTCGGGTGCTCTCTCTCTCACTCAACGGAGCAATTTTGCGGATATTAAATGAACAAGCACTAGATATTGAGCAAGGTTTAGGGCTTACCCGGTTGATTTGAAGAAACCAACCCCGTTCGAAGACGAGGGCGAGCGGGGAAGTGTGGGTCCTCGCACATTGCACCGATGTCGCTTCCCTTGTTTAAAGGTTACATGAACTACACCTCACGCAGGAAGGTGATCTCGAGGCAGGGATTAGTTGCAGTTACATCTAAAACTACCTCCACATAGGGAGGGGCCTTCAGTCGGCCAAGCGAGGGGAGGGAAAAAACCGGTGTAGAAGAGAACCCGCAGTTCTATCTGGGTCTGGAACAGCCAGATAAGTGGTCGCTGTAGATGCTACCACGCTCTCTCCCGAGCTTGGAAGTCACCGTGGCTGGTGCCAAAACGTCACTGATAGGCCCTGGTACGACTGTGAATTTCTGTGGGCGGCCCCGTCATCGTCACCAGCCGGGCCAAGCTCAGATCCTGGTCCTCTGCACTCTGGCTCAGGCTAGTCCTGGGGATGCAGCAGCAACTAGAAGAAGTCATCACGGCCCCTCCCGAAGTTCGATCATGACGGGACCAAGTCGAGGACGACCGTGGTCGAGTATTCTTCGATCTCCAACCAGGAACGACACCAGAGGATGCCGGGGCCGAGAGATATGTCCATAAGAGTGGGAGGGCGTCTGGACAGGTCCTGACTGACCTGATCTGCTACCTTGGGGTAGAAAAATCGAAACAGGCTGCACTGAGCTTCAATCGATGCCCCGCTTGTTGCGTTGGACAGGTGACTGGTGGGACTCCACTCCGGCTAAGTGGCACGCCAAGGGGAGCCGTGGTGTAGTCGCCTGAGCTTCTGCAAACTGCCTCTGGTTGTAGGCTGGACTGGTTCTGCACAGTCTGTGGAGAATGACTCTCAGGAAGATGACTCCGTCACGATCACTCCCGTTGTCTAAATGGTGCAGGATGAAAATGGGCGGGTCTGTGAATGAATCCTCTTCGATCTCCAACCAGGAAGGTCGCCATGGGAGGTCGGAGTAGGGAGATAGAGGACATAGAGTGGAGGGGTGTCTGCTCTGATTTTGAGTGGAAAATAAATGATGAGATATAAAACTTTGCTTGATTAAAGCAAGGAAGGTAGAGCAAGTTACGAAATTCTTCACCATCTTATTAGTTTCTAATTTGATTCGACGCACGCCCATTTCACCATTTGGTTGAACTATTACATAGATGCCTCTAGTATTCTGTTCTTGGAAAAAAAATATACGTCAAATCCAATACAACTGCAAGGAAGTAAGTGCCAAGACACCTTCTTAAGGTCCACCTGAAGTTAATCAAGTCTTTGCCTCCAATTAATAGTCGTGTTGCATGGATTGAGAACAGTGTGGGAGGCACCAACTTCCCACAGGTCCGATGGAGTGAGTAATTAGTTGAACAGTGCTTGTGCCTTCAGATGCAAATGAGATGAAACGTGGGAGTGTTATGCTGGGAACCACGATGTGGATGGGAGTGGGTGGTGTGAAGGGCTGGACATAACTAAAGAGTGATCCCTCGGGCGTGGGATAGGAGTGGGTGGTGTGAAGGGCTGGACATAACTAAGAGGTGGTCCTTGGGTGGAAGTAGGTGGCAGCTGCTACCCTCTGCTCTCTCTGTGTTCCTTCGCCGGCCTCGCGCCAGCGACTCCATCGTTGGCCTCGCGTCGACGAAAATATCGTCGGCATTTCACCGATGGAACCTTTGTCGTCTCTCCGGTGGTAGAAATTTGGGTGGGAGGAGATCTCTTGGGGTGCCCCGCTCCCTGGCTTCTTCTCCTCCTCCGATCTCCGACCTCCTCCCTCCGTCCTCCATCCTCCTTTGTCGCCCTCCGCCCCCACCTCCGAAGTCTGCCCTCTCTTGCCCTCCGCCTCCACCCTCCGCCCCATCTATGACCTCCACTCGCCTGTCCTCCGACCTCTGCCTCTGGCGCCCTTCGCCCCTCCTCCTCGCCCTCCTCCCACCTCTCCCCCTCTTCCCACTCCGCCTTACACCTCTTTTCCTCGCCTTCCCTACTAGGTCGAGCATCCCACCTCTTTTGTCGATGTCCCTCTTAGGTGCGCGCCCCGTTCCCCTCTTGACCCAGGTTCCTCTGCTCTCTCTCTCCTAGTAACTTTCATTTTTCTAATTTGGTATGAAGTTTGTTTAGTCCTTTACCCTTTTTCTAGAATCCACGCAGAGTACTCTCCTATCACTACAAGTGTATCCTGTTTGCCGGATTCAGCTCCTCCCACCCTATCTGCTTGGTCTCTTAGGTGGCCCTTTTTAGTTGGTTTGGGTATCATGGCATATAAAGAGATTTTCATAAATACTATTTTTTAGGATTCTCACCCATCTTGAGGAAACAATCGTAAGAAAGTACATCAGGGGCACTACCATTGTCAACTAATATCCTATCTACGTTACAATGGTTTATAGTAGCCGATACAACTAGGGCGTCATCGTGCGGGGTTGTTAACCCTTCAAGGTCTTGGTCAGAAAACACCAAGGCATGTTGTTCGCTTGCCTGCGTGACCTTCGGGGGCTCAGAGGCCCGACTTGCCCATTCGACATGACGCTTCCTTCCCCGACTACTATCTCCACCTGATGCCGCACCGCTAGTAATGACATTGATGTGGACTCTGTGAGGGACATTGTCAATCTCCTCGGGGGGGTGGCATCCTTTCGGTGCTCGAACACGTATCGGGATAAGTGCACCTGGCGGACGAGGCACTCTATCTTATCTTGGAGCTGATGACAATCGTCGGTGTGATGTCTGTGGTCACTGTGGAACAGACAGTGCTTTCGGCAGTTGCGGTGTTTTGCCTTCATAGGCTCAGGTTGGCAGAGGAGACCCGAGCCCTTGATGTCTTCGTAAATTTCATAGATGGGGGCGGTCAGGGGAGTGTACCGCTCGTACCTCCGAGAGGGCTCTTTAAGGTCTCTGTCTCGATTCCGCCTTTTTCCTTCTCTAGAGCCTTGCTCGGACTGTCGCTTCTTGTCCCCCTCCCGGCTCGAGCCCGTCGTGCTGTGGCAGGCGATGAGAACTTCCTCACACTCCGCATGTCGTAGGGCCAGGGTCACTAGCTCAGCGAGGGAGGTAGGGGGATGAAGAACCAGCTCACGCCTCAGGTTCTCATCGCGGGTGCCCCCGGTCAGTGCGGTGATGGCCGAGGAGGAAAATATTGAGTGACATGGGCTTACTCCCAGATACACCCCGACAGGCAGGACCCTCATTGGAGGCCCTACAAGGTGGCGCCAAATCATTTGAGGTCTCACCACAGCCGGCTATGCCCCAGTTAACGCAAGGCTATGAAGGGAGCACCCTCCTGTAGCAGCTATATCATGCGGTCTCTGCGTACCCCTCAGCTTTCCAAGCGCGTCAGGGGGCAGCTTCTACACCTTATGCAATGCCGCCTCTACAATCAACTAGCTCTCACCAGAGTCTAACAGCTGTAGCCGTCACAAACAAGTCAGCAATGGAACAAGCAACTGAGATAAAATCCACTGAGGAAGAAGTTACCAAAGCAGAATTGTATATGACCAAACAAAAAGATGATGAGTCTACTTCAGGCTACATTAAACGCTGGAAGAATCTCAATGCAAGGTGCAAACATCCACTGAGCTACAAGGATGCTGTCCAACTGTGCAAGCGTAATCTCAGGAAAGAGATCCTGCAAAGGGTAGATGGCCTTGTAGTCAAGTCCTTCGACCAATTAGAAGAAATGGTAATTGACATTGAAGCCTTCTTAGCTAAATACTGCTCGGCTTCCGCTATCCCAATTCAGAAGATAAGCCAGTCAAAGAGCGGCCGACACAAGAAGAAATAAACACTACTGACTTTGAAGCCTTCGAGCATCAACTGAAGAAATCAAAAGAGGTAGCTGGCCCTTTTGCTACCAAGACTGGTGAGCAAAAATCAGCCTCGCTGAGAGCCAGAATGAAAAGACAATACTCCTTTCCCTAGGACAAGAAGCAAATTCTATTCGAGTGGGCCCTCGAATACAATAAGGTTGTCCTCCCTGAGCTCAAGAGGCCAAATGACATCGAAAGAAAAGATGACCCTCGATTTTGCCCCTACCACCGAAAGAGGGGGCATCTCATCGAGGACTGCTATGTATTTAAAGACATCATGGAAGACTTGATCCAAGATGGTGAATTACAGATAGGTGAATATAGGGTGGACCCACCCCCCCTCACCAAATGCCTATATTTAAGACGGCGGCCAACATGGCCTCTTTATATCAGTCGGGATAGCACACCCTCTGAGGTGCATCTTAAGCTCCCTCCACTGTGGTAAGAAGCCAAACAAAATGCAACTGGTGCACCGTCCCTGGGGCAACTGCTAAAGAGCAAAACAGAAATAAGCCCAATAATAAAAGAAAAGATGTTGTTTTACCACTCGATACACTGCCAGCTTTATTCAATCCATCAGTTCAAGACTGGAGCCAACCCATGTCGAGGCCAACCGCAAAATGATGAAGATGCAAGGAAGAGCCTCTTCCCAAATGAAAAATCTCGGCATGATGCAGTCGCTACTTTGCATGCTCCAGCGTGCAATAAGCGAGGCTCAACTCTCTTCGAGCAAGGTGCACTCCCGCCCTCCACCAGCCCCTCATAGGTCACTCCGTGTGAGAGGGGAGGCAACTGAATAAACAACCGTCAAGTAGGGCCAGTTTACCCGAGAGACACTCAGCAGCATACTCCCTTCCCGAAGTCAATGGAAGTATAATTCCAATACATACACACCTGACAGGGGGCAGGGATGAAAAGGTCCTCATCTACAATCAAGTGTTGAAGTGCCACTGGGCACATCAAGACTCTATTCCCCACTTTCAGAAGGGGGGGCTACCAATAATAGAGAAAATGGTGGAGTCCTATGGTTGGATCTCCCCTCCAGTATTTATTTGCGTAACCGCTCTTGAAAAGAACAAGCTATCGAATGAAAAGGCATGCTTTGAGCAACTCTTCTCCAGCTACACACCCCAGTCTGAGGGCATAAAAGGAGTGAAATATCCAACTATCCACTTCGGCCCGGGGTGCGATAGGAGAAGAAGAATAGAAGAATAGAATTAGTCGGGGCACACTAAAGTCCTACCGGGAGCTGTACAACCTGCTGTGAGTACTAATTGCTGGATAAGGTAGGTTGCTAAAGATTCTAAGTTCCTCACTTAGGGGACCCATTTGCTGCATCTCATTCAAGGGAAGAATGAGATTTCTCCTTCTCCGGGAAGCAACTCCATACAAGTTAGCACCATGCAACGAGGGGCAGGCCTTGCAGTCTCTTCTACAAATGAAATCCCTATAAGCAGCGCATGGCACACGGCTAGGGGAGATTAAAGTCATCGACACCATTTTTGGGAGGTAAGGAGACCCCACAACTACAGTTGTTGAGGCAGGCAGGTCAAGAGATCAACATACGGTGCAAGTCCTGGGAGCCTACCCTCACCAAGCTACAACATTTCGGGTATCCCCGCAGAAGACGTAATACAAAGGATGGCTGATAACCCTATACATGGCCGTTGCCATTTGTCCCCTAGGGTGAAGCCAACTCGAAGCAGTCGCGTAGCAACCTCCCCACTATCGATGGATCACTGCTAATTTAGTCTAAAACAGTCGAACTGACACACCAGCCGAGCTACACAGCTTGTATCAACGGTCCCACCAAGACTAAGAAGTCATCATTAGCCACCGGGGCTCCTGTCTCGAGAATGGATCTGTGCCCTATCAGGGTACTCCTTTCATCCTTAGTCTGGAGCCTCCAACCAGTTCATCAAATAGATGTGCGTCGGCTTTTCCAGCTCCTCATCTTACGGGATGCTCCCCATCAATCCCACCGGGATTGATCCTCTACCCCTGACGTGGAACCCATGTGCATAACCAATGCATTCTCACCATCCTTTGGCATTCCACCACAACAGCCACACAAACACACTAATAAATGCCAAATTTGTCCCACTGGGCTCGCCCCCCCACCACATGAACTGGGCTCATAAACCCTTTCCTTGGCCTAAGGCACTCCGCCCTCACTGATCTCTTAGACATTGCCCATCAGTTTTGCTGGGCTGGGCCCATAAAACCTTTTTTCCCTTGGCCTGAGGCACTCCACTCTCGCCAAGCTCTAAAATTGATCCTTTTGTTTCCTTGGCCTAAGGCACTCTACCCTCGCCGAGCTCTAAAATTGACCCCTTTTTCCTTGGCCTGAGGCACTCCGTCGTCATCGAGCTCTGAAAATTTGCTCCTAAGTTAGGCCCATAAACCTTTTTCACTCTAACTTGAGGCACCCTGCCATGGCCAAGCTCTCGGATGTCAATCCCCAGTCCAACTGGTGCAATAACAAAATAGTCAAGTTCATTAACAGTCCCACCAGTGCTATATCCATTAATAGTCCCACCAGACAACACACCCTGCATTATGGGCTGGTCTATGCCAGGAGGCAATGACACACACAAAAATGGAGGTTAGCAATAGAAGCGGACCACTTTTGGAGGGTACCAATCTTAGCCCTCGCCAGCTAGTTATACACCCCTCCCTTGGCTTAGACCTTACCTCTTCGCCATGTTGGTTGACTTCAGCATTCTGATGAGTCAACAACTATATTTTTCCCTGGTCTAGACCTCATGTCTCTACTAGATTGGTCATCTTCGATGTACCATCAAGATGACATCTACGTCTATATTCTATCATTGGTTCAGACCTCCCGTCTGAACAAGGTTGGTTGGCTTCGACATCTCATCGAGTCGACACCTATATTTTACCCTGATCTAGACATCATGTCTCTGCCAGGTTGGTTGTCTTCGATGTACCATTAGGATGACATCTATGTCTATATTCTACCCTTTGTTCAGACCTCCCATTTGAACAAGGTTGATTGACTTCGACATCTCGTCGAGTCGACGCCTGTACTTTGCCTTGGTTTAGACCTCATGTCTTTGCCAGGTTGGTTGACCTCGATGTACCCTCGAGTCAACATCTATATTCCATATTCTGCCCTTGCCCCAGACCCATTGTCTGAGTGAGGTTTGTTGACTCCAACATATCATCGAGTTGATGTCGAGTTTCTGCCCTTGCCTTGGACCCATCGTCTGAGCAAGGTTTGTTGACTCTGACATCTTGTCAGGTTGACATTTGTATTCTACCCGTGACCTAGACCTCCCGTCTGAGTCAAGTTGGTTGACTTTGATAGTCCATCGAGTCAACATCTATCCCATATTACTTCTGAGCCCGACATCTTACCAAGATCTGCTACCCTCTCTTCTGGCCTTGGTGCCCATCCAGAGCCAGTTATCCTTGTCTGTAAATTTTGCATACTATCATATATTTTGGCTATCTTATCATCGGCTTAGCCACCTTGGTTGAAGCCTGCTACCATATATGTTCAGCTATCCTATCCTCTAGCTTAGCCATTCCGGCCGAAGCCTGCCACCTTATATCCTTCGGCCAGTCTATCCTTTGGCTCAGCTATTCTGACCGAAGCTTGCTACCACAATTCTTTAGTTATCCTAGCCTTCGACTGAGACTGTTGGCACAATTTTCAATTATCCTACCTTCTAGCTTAGCCATTTTAGTGAAAGCCTACTACCATACACATTTTCAACTATTCCATAATCCAGCTTAACCGTTCTGGCCAAAGCCTGCTACCTCATGTCTTGTAGTTACTCTACCTTTTGGCTTAGCCATTTTGGCTAAAGCTCGCTACCATATCTACCAACTATTCTACCTTCTAGCATAGTTGTTTTGGCCAAAGTCACTATCATAACCCTTCAGCTATCTCATCTTCTGGCTTAACTATGTCAGCCAAAGTCGCTATCATAATTTTTAGCCATTCTACCTTTTGGCTTAGCCTTTCTAGCCAAAGCCGCTATCCTAATTTTTGACTATCGTATCTTCTAGTTTAGCCATTGTGGCCCAAGCGTAGTACCTTATATATCTTTCATCCATTCTATCCTTCAGCTCGGCCATTCTGGCCAAAGCCTGTTACCCTATATTTCAGCTACCCTTCAGCTTAGCCATCTCGGCCAAAGCCTGCTACCATACCTTTCAACTATTCCAGCTTTCGGCTAAGGCCACTAGCACAATTCTTAGCTATTCTATCTCCTGGCTTAGCCATTCCGGCCAAAGCCCGCTGCCATACATTTTTCAGCTACTCTATCTTTTGGCTTAACCATTTCGGCCGAAGCCACTATAGGGACCAACCCATCCGTCCCACTGCAATAACTAATGCAACTTGGCGGCCTAGACCTTTCGTCAAAGCCCGTTCCTCTTGATGCTGGCTTATAGGTCCGTTCCTTCTGATTTCGACTTATAAGCCCGCTTCCCTGATTTCGGCTTTTAGTCTCTCTCTTCTTAATTTTGACTCATTATCCACTTTCTTGAATGTCGGCTCGGAAGCCCACTCCCCTTGATTTCGACTGGGCAAAGCCCGCTATTGCACATGGTTACTACCCTTTTTTCTGGCTCAGCCTTTTCGGCCAAAGCCTGCTACCATACATGTTTCAACTATCCTATCTTTCGGTTTGGCTATGCTAGCCAAAACCCGCTTCCTTATACCTCAGTTATCTTGCCTTTCGGCCTAGCCCTTTTGACTCAAGCCCACTTTCACTATTTTTTTATCCATCCTATCTTTCGGCTTAGCCCTTTCGGCTCAAGCCCGCTATCGTAATTCCTCGACTATTCTATCTTTTGGCTTAGCCATTCTAGCGAAAGCCCGCTACCGTGTATCTCAGCTTTTTCATCTTTCGGGTCAGCCACACCGACTAAAGACCGCTATCTTATATCTCAATTATCTTATTTTTTGGCTTAGTCATTTCGGTTCAAGTCCGCTATCATAATTCTTCAGCTGTCCTACCCCTCGGCTTAGTCATTTCGGTCGAAGCTTGCTATCGAGATCATCAGGTATCCTCTCTTTCAGCTCAACCTCCGTGGCTAAAAGCCCACTATCATATAATTTGACTAAATTACTTTTCGGCTTTCAAGGCCCGCTTCCCTATTACCCCTTGGCTTTCATGGCTTGCTATTCTTGCTATCTTTCGACTTGATAGCCAGCTTCCCTGCTATTCACTGGATTTCACAAATCCATCTCCTTACTATGTCCTGGCTCTTGTAGTCTGCTATCTTGCTATCTCTCTGGCTCTTGTAGCCTGTTATTCCACCATTTCTAGCTCTCGTAGCCTGCTATCTCTGGCTCTCATAGCCTGCTATGCCACTATTTCTGGCTCCTATAGCCTGCTATCTCTAGCTTAGCCTGCTATCTCTGGCTCTTATAGCCTGCTATGCCACTATTTCTGGCTCCTATAGCCTGCTATCTCTGGCTTAGCCTGCTATCTCTGGCTCTTGTAGCCTACTATCCTAGCTTTCATAGCCTGTTATTCCGCTATTTCTAGCTCCTATAGCCTGATATCTCTGGCTCTTGTAGCTTGCTATCCTGACTTTTATAGCATGCTACCTTTGGCTCTGGCAGTATGCTCTCTCTGGCTTAGCCTGCTATCTCTAGCTCTCGTAGCCTACTATTTCTGGCTCTTCCAGCCTGCTATCCTAACTTTTATGGCCTGCTATCCCGTTATCTTGGCTTTTACAGCCTATTATCCTGGCTCTTGCAGCCTGCTATCCTACTGATGTGTGAAAATGGATGAACTACAGATCTAGAGGGGGGATGAATAGATCTACTCCAAAATTAAAAGATCTCTAGAAGTTAAAATGAATGTGGAAATGAAAGAACTGCTAAGAATAGAACTGTCAACACAGTATGAATTAACTATCAGGAGATTTGATAAGGAATGGTTATCAAATACTAAGAGCTCCAAATAGAAAGATCAAACACTTTAGTATGGTACCTGGTGGAGGTTTGATTCAAAAATCTCCTCACGCAAGAGTCAGTTTTCCAGATAGGCGTGACCTATCCTTTTGACTGAGCCTTTTTATATACCACTGAGTAATTGACCCCAATGTAAGTAAGAGATGAAGAGATTTCAGAACAATTCAGAGTAAAGTCAAGTATAAAGAGCTATCACAATCCAAATTCAGAAGCCAGTCAATCATCCAGGTTTGGTACTCGTTCCCGAGCGTCTCGACCACTCGGTAGGGGCCTTCCTAGTTAGGGGCCAGCTTGCCCACTGCCTCCAGTGGTCGAGATGCTTCGGCTTTCCTTAGGACGTAGTCCCTTGGCTGGAAGTGTCTTTCTCGAACTCTGGTGTTGTAGTATTGAGTGAGGCGCCGCTGATATTCTGTGGCTCGGATGCTAGCGATCTCTCGGATCTCGCTCGTCAAATCGAGGTACTCCAGTAGTTTCTGCTCGTTCGCCCCGGGCGAGAAGTTGATGACTCGGAGAGAGGGGTTGGCGATCTCCAGCGGAATCACAGCTTCCGTGCCATACACCAACTAGAAGAGGGTCTCACCGGTGGCCGTTCTTGGAGTAGTTCGGTGTGACCATAGTACGCTTGGTAATTCCTCCAGCCATCTTCCCTTGGCCTTGTCGGGCCTGGTTTTAATGCCTTTTAATATAGCTTTGTTGGCATTTTCAGTCAGTCCGTTGGCCTGAGGGTGGGCTACCGAGGTGAAGTGGTTACGAATGTTTAGGTTAGCACATCTGTCTCTAAAGTAGTGAGAATCAAATTGCCGACCGTTATCGCTTACAATCACTCGGGAGATACTAAAACGACAAATGATTGACTTCCACACGAAGCTCCAAACGACTGACTTAGTGATCCTGGCAGTGGCTTCAGTTTCAATCCACTTTGTGAAGTAGTCGATGGTGACGATGACAAATTTCTTTTGGGCCTGAGCCGTAGGGAATGGCCTCAGGATGTCGATTCCCCACTGAGCAAAGGGGGATGGCTCGGTAAGGGTGATGAGCTCCGAGGCAGGCTGGTGGATCAGATGGTCGAAGCGTTGACATCTGTCGCATTTTTGCACGTAGGTCGAACAATCACACTGAAGAGTGGGCCACCAGTAACCTTGCCGTAGCAAGATCTTGGCGAGCGATCTTCCTCCCTGATGCGTGCAGCAGATGCCTTCGTGAACTTCTTGAATTGCTTGGCTGGCTTCGTCGGCGTCGAGGCACTTAAGGAGGGGGCCGGAGAAAGACCTACGATACAAGGCGTCGTCTAGGATGACGAAGCGCTGGGCTTGGTACTTCAATCTCCGAGCTTCCCGAGGGTCGGAGGACTTCTGAGAGTCTCAGAGCCAGGATACGTTGGGGGTCCGCCAGTCGCTCGGGGTTGCTAGGTTAACGATTACGAGCTTGGATTCAATGCTCGGCCTTTCGAGCTCCTCGAGGAAGACCGACCGTGTACCTTCAGGGCCAAGGGAGGAGGCCAGACCATATGATTAATGAATTTTCCTGATTATTATCTGTGTTTTCTAGTCATTTCAAGATGCCGCCTCGGCGTCAGAGAATTTTGGTTCCCCAGGAAGCGAGTAGTGTCCCTGAAGATGTTCCTGCTCCGGCTCCTGTTATTCCAGCTCAAGAGGATGCGCCTGGCAGTCGCAGATGTGCTTTAAAGGAATTTTTGTTGTTTCATCCGCTGACATTTGAAGGCCAGACCGATCCTGATGCCGCCAGGGTATGGCTGGATGCAACCGAGCGCGTGTTTCACTCTATGGAATGTGCAGAAGATGAGAAAGTGATGCTTGACACTTTTCAGCTCTAGGGCGCGGCACTGACATGGTGGAATACAGAATGGGAGATTTATTTCCAGTCTCGTTCACTCTGACAGATTTCGTGGACTGAGTTCGTCACAACGTTTGAACTTACTTTTAGTCTGGCTTACCTCAGGATGGATAAAATGCACTAGTTCTTACAGCTTGTCTAGGGAGGAATGTCGGTGCTTGAATATCGAAACAGGTTCATGGAATTGGTCTGTTATGTGCCCCATGTGCTAGCAAATGAAGCATTGAAGATGGAACAGTTCCTTCGTGGTCTCTGTGCTGAATTGAGGCAACCATTGATCATTGCTCAAGTGACTAATATGAATAAGGTATATCAGGCTGCAGCAGCATTGGAGTTGGACTTGGCGAGATCCCAGACTCATTCTCAAGCAGTGTCAGTTCAGCCAACGGTTCAGCTTCCATATGGTTATCCGCCTCCTGTTCCAAGTTTTTCTTCAGCCACTCTAGCTGCTAGTGGTGTTGCTTCTTCAGGCAAGTCCCAATTCAGGAAATTCAAGAATAAGAAGAGGTTCAAGAAGTGATTTGACCAGCAGGCATCGTCCAGTGCAGTGCAGCAGTCAGCTCCTTCTTTCCAGCAATCCCAGGGTTCTGCTAAGAGCCAATTTAAGGGTTGTGCGTGATGTGGTAG
Organism: Amorphophallus titanum; assembly: GCA_024336825.1. NCBI lineage: Eukaryota > Viridiplantae > Streptophyta > Magnoliopsida > Alismatales > Araceae > Amorphophallus > Amorphophallus titanum. Next base: position 4,993,022 of record JANBPO010006173.1, read on the forward strand.
TAGCCACCCAGGTAAATCGTGTTCTCTACTGGTGGTATGTTTTCGATGTGACCAACCGGGTCACGTGGTGAGAGACTATCCTTTGCGAGCAATCCCAGTGCAATTTGCTCTGGCGGCTCAATCTCAGCCGTCTCAATCGCAGTTCAGGCCTCCACTTCCACCACCGCTGCCATCTTAGCAGTTCCAGCAGATCCACCCTGAAGCTTCAGTAGCATCCTCCTTCCAGTCCTCTGCAGCTGCCAGTAGAAAGCTAAAGGGCAAGGTGACTCATATCTCGCGGGCTGAGGGGGAGTTGTGGTCGGGACCAGTGGCGCCGCCTTGAAATGAGCCGACTTCTCTGCCTGTCAGAGGAGGTTGCGATAAGTTGCCATCTACGTGCTATCCGGATGATCTGTGAAGAGGAGGGATAGGAAAAATAAAAAATTGATTAACATCCGACACCCTGAAAGAGGCAGCCATGAACGCAAAGGAAGAGAAATAGCAAATACCGTGTGGGCCGGTATAGAGCCATAGTGATATCGACCAATAACTGAGGGACGGCTCTTTGTCACATCGAGTGGCCTCTCAGACCAGCCAGCACACATACCTGATCGTCTGGCAGTGATCGGCAAGGATGGCTAAGTCTACGTGTTTCTTGGCAGACAAATGGCAGAATAAGTTGAAATGATCCATCCCCCATCCTTCGGCATAATAGTAGGCGACGTGTAGATGCTAGCCCAGGATGACCACCGGTCGAGCTTCAACTGTCAGCCCGTGCACTCGCAGAAGGACATAGAACCAGGTGATGTCTTTTTAGTTCTGTGGCTTCCGCTCCTCCCTCCTCACGAATGTGCGGTAGGGGCAGATCAGGTCCTTCTTAGCCCGCCAGCTGGTTGTAGGGGTGCCCTCTTCTTCTGCCGGCAGCGGATAATTAATCAACTCCAAGCGGTCAGCTCCGATGCGGCAGAGGTCCTACAGGGTCTTCTTAAAGTCATCCTTCGCCACCAGAGGTAGCTTGGCCTGTGGCGCCGATTTGCCCTCCCGAGCCGCCTTGCGGGCAACCATGTAGCTGGCCGCATCCTTGCTCTTGCCACGCCACAAGCGTAGGAGGTGCTCCGGATCAACGTCCAGGATGGGCACGGGTTGCTGGTTTAGGAACCTTTTCTTTGCCCCATCCCAGCAGTCGGTCTTGTGTGACCGATAAAAGGCCGTGCGGGCGTTCCACCATTTTACATATTCGGATGTCACCTGAGGGACGCGACCACAGGCTGGCACTCTGAACGTGGCGGCGTCTGCTCGGTCGAAGAAGTCCCACCAAACTCTGGCATTCTCCGCGACCAAGCCTCCCCGAAGAGTCCGCGTCACCAAGCTGAACTGGGCACTGTGCATGGGAATGTGCTAGCCGTAGCCGAAATTTCGACCAAAGCGGAAGGGGTAATACGGCTCTAGTAGCAACGTCTCCCCCTTTCTGCATGCCAGCACGCTGGGACAGATGGACAACGCCCAGTCCCTTAGCTCAGGTTCCAGCAGCGGACGAACCACATTTGCTTGGCTAATTGGGTGGACGTACTTCTGAAATTTTTTGTACAGAAGGGGGTATGAGGGAGGAACCAGGTTTACAGTTTGGGGGTCTTTGGGCCGCTATCGTCACGACCTCCCGGATGTCCCGTAGAGTGCGGGTGCACTCAATCTTGGACAAGAACTCCACAGGTTTGGTAGACCCGATCGTGTGGCCGATATGCCGCCGCCAGTCGTCGATTGCTGAATCGGCAAAGCTCCCGTGTGGGAGCTCCTGATCTAGCGAACCCCCGCTCTGAAAGCCACAGTCGGCCAAGAATTGGGCCCACCAGGCCTTAGGTGCCCTTGACCGGGACACCTTCCCTCCTGTCGCTGCTGCTCCCGTTGACACCTGTCTCAAGGGCTTCAGTGCCCCTCCATTGCTCCGGCTCCCAGAGGTCGAACCCCGGCCACTCTGGGGCCACTGCTCCATGACTCACTCGATCTATCGATGGATTCGAGCGACACGGGTCCTCAGGTACCCCTCATCCAACTCAATAGGAGGCAGATCCTCCCTCAGCAAGCGGCTCTCCTCCGCCTTCTAGATTACGGAGGCCTTTTGTCGGTACATGTGGCTGTGCTCGAACCACCACCTGGCGTAGTGAACGTCGAACCTCCCTCGGTGTCCCTATCCCGGCATCGAGAACTACTCCAGCTCCCGACAATTATAGAAGTCCCACCATGCTGCCGCGAGTAAGTGGGTGTCCCTGCCCCGGTATTGCCTGCCAGCCAAAGGGAACTCCCGATTCAGCGGGATCCCCTAGTCGTACCCGAAGTTCCTTGCAAACCGGTGTGGATAGTACGGCTCCAAGGAACTTGTCACTGACCGATGTAACGTCAGCACTACTGATCGGGTACTCCGTATCCACTCCGTCCATAGCCCGACATCTGCCACCTCCCGAACAGGGTGCGCGCTGGTTGCCCCTCCACCTGAAGGTCCCAGAAAAAGGCGAGAGTCCCTCGTGGCACTGTCGAAAGGTAGCCCCTCCTTGCCAGGGGCGGGCAAGTAGCAAAGGGCTCTCCTATCCCCCTCCAGCTGCGCCTCTGCGTCCCTGTCAGGCTATCCAGGGAAGCTGAACAAAAGCAATGCCACAGGGTTCGTCACTGTCCCTCGCGTCACCAGTCCCGAAAATAGCAGTCCGGCCTACACGCTGAGGTAATGGGTCAGCAGGAGTATGCTCCTCTCCCTTGACGTTGGGTGCGCCGCCAGAACTCCCAGTCCTTGGTAGATGTTGGCCAGTGTAGCAGGAGCCAAGGCCAACTGTCTCCCCTCAGCCAGACCGACCCCGATTCGGAGACGTGGGCGAGCGGGGAAGCGTGGGTTACCCGCACGCTGCACCGATGAAGCTTCACCCTGTGATCAACAATTACATGCACTACACCTCGCGCAGGAGGGGGTTCTTGGGGTGGGGGTTAAGTTGTTTACAACCAAAACTACCTCCACGTAGGGAGGGGCCTTCAACCGGCCAAGCGAGGGGAGGGGAAAAGTTGATGCACCCGAATCTGCCTGATGTGACCAGCTGGGATAGAGAGCGGGTGTTGAGCTGCTGTAGGCATCTCCCGGTGCTGAAGGAAGGCGGGATTGATGTTGAGTCGACTAGAGATGAGGTAGAAGCTGACCATAGGGGCTGGAAGTCATCCGGAGGCCGAGCCGAGGTGCTGCGCTGTCATCTTCACAAGTTGCTCTGTTCTACCCAGTCTGGGACTGCAGGACAGGGTGTCGGTGTCGGGACAGCCACGAGGTCATCCAAATGTTGTCGGAGGTGGGATCAGTGCTGAGACGATCAGGACTGACCAGGGAATAGACCATATGATTTTGGCGCCGCTTGGTGGATGATGGCGGTCGCTGTAGCTCGGAGTACATAGCTGGTCTGACTGAGCTCTAACTGTTGCAGAATCAAAGGGTATTGATGCCGAAGCTGCCCCAGGCGCTACCGAACTCCGATGGTGGTGAAATTGGTGGCGACGCGACTGTGGATGAAGTAGATTCAAATGACAACTAACGATGCCCCAAAACGATGTTGGAGAATAGAGTTATGAGCAGAAGAGTGGGGGTTGGTCCAACCTGAAATAGACAGGACCAGACTGTGCACTCCGATGAAAGTGGCCGGAATTGGGTGCTCCGGTGGGTGATTTGCCTCCTCCTTTTTGGTACTGAAAGAGGACTGGACGTACTTCTTTCCCTCTAAAGATTGCACCTAGGGCCTCTCCGAACTGGTCGTGGGGGCCTCTTCACTTGGCCTCAGGTCACCAACGAGGGATGGGTTGCACAGTCTGGCGAGATTTGCTCCCCTGATCAGCTATGAGCATGGATTCAGGAGAGACCACCTTTTTTGCAAAGCTGACTCGATGAGGTTTCCACCGATATAAGATATGCCACCAAAATCCCTGGGGGGAGATCGCGGCTGCCACTGCAAGCTGCTGATGCTCTGCTACCTGTGACCCTGGACTGTGTCTGTTGGTGGATGGGGTGTGGAGGTGGGAATGGGTGTTGGGTTGGAAGGTGGATGGGGAGGCTGATGGCTGTGGGGAGGGGAGGGGAGTCGGCTCCGCAGAGAGAGAAGCTGCATGGCAGATATGAGAAAAGGGTCAGTGCCATAAACAAAATACAGACACCACCGGGGCTATTCATTGGCAGATGCAAGGAATACCTGCAGGATGGGTGTCTGCTGGCGAGGTACTTTGCCCCGAATGACGCAGGCCCTCCGGTGCGCCCTGGGAGACCTCCCCTACCGAGGCCACCCCATCAGGATGGGATGTACCATCCTCAACAGCCTGGCCTGACACTGTTCACATAGCAGATGCATTAGTCAACTGAGCAAAGACAGTTGCAAGGCAGCAAAGAGGTCTATTATTAACCTGCAAGATCCCTTACCTGAAGGATCAACCGTACTGTCCTCACCAATATCAACATCAGAGGAAGTCCCTGGTGGAGGATCTCTCGGTGCCGCGATATCAACACATGCCGCCTCCATGGCCTTTGTGCCCTTCATGGCATCGCCACAAGTCAGAAGATCCATGAATGAGCCGAACTCCATAAGCCCCAGGAACTCTTCCATGGATCTGGCCAAGTTCGCTCCTACTTGACAAAGAACCATATGAGCCAAGCAAATCTTTATAAGAAAGGCTCAACTGAGGAAAAAAAATGCTACTACACTCACCACCAGCATCTTCTAACTCTACCACTTCCCGAGAGTCACTCTCGCCTGGAGAAGAACTTGAGGTCCTGGCACTCAAAGTAGAGCTCGAACTCCCTTTAGAGGGAGGATCTGAGGCCGTAGAACTCCCACTCCCAGAAGTGGATCCGGCCCCGGAAGAAGAGCCAACATCACCTCACGTTGTTGGTCCAGGAGGAGTAACATCAAGAGCTCCTGCTCAGCTAAGAAAAAAAACACTAAAGAATTAGTGGTCTTCAGTTCTTCATGTATCAATGGAGAGACAAGGCTAAGTTACCTAGAGCCGGACCACCTATGGTCCCCGCTCCAAGTGGCGAGGGGGAGTTAGCTGTCACCGGTGTATCTCATCTGTGGTAGAGATCAACTCTTCAAAGGTGAAGTTAACATTCGATGCAGACTCGTCCAGAGGTATGTCCTCTCCTGCTGGGGGAGGAGAGAAGCCCGCATCAACCCTAGCTTCCGGGGGAGCTGCATTTAGCAAAGCAAAAATGTGTTTATGACACTGCACATATGCTCAAAAAATGGCAAGTATCTAGGTATATTACTTACTGGATACAGCCTCAGGAGCGGGGGATTCCTCCTCGAGTCGAGGACGAGACGGAGACCTCACGTCCCCCTCCCCAGGACCCTCCTTGCGTTTTTCATAGGAGGCTGAAGCGATTGGTGGTAGGGACTGTAGGAACGGTCCATTCCTGAGATATGATTGGTTCACCCCTATCGAGACGAATCCGCAAGTCACCGACAAGAATGGTCTTGCCGGAGTTGCTGGTTGTGGTGGTGAGTCGCCTGCCTTTGTGGCCATGGTGACACTTCTTATGGGGAGCTGAGGAAGATTCTACTCCAAGGTGGTAGACCGAGAAGACCTAATCTCCCATTTTTGGAGGCACGAGGCCGTCAACCAAGAATACTAGGATTGGCCCCCGAGACATGAAGCCCAAGTCGAGAGTCAGTGACTGGGTGACTCGGTGTAGACTCTCGCCTGAGTAAATAACAATGTTGTCGATGCTCGAGGCAATGCTCTTGCACCGAGAACCAACATCGCAGAAGGTGCTGGGGTGCCAGCAACTTGTTGTTGTGAACCTGTGTTGAACACTAGTGGACCTGGAGTGTGGGACAAAGGACCCACAGTGGACATTAAAGTTGTCACGTCCCACAGAGGAAGACCTACGCTGGGAGTCAGCATTGCAGGATGGTAGGGGGAGGGATCCCATGGCAAAGCTGGGAGGCCAGGGACCCAATGCGGAAACTCCATGTTGGGGATCGACCTTGGGAAGCCTCGGGGTTGTGCACCCAGGCTGGATGTTGAGGAGCCTCGAACTCGAGGTTGAGAACCCACACCGAGTGACGGCACAGCTAGGACTCCAAGCTAAGAGCCCAAGTGAGATACAGGCTTGACTAGGGCTTGAGGCTGAGGACCCGAGTGAGATGCTGGGTAGCCAGGTACCCAGGGGCAAAAACCCATATCGGGTCCCAACTTGGCTGGAACTCAGGGTTGGAGGCCCGAGCAAAATGGTATGGTGGTGGCCGAAGCTCGGGGAACAGGGCCCGCACTAAAGGTCGGTATAGGCTAGGCCTGGGGGCTGGCGCTTGCCTGGGCAGGAGCTGATCTGGGACCCCCAAGAGGGCTGGTAAGGTAAGGCCCGAGCCTGATGCTCGAGTGGGCCCCTGATGCTGGAGGTGGGCACAGCCCATTTATTGCACCGACAGGCACAGGTGCTGGGAGCAACTGCGGATGTAACATCCTGGATTCTTGCCGGATCTCTAGTGGGTCTTGGCGGGCCTTTGTTAGGTTGTTCGGATCCTTTTGGAGGAGTTTCAGATTGCTTCTGTAGCTCCTGAGTTGAGTTTTACTTTTCGTGTGGGTTTTTCTCCCGTTTAAGCTACGGAACCCTACGCTATTGGCTCTTGTAGCCTGCTTCCTCAACCTTCGGCTCTCACAGCCTGCTTCCCAATTGGGCTCTTGTAGCCTGCTCCCCAAGCTTTGGCTCCTTGCAGCCCGCTTCTCAACTTCGGCTCTTTGTAGCCCGCTTCTCAACCTCGACTTGTAGCCCGCTCCCCCGACATTTGGCTCTTGTAGCCGACTTCTTAACTTCGGCTCTTTACAGCCCGCTTCTCAGCTTCGGCTCTCGTAGCCCGCTTTCCAATATCGACTCTCGTGGCCTGCTTCTCAACATTGGCTCTTTGCAGCCTGCTTCTCAACATCGGCTCTCGTAGCCGGCTTCCCAATTTTTGGCTCTCATAGCCTGCTTCCCTGATCTTTGGCTCTCGTAGCCTGCTTTCCTTAATTCTGGCTCTCGATGCCTACTCCCCCAATCTTTGGCCTTGTCGCTTGGCTCCAAATTTTGGCCTTTCGCAGCCCGCTTTCTTGACTTCGGCATCCACGGCCCTCTTTCCAAACTTTGGCTTTATAGCCTGCTTCTCAGACTTTGGCTTTTCTCGCTTGGCTCTCAACTTTGGCTTTCGCGGCTCGCTTTCTTGATCTCGGCCTTCACGGCCCGCGTCCCAATTTTGGCTTTTATAGCCTGCTTCCCAACATTCAGCTCTTTGCAGCCTGCTCCTCAACTTTGGCTCTTGTAGCCTGCTTCCCAACTTCGGCTCTTTGTAGCCCGCTTCTCAACCTCGGCTTGTAGCCTGCTCCCCAACACTTGGCTCTTGTAGCCTGCTTCCCAACTTCGGCTCCTTGCATCCCGCTTCTCAACCTAGGCTTGTACCCCGCTCCCCCAGCATTTGGCTCTTGTAGCCGGCTTCTTAACTTCGGCTCTTTGCAGCCCGCTTCTTAATATCGACTCTCGTGGCCTGCTTCCCAATATCGGCTCTCGTGGCCTGCTTCCCAATATCGACTCTTTGCAACCCGCTGCTCAACTTCGGCTCTCACAGCCCGCTCCCTTAATATTCATTGGCTTCTATAGCCCACTTCCCTAATGTCCTTTCGACCTTCCACGGTCTGCTTCCCCAACACCTTTACTACCACTACACTAATACATAGCAACAATATTTTCCTGTGCAAAAACAACAACAACACAGTAAAAAAAAATATAATAATAACAACAAAAAAAAGAGAAGAGAATGCATGGTTACCCCGCTTGCATGCTTGCTTATAATATAGAATAAGACACTTCCCTTGAATTTTCTAGGACTGTATTTCCTTGCTAAATAATGCACGCGTGTGCGGACCCACTTGGGAGTGGTGGAGAGCGTGACCCAGAGAGACGATTTTTAGGCTGGTTACCGTAGGGTCCCTTGCCTTTGCAGCCTGCGTCCAGGATGGGGGGAAAACCAGCTAGAGAGCCTGACCTAGAGCGCATGATCTGTGTGTGCACACGTGGTTGGGGGCTTCGGACTCGCGCTGACGAGCGCGACCCCAGCTAGTCCTTGTTCGTGGTACTTGGTGTGTGTCTCAGTTTCCGCCTTGGGCGTGTAGGGAGACAGTGTGGCGCAGTGTAAGACATCAGGGGATGCTTCCAGCCTTACTTCTAGTGGGCAGGTACTCCCATCACGTGACGTGAGCTTCTCAGGACTTGAGTTCCCTTTCTCGTCTGCGAGACGTGATTTTTCGTGCAGTTTTCGGGCGTCTTCCCGAGGTAGAGGTCCAAGGTTTCCGGTGGGCATCACCGAGGGTTCTCCCTAGCCGGTGTAGAGTTCACGACAACGAGATCGTGATTGTGATTCCAGAGAATCTAGACCGCGTGGTCTCGGAGTCGGCCTTCGTCTGTAAGGACAGGCCTCCACGACAGAGGTGTCGTGATGTTTCCTCTGGTGGCTTGACCAGGGTGGTTCGTAGTCTGGTGGTTCCCCGACCAGGGATCGGGGTGTTGATTTTCCGTTCCAGTAGGAGTAATTGTAGGGTCGTGGTTTCATCGGCTGCCATGTTCAGAGATTCAGGTACGGTTGTTCCCTCTGTTGCCGTTGTCGTTGTTGTTGCCGTTGCTACTCCTGCTATTGTTGCTGCTTTTCGTTACCGCCGTCGTTTTACGGTTGGGGTTCCGCGGGACCCCTACTGAGCTAGTGATAGGAGACTCACCCCCTGCTTTTCAGGTGTAGCGGTTCTTCCTCGAGTTTCGGAGGTGCAACGTGCAGAGGTTCTTAGTTGCCAGCTCGTCGGGCCGAGTGTTCACTCGGCGTTGGGTACGTTTTCTTTCCTTAGATTGTACTTTATTTGGATTGGACTCTATAGTTAGATTGCTTATTTAATTGTTATTGTTGTTGTTCCTGCTTAATTTCCTATTTCCATGTACACCACACCTATCTTTTAGCCCTTCCAAGCCCTCCGACTTATGAGCGGTGGTCCAGGATTCGAATGGTATCGGGTTATTCCCGGTATTCAGATCTTGGGTCGTTACACTGTCCCACTCATGTCGTCCCGCATCACACTGCGGCGTGAGCCTCTCGCCCTCCCCTCTTGGGCTCTTCCTCACAAAGCTACTAAAAATAAGTGTAGACCAATTTTTTTTGAAATCGCTCACATCTCGCACGTATTCTCCCTTCCTCTCACCTCCCCCTCTGCCTTCACACTAGCTCGCCAAGTCAAATTATGCTGCCCAGAACCTCCTTATCGCTTCCACACTCTTCATCAGGTTCTCCATGGCGGTGTTATCGAACAACCTAGATCCATGGCCGGCCGCTCCGGAAGCCCTGATCACCATCCACCAGAGGCTCCTCTGCCCGTAGAACACCCAATACTCCCCACCGGGCGACCCCAGCCCCTCGTCTAGCACAACCCCAACACCCATTTCCCAGAATCGCTCTGACATCGCGAACTCCCTGGCCCCGTCCTTCCCGCCGATCTCCTCATCTGACACGAACGACAAGTACACGATCCAGTCAGGCTCGAACCCGGTGGTCCTGAGACGACGAATGGCCTCGAGGTACTAGGTGACCACGCACTTCATGTCCTGGGAGCCACACGCGTGGATGCGGCCCGTGTTCTGTTCGATGGCGGTGGAGAATAGCGGGTACGCCTTGTGGGGCTCGGAGGGGAAGACGTCGGTGTGGGAGTTGAGGAGGATGGCGGGGAGGGACGGGTCGCGGTCGGGCCATGTGAGGAGGATGAGCGGCTTGCTGGGGATGAACTCCAGGACCTCTGATCTGAGGGTGAGTTCCCGGGCTTGGGAGAGTATGAACTCCGTAGCTTCGACGTCCTCTGCAGCAGCAGCTGGTGCCACCGCCGGTGTTGCAGTGGAGAGGAGGAGGGGTAGGAGCGAAGAGAGGAGAAGAGAGGGGGGAAGAAGGGAGTGGTGCCGCTGCCTCCTACTTTTCAACCTCGCCATTATTGCCCATCACGAAAGCTTCTGAGTTGTTGGTATTTTTTTCTGTTCTCCTTTTATTGGTGCCGTCCACCATTGCAAGGATTATTTTATCACCGACCTTTTGTCCGTTTTGCTGCAGCGGATGGCCGTGTGGGTGGAGGGTGAAGCCGTCGCGGGGGACAGCAGCAACACCATGGACAGCTTCTTCGTTACCAGCGCCGTCATCGTAGGTGTGGAGGAGGCCATCGAGGGTGAAGCTACGGCTGGGCTGGATGAACTCGGGAACACTACTGGACGCAGCAGGTGGTCCCCGTCAGGACCCTCCCTCCCGTCTCTAGCACCATCCCTACCTCGACTGCTTCCCCTACCCCCACCATCCTCCTGAACGCAGCGTATGCCCATGCCACCCGGTCGGACGTGTCTGAGAGGAAGGCCTGTCAGTAAAGCATTTTGTTGTTATGTATTTTATTTGTTTGTCACTTCCTTTTGTCTTTTAATATGTATTATTCTGGTAAAAATTCGACAGCATCTCCCCCGAACCAGGATGCAGGAGGTGTAAAACAGATGCACGTCCACAAGGAGTAACGCGACCTAGAAGAGAGGTGCGCACGGAATCAACAACACCTTGAGAAAGCTCGCAAGACAATGGACGGTAGACGCTGACCCATGGTTCAGGCACGGAGCAAGAGGGAGGACCCCACTGGATCAGGGAGGGTGGCAAGGGCCACCGGATCACTGAAGGAGGGAGGTCACCAGATCATCTGGGCAAAGAGGCCACCAGACCAAGTCACGGTGAGCGAGCCACCGGATCAGACGGGTGGGTGAGCCACTGGATCACGCGAGGAGGGATGCCATCGGATCAAGGAGCGGTGAGCCACTGGATCGGAAGGGCCAAAAGGGCCACCATATCAGAGGCCACAGAATGCCACCGGCTCACGGGAGAAAGGCCACCGGATGGAGAACCTGCCCAAGTGCCACCGGATCACGGCGTGAGCAGGGTTACGAGATGGAAGCCAGGTAAAGCCCACCAGATAGGGGGAGGTGGGATGCCACCAATTCAAACTGCCAAGTGAGTCACCGGATTGAGTGGGTTGGCGGGCCACTGGATCAAGTGCTGGGGAAAGTGGTAAGAGCCACCGGATCAAGGTGGTAACGGAGCCACCGGATCGCGTGTTACGGTGGCTAAGCCACTAGATCAGGCAGGGGAATGGTGCCACTAGATCAAATGGTGGCAAGAGCCACCGGATCAAAGTGGTAGAGAAGTCACCAGGTCAAGAGGGGAAAGAGCCACCAGATGGGGTTAAAGCACCACCGGATGGGGTTAAAACGCCACCGGACGGGGGTGGGCTGAGCCACCGAATCATGGTGGTGGGGATGCCACCGGATGAAGGAGCAGGTGAACTAGCCACTGGGTCATGGTGGTGGGGATGCCACCGGATGAAGGAGCAGGTGAACTAGCCACTGGGTCATGGTGGTGGGGATGCCACCGAATGAAGTTGGTGGCAGGGCCACCGGATCACGTTGAGAAAAGGAGGCCACCGGATCAGGGCCAGGGAAGGGTGGCAAAGGTCATCGGATCAGCATGGTGGCAAAGAGTCTCTTGATTCTGCTAAGTGGAATATGAGCAAGGAAGGGAGAAGCCACCATGTCACCCTACGAGGAAGTGGGGTGATTGGGGAATGGAAGATGATGATGTGTCGAGGGCTGAACAAAACAACACGTATGTCAGTCATATGAAGGTGCAAACAACACAATGACTTATAGTGTTAGTCATTTTCAAAATCATGAGATACAAATTACCATAGGGGCACAACACAAGGCTGCTGGTGCTGCCGTTGTGGATGGTCCTGCCCTAGTTCTGGGGGTGCCTACTGCCCACCAGGTCAACGCTTCATTTCCAATTGGCGCTACTTCTCCGTTGGCCCCTACCACTGCTCCTGCGGTGCCCACGCTTAATGTTATGGCTCCTTCCTGGTCTCCCCCCGCCCCTGCAGTTGGTGTTGTAGCCTCTCCTGCGGGTGTGGAAGCCACTGCAGGTGATGTTTCATCCCAGCAACCTTCCTCGGTTGTTGCGCATGTTGCTCCTGGCCTCTCCTTCGCTCAAGCTTTGAAGAGGGCAGTTAAATCTTCATATCATGGTGGGCCCACGCCTCATGTCCCTGCTGCTCCTCAAGATGTGGTTGTTGTCGCAAGTGGCTCTCTGCATTCCCCACTGCTCAACCCTTCCCCCTCTTGTTCTGGGCCGGTATTCCCCTTCCCTTTCCAGGTGGTATCTTTCCCTTCGATGGAACCAGTCTCTCATGTGAAGGATCTTGTTGCTGCCCATGTCAACTTTGTGAGTGACGATCCCCCGCCCCCAGTGGGGCCCCCTGGTGTCACCACCTGCAGTGGCTTACGTAGGAGCACTTCGGCTAACCTCACCGACCTCCACCGCAAATGATGGGCCCGTGCTAGCTCAGTCTCCTTGAAGCTCCTGATTAGTAGTTGGCTCATTCTTGTGGTGAAGCGGCCAGCTGGTTTGGGGTCTTACTTGTTTCCCTCTTGATGTGTTTCTTGGGCTGATTTTCCCATGCTGTACCAGGCCCTATCGTCTTGATAAGATAGAGTGCCCTTCTCTCTATTCTTAGATGTTATTGGGGTGTGCCTCCCCCTGCTTCTCTGGCCCCTATCGCCCTGTTTAGATAAGGTGCTCCCCTCTTATCGCCCTGTTTAGATAAGGTGCTCCCCTCTTAGGCCGCTGGCCATCCTATGTACTTCTCCTTCTGCTTTGTTCAATGCAAAATCAAATATGTTTACCGGATTAAAAAAAAAAGAATGGACGATGCGAACACACTCGGAGAACGAAGAAAAAAAAAGATGATGATGGGAAAGTGATTAAGAGGATGCAGGAAAGAAGAAGAAAAATAGATTAAGAGAAGGGATGAGGCGAGTCTGATTAAAGATCAAGGCGTCGACGCTGCTGCTTTCAGACAATTCAAATTGTTGTATTAATTAATTCTGCGCGCGTGCAATTCCAATTCGTTCTGCAACCCCTCAACAAAACCCTTCTAACCCTTCAGGGGCCTCACCAGCCTCTTGGGTGGCTTTCTCAGTTCTTGGTATCGGTATATCGATGTTATCGGTATATCGGTATCCGGATCTCTGGGTCGTTGCAGTTGGCCTGCTCTGCTGACTTCCCGTGAGACAGCCGCATCGGTCGCCCACCTGCATGCTGCCAACTTCTCTCTCCTCTGCACTCTCTCCGCGTATGAAGAAGGCCGTCATCGTCCACGTCGCCCCAGCGTTCGTCGTCCTGCCTTTGCCTCCCACCGCAGTTGCTGACCTCACGAGTCGGGTGCGTGAGTGAAGCCCTGCCTTCCTCTCTCTTTCTCTCGCCGCATGCAAAGCACGGTGCCTACCTCTCTCCTCTTTTCCCACCGCGAAGCACGCTCGCCTTCTCTCTTCCCTTCTTTCCCTATTTTCTCTCTCTTTCTCTCTCTGTCGGTAGCCCCTCCGCATGAGAGGAAGTCCGCCCTGGCCGCTTCGTTTGAATTGGCCGAAGCCGTGCTCTCTCTCTATTTCTTTTGCATGTGAAGAAGTCTTCTTGGCCACTTTCTCTCTCTTCATCCTCTCTTTCTCTCTTATCGGTCGTCCGCCGTGATTGCTGCTTGGCCACCTCCACCGCCAAAGCTGCTAACCTCCCGAGCTGGCCGCCTGCAAGGCGTTGAAGCTTTGGCCGAAGCCACCTGCTTGGCGCCACGTGCGCCCTCCATGTGCCCGCAATCGCTGAAACCTTCGCCCGCCCACCTGCATGCGTCATCGTGGACCCGCCTTACCCTTCGGCCGCCTGCCTGTTCGACCGCCCCACACCCGCCTGCCGCTGATCGCATTGAAGACTGAGGACCTGCCAGTGCGAACCTGCCAGGCAGCCTTGTGGACAGCTGACCACGCTCGCCCTGGCATCTTTCCTCCGCCCACGTACGCATGCTGCCATGCAGCCAGCGTCGCCCCTGCATGGAGCCTGTTTAAGCCTTCACATCAACCGTGATTAAGCCTTCACGTCAACCGTGATGGTCGCGTCATGCACCTGCGCCCGAACTTGCCATGGCCACTCTGCCATCGCGCCCGCTATGGCCTCCTACTGGTCGACGAAGCCCAAGGCATGGACCCTGCCTCCTGGCCGTTCTCCACGTTCGTGCCCGCGTGCGAAGGCGCTGAAGCGCCTGTGAACCGCCATGGCCGCTCTCCTGCAGTTAATGCAATGCGCCCTAGGACAAGACTTAGTAGAGACAAGTCTAGAACTTGCTCTGATACCAATTTGATGTGACACAATCCCTTGGACCTAGATTCACAAGCAATCGAACTGAACGGTGGATCCACTCAAGCAGGTTTACCGGCGTTGTGCACACCCGGGTCCGTAGGTGGATCGACGATGATGGTGAGGGTCCGAGGATGGACCTTGGGGTTCCAGGGGTATGGCTAGCTCGGGGAGGATCCCAATGGGCCAGGGATGCCCAATTCACGGGCGGCCGGCACACCAAGGGCGTGGGAAGTAGTGTCTCACTCACAACTCACCCGCGGTGGCACTCAACTTGATGAGAATTCACGACCGGGCACTCACCTCACTATCGATGAGCAACTTAGAAACAATACTAAGCTAAGCAGAGTTAAACTAGCAAGGAGAGGGGGCCAGAAGCTCACCTAATCAGCGTGAAGATGCCGATCCCGGCCGGAGATGAAGGTGAGCGGGGAGGCGTGGGTATGCACCCGCACGCCGCACCGATGTAGCTTCGGATGGCGACCTACTATTACATACACTACACCTCACGCAAGAGGGTGATATTGGGGTAGAAAAATTAAATTATACCTAAAACTACCTCCACATAGGGAGGGGCGGTCAGTCGGCCAAGCGGGGAGGGGAAATGAGGTGCCGAAGCTGCTTGACCGGGTGGCTGAATTCTGCCGGCTCTATTTAGCTGTAGGTCTAAGAGCGCTTGGGTGACGTCGTACTCCCATCTGGGAAGTCAGATCGATGCGGGACCACCTCTGGCTAAGAGAGTATCCTTCTTGGTGTGTCATAGTCAGATATCTCTATCTGAGCCATCTCGGTCGCTCAATGGTAGCCTCTGGATGTGGACTGGGTCGTGCGGGGCACTTGGGCAGAGAATCTATCTTGACTTATAGATGATGTACCAGCAGGACCTGAGGTGGGATTGTGGCAGGGCCAGAGTCGACTAGAAGAGGGGCGGCCCTGTGAGCCCCCAGAACTAGTTTGACCCAATTCTGAGGTGCCTTCTTTTATTCAGAAGCCTCACTCTCTTCCTTTTTCTTTTTCACCACACTCTCCCTCATGCATCGGACGTGATTAGATATTCCCGCGCAGGCTTGACACGTGCTGTCAATGGGTCCCACCTAATGATTGCACAGGTTTCGGAGCTTCTAGAAGGGATATAAAAATAGAAAGCCCCTTTTTCTTTTTCTGATCTGCTATTGGACGAACAGCGAATGGGGTTCCACGAACAAAACCAAATGAAAATAAAATGAGAAATCTTAAGCCTACACTAAAGGAACATAAGAGAGGGGGAGTGGAGACAATGAGAGCTACACAACTATGTCTATTGCCTATTAGCTATTAGGGAGAATAAGTGCCTCCCCTGCCCTCCTTTTATAGGCTACAAAATAACCACTATTTCATGTGAACACCCCAAGCCACCATTTTAATTCTTCTTCTCTTTCTCTCTCTCATTCTCACGTCGGCTGTGTGAAAACCAAAGCCACAGCCACTTTGTTTGATGACCCGCCGAATGAATGCCACACAGCCGCTGAAGACTTTGCTGCCACCTCAACTGAAGCCTTTGCGCGTTGCATGTCCCAGCCGACGTCCGCTCTGTGAAGCCTGTGTGAAGGTGCCGCGTTAACTACCCAGCGTGTTGGCTTCCTGCCTACGTGAAGCTCATTCGCCTTTGAACGCTGCCAAGCGCTGGCCCAAGCCAGCTTGTCCGCGCCAACCGCCTTGAGAATGCCTGCTCGTGTGAATGCTTTGGTTGAATGCCCAAGCCGTGGTGCGTCCAGCCAAGATGCACGTTGTGTGAAGCTTGAGGCACATGTGAGAATGGCCCACTTCGTGATGCTGATTGACCTCAGTTCGAAGCCGACGTAGAGCCTGCCATCGTGAGCCCGCGTTCGAACCATGCCTGCCATGCATGCGGCTTAGCCGCTTTGTGTTCTACCTGTGGAGAAATCGCCATCCGCTTGCCGCGTTCGTGAGCTTGCAAGCGTCAGACAGCCTGCGTGCACGTTGAATCCCTACATTTGGACATTGCCGACCTCCCATGCCTACGTGTTGTTGTCGTGGAGAAGCCACTGCCGTGTTCGCTGTGCGCAAAGCGGCTTGGCTGCTATTGAAGATGCCAAACCGGACCCGCGGCTTGGCCTTGTCTCCCACGTCTGCATGCAGCCGCAAGAAGGACACGCCAAAGCCTTCGTTTTGTTCGCCCATGTGCTGTATGCTTTTATCCTTTTTCTACCGACATTGAAGACCCTGCCCTACCATCGCGAAGGTGAAGCTTGCATTCCCATTTGCTGAAGGAGCCCGCGGCGTGAAGACCCATTGCCTTGGCCACCAACCGAGCCCTGCATGCATGTTTGCATGCAGATTTTGCTTTTATTTTTTCTCTTTTTTTATTTTATTTTATTTGAATTAAAATTGGGCTTAGTCGGTTATGGGCTTTTGGGTGTATAGGCTTTGGCTCATTTTTATGCAAATTTGATGCAGATTTTTTCTCCAAGGAATATGGAGACGAGAGGAAACCCGCTTCGGTAGGAATGCAACTACTGATGAAGTGGAATGATCCTATGCACACCGGAGTGCATGCAAAGTCTAGCCTAGATCTAGCAAGCAATAATCAAAACAAATGTGAAGATGAACATGAATATGACAATCATGCATAAATAATCAAGCTGGAGAGATCAACACCCAATAGAACATAATATGACAATATATATAGAGGCTCGGGTGCACTGTAGCACAGATGTGCGGTCTCGTGGAGATCGCACCGGAGGGATAGGTGGCTCGTGGTGAGCCGTCCAACGGCACTGAGTGATAGTCAAATAGAAAATAAAATGGAACAAGAAGACAATGCTATGGGAATGACAAAGCTAGTGATAGACGTACCTGAATGGGAGACCTGTCACCAGCAGGGCAGATCCTGAAACAAATTCGGCACAATTGTAGATGGAATCAAGCAAATGGGGTGCGTACCTATGTCAGGAAGAAGCACGGTCGGATTCCGGCCACAGAACTGAAGTGCGGTCGATTACTAGCCGCACAGGAAGTAGACGAGCGGTCGCGGAAGATCCGTATAACGACTAAGGTGGCACTCTGTGAACTACACAACCACCTGGGAACAGAAGCTCCAACCAGCAACCTGTGACAACTGTGACAAGATAAAACTTCCAAAACACCAGAAAACGGAGGGGGGTCAGCAAACACCAACACGATGGGCGCTAGGCATCCCACCGTGATCGCCAAAAAAGGGACTGTTGGTAGGAAAAATGTCCTTTTTCTCTCTTTGTTGAACGTACCGGCAATGAAAAATGAGTAAGAGAATGATGAAAAGTGACTAAGAATCGGAAAAGCAAGGTGGAAGGAAAAACTTGTGATCGCCACTCAAGACCCTGGACGTGATAGACATGCCGAGCCTTGAGAAAGAAGGGACACTCGCCTATGAACAACACTGGGAGGTTGTACGGCCGTTAAAGAACAGCTCAAAGTTGTGCGGCTCCTTTCCAACCGCAGGAAGATGATGTCCGGCCGACGGTCAGCCGCACGACTCTGCCTTCCTCCAAAACGTGGGAACTTCCTCCTCCACTCTTTCCGGCCAGCCAGAAGGAGTGGGCCTCGTGCTAGATGAATGCTGACCTACAAAACAAAGTGTAAACAACAAAAATAAACCTGAATTAGACCTTTAAAGTGTAGTAAATGCTAAAAATGACAAGATTAAGACTAAATAACATGGATGGGGGATTCACCTGGGAGTTTTTAAACAAAGGAGGCCGGAGGGGGAGGGGGCCATCTATGTGACTCAAGTGAACCGGCTATTTTTCACCTCTGTTGATCTATTTGTCTCCCTTAATAGCCATTTGTCACCCCTGCAGCCATCGCCTTTGCTCATTTGTTAACATTGTGAGCTGTCGCCTTTGCCCATTTGTCACCATTGTGAGCATCCATTTTTCACTACTGAGAGTCATTTGCCACCCCTGGTAAGCATTTGTCACATGTAGTGGACATTTGACTCTCTTGCTAGCTATTTGTCACCGGTAGTGGGCATTTGTCACCCATGCTTGACATTCTTCACCTTTGTTCATCATTTTTCAGCCGTCTTAGCTATTTGTCAGCTTTCTTGCAATACTGCTACAGAGTCGACTCCATTTGACTTTTGAGTCGGCTCCCCTTCTTCCAACATGTTCCTCTTCCCTTCACGAGCTATTTTTCACCTTTGCTTAACCATTTGTCACCCTTATCACTTATTTGTCACCGTTAACATTTATTTTGCACTCCTGCTGGCTGTTTTGAATATGACTATGGTTGTGCTTGCTGGCATGTGAATTTGGCTTGCTTGGAGAAGTTGATTGAAAGAGTGCTACTCCTGCTGGTAATACATCCTTGTTGGACTGCTGACATGTGCTCCGGAAGACTCTTGACTTCTTGCATGCTATGACTGCTTATGGCGTACCGCCACTGCACTGATTGTGCTGCTAACTTGTTCATGGTAGCATACGATATTTGATTCTGCTTGATAACCAACTACATGCTCCACTTGAATTTTGCTAAGACTTGATGAGCTGCTACTGCTATGGTTGAAGTACCTGAACTGCTGATCAACAAGGCCTAGACTTCAGAGAAAAGATGCTGCTGCTTCTGCTCGATCCCATCACTATCGAAGGCCATTAGAATTGAAGATGAATCTCGTCTTTTGATCTTGGATGAGGTTAATCAGGGTCATCCAATGCTTAAGAAAGCTCCAGATTCGTCATAGTAGGGTTAGGAAACACATGCACAGTTAATTCCTTCAAAGAAGCTTGATCACTCTTCATGTGTCACGGCTATTTGTCACCACCAGGAGCCTGTGAGCTGCCGCCTTTAACAACTTTTTTGTTATTTGTGAGCTCAATGTGACTGAGTCGACTCCATGTCACCGTCACCATCTCTCTCTCTCACCCTCACTCTCTTTCTCTCTGCTGTCTCTCTCCCTCCCTCTCCCTCTCTCTGTCGCCGACCCTGCCCCACCCACATCGTCTCTCTCTCCCATTCCTCTTCTTCTCGAAAGGCGGAGGCCACTGCCCCTAGCAGTCTCTGACGACCCATTGGGGTGCTACCCGGGCCTCGGAGGTAGTTTCTCATGGCTTGCTCGATCCCTTCTCGCTCCTGGTCAGGGAGAGCATCAGGTGGTTGCGCGTCAATGGTGATAGTAGGATGAGTGTAGGTTGCGAACGTCGGGCGGTCAACATGGTGACGACACCTGCGACGTTGGCGGCAGGCATTTTCGGGCAGTACTAGTGCAGTGACTGCCGGTTGGTAGGTCATGGGCATCACCTCGACCCCTTCATCTCTTCGGCCCTTTCTACGACGGGTGTAGCTGGGCCCCGTCTGGGCAGGTGCAGCGGGCTAGGCTTCCTTGGGAACCCAAATTTGCTTCAATTTGGCTAGCTTGTGAGCCGGCGTGTCTTTCGGTGCCACGGTCGGAACGATAGGTGCCATCTTTTCCTTCATCTTTTCTAGTCCCTAGAAGGAGTTACGGACTGGAATAGTCAGCACGATGCGGTCTGGGACCACTTCGGACCTCTATCCATTCAAATGGACTCAAATGGTCCCGACAGTCATAGACTTGCCAATGTTGCAGATTTGACGCCCTGGGGTAGTGCCAACGTTGTTCCTTCGGAGCCTCCTCCGATGGGATGCCGACCCCTGGTGCGATGGATCGACGGCCTGGTGCATATGGTGCACGTTACAGCTCAACGTCCTTGCCGGGACGCTGTTGCTGTTCTTGGCCACAGCTCGTCCGGTAGTAGCTTCAGCGGCTCCTGGGATGGGAGCGTTGGATTCGGGCACATCGGATGCCTCTACATCTAGGATGTTGATGAAGGCTACCCCAAGGAAGTTGCGGAAGCCCACGACTGGAGGGAAGCTCCCGAAGCAGAGCGGGACAGCAAGGTAGCCTTCTCGAACATGGCTCTCCACGACTTGCGGGCCAAAGGAGACTGCCATTCTCGAGGTTGAAACATGATCTGCCTGCATTTGCAAAAATGGAACAATTTGCATTACATAAAGGGGGCTACAGGGTCCCTAATTTTGGCAAAGAGATGAAGGGTGGATGAGTCCCACCGGGCGTGTTAAACTTATGGACGCACTAAAACTTCCACTCGGATGTTTCGTTCATTTGTTAGTGTGTTTTATTTGTCTATTTAGTGCGAGGGCATGCCAGTCACGAAGTGACGATTTATTCGGGCTTCATGGAAGCCCATGGTATGCTCGATCTGACTTCGTTAGGTGATTGTGTGGTTCGGGTCGGGACAAGCTGTTCAAGGAGAACTTTGTGGGCTGCCGGAAGGTAGCCAAGTCCGCAGTCACCCTGCTCGCTCTCAAGCAGGGCAAAGAGGAAACGCTGTGGGACTTCGTCTCCTGCTTCCGTGTAGAGGTGCTGAAGATCCCACACCTCGACATCGACATCGCCACCACCGCCCTCACCCAGGGGACGCGAGACCGCATCCTTCAGCGCGCCGAGGCCCCGGTGACCCTTCCCGACCTCCTCGCCTTGGCGTAGAAGCATGCACGCTGTGAGGAGAACACGGCGGCCCTGGGCTGCCCGATCGGAACCGAGTGATCCGACCGTAAAAGATCGGCTGACCCTCCTCGAGAGAGTCAAAGTAAGCGCGAGCGGCGCGATGGGGATCGCCGCGACCGATCCGAGAGGGAGAAAGGCACCTACTGTCACTACACGCATTTGACTACTCCTCTTGACCAGATCCTGATGGAGATCCGTGAGGAGCCCTTCCTCAAATGACCCCCCCGGATGAAGTCAGATCCGAGCATGAGGAATAAGAAGAAGTACTGCCACTACCACTGCGACCACAGCCATGACACCATCGAATGCATCAACCTCCGGGACGCTATCGAGGACCTCGTTCGGAGGGGGCTCCTAGATAAGTTCCTCACCAAGGCCGCGGAGCGACGGCAGAAGACGCTCTCGCCCATCGACAATCGACCCAATGGCAAAGAGATCATGATGATCTCTGGAGGTCCAGCGGCGGGAGGTGACAACGCGAGTAGGAGGCGGCGGTACGCGATGGTGGTCGATAACAACGGCCACAACGACAACTCCCGGCATGGAACCCCCGCCCCGGAGCATTCAGGAGATCCCATTATCTTCTCCGAGGACGACCTAGAGGGCGTCACGACGCCCCATTCTGACGCATTGGTGGTCTCGACCACCATCAATCAGTGTACTGTCTGACGTATTTTAGTGGATAATGGGAGCGGACTAGACGTTATTGCGTACGACTGCCTCGTTCTCATGGGTGTAGACATGTCTCGACTCAAACCATTGCACACACCGTTGTATGACTTCTCAGGCACGACCGTCTGCCCAGAAGGGCGTGTCTCACTGCCGATCACATTTGGAACCGCGCCGAAAGAGGTGACCTTCCTCACTGACTTCACAGTAGTTAAGGCAATGACAGGGTATAATGCCATTATCGGCCGAGGAATCCTCGGTACGCTGAGGGGGGTCCCTTCCTCCTACCACCAAAAGCTCAAGTTTCCCACCCCCCGGGGTGTGGCCTCTTGGACTTGTGAACCTCTCCGTTGGATATTCCTTTCACCGGACTAGGTGATCTTGTTTCAAGGCCTCCGTAAGTCTCCGCGAGCCTAGGATTTCCACTAGGATGCCAAGCTGGTTGTACCCTCAAAGCCTAATTTTCTAGAAAGCACTTAAACTATCGATATTTTTCTGAGTCCTGGCTAGAAGTGACTCTCAGAAGACTGCTACTATAAAGTAGCGACCAGCCCGTAACCGCATCTATCCAGATTTCCACTGCGTCGACCCTTTTCCTTGTTTTGGCATCCACTCTGTCTAGAAATGTTCTTGACCTGACCGCTTCTCCGTGATAGCGGCCCTAGCATGACCACCTCTGTCAATCAACAGTCTAGTCTTGACCGCAATACTCAAATAAAATGGTCCTGATCTGACCGCTATCTCGTAGTAGCGACCCATATGTGACCACATAACTAAGAAAATGGCCCAAACATGACCGTTTCTATCTAAAGTGTTCTTAACCTGGGGTTTGACCCAAGGGTTGATTCCCTATGATCTTAGGTGGTCAATTGACTGTCCAGAACCTAACACCTTGTCAATGAAATTATGAAAGTTAATGAACATGTCGTTATGTTGTTGGATTCCTCCCGTAGCATGACCTTGTCTTTAATTCATCCTTGAACTCTCATACTTCATATTTGGTGCATTCTTGCCTTGATGTTGTCATCATGAACTCTTTCTTGAACTTGTTACATTATTGGCATATATTATTTATAATTCTCGTGAAAGTAGCTTGATTTATAACGTGAAGATGTAGTTCGGGTACTGATTGTATCCAAGGGCTCGACTCTAGACCCCTCGACTGATTGTCGAAAATATATTATAAATCATGGGATATGATGAACACTGGCGTCGCATTGCGCTGGGAGTACTTTCTTTTATAAATGAGTGAAATCCACGAGACTATCTCATGATTGAATTATTACATGCTTGTTACATGACATTCTAGTGCATAGTCTTTATAATTATGAAGAGTGAAAAGTGAAAGTGTATTCTCGTTACATGCAAGCATATTCTTGTTACATGAAAGGCCAAGTTACATTCTTGTTATACTCTTGCTTGATCGTATGCCATCTCATATCTTCTATTTTGATCACATCATGTCATGCGTGTTGTTATTATGGTTTTATCACATGATTTATCGTATTTCCATCATCTTATTTTCTAGTGCTAAAATATTAATCATTTAAAGTATGCCTTCATGTTGATACGAAGATACCTACTGGGCAAGTGTGCTCATTACCCTACTTCACACCTTTTCAGAGAATACTAGCGAGTCATACTCGGAATGTTTAAGTAGCGCATCCGAGAGTGAATGAACATCGAGAGGAGCCATAGTTATGAGTCCATGTAGTTAGTCATGAGTCAAGACTATGTAATTTTCATTTTTATTGAGTCTAGTATGAGTTTATGTCAAAAGAGAATCAGATATTAATGTACTTTTGAGTTATTATCAATAAAAGTTAGATTTTTGGTCAATTATTGTGCATTCCTCTTTCTATGGATGTTATTTGCGCTCTGACTTGTATTGCTAGCTTGAGACATATTGCCGACTGTCCACGATCCCGATTTGCTTCCGCTATACACAAATGGCTCGGGGCATGACAAAATGACTCTTGTTGAGTTGGCATCTTCATGAAGCCTCTTCTTAGCCTTTTCTTTCACCCTTGTGTACACAAGAGCTGTTTCTGCTTGACTGAGTCGACGCACAAAGACGTTGCGTTAATGCACCTGTGTTGATTTTTATTGACTTCAACTCCACAAGCTATTTTTCACCAGTGTAGACCTATTTGTTAGCCATACCCTTTATTTGTCACCCGTATTGAGCTATTTGTCACTTTTATTACTGCCGGGTGAACTACCTTGAGAAATATCTATCGAGTCGGCTCCAATGCTTTTGGAGTCGACTTCTCTTCTAAAATTTTTCCTCGAATGAGTTCCTTATCATTTCGCCTGTGTCATTTGGCATGGGTAAAGATTTTGTGCCTTCAAAGCACGATTAACACAACATGAACACCTTGATTAGGAAGCATTCTTCAAAGATCATCAAAATATGCACACACACAATTTGTCATCATTAAAACTCAATTATCAAAATCAACACAGAGATCCAACAATCTTCCCCTTTTTGATGATGACAAAATAAGTAATGTGTGCATGAAATTTAACTCAATTTAACTCATGTGTCAAAGCATTTGTTTGAATTTGAAAGTGTATGTTGTGCTGTATATGAGTTGTTGATATGAAATTACGAGTTGTTGATATGAAACCAAACCATATGCAGTATGATCTTATTCTCCCCATTTTTGTCATCAACAAAAGAAATTAGTGGACAATTGGGGTTATAAGAGAGAATATGAACATGAGACACCGAGAAGCATGTAATTGAATTCAAGCAATCAGGCAAGCAACTGTATCAAACATGCATATTATATAGCTATGTCCTTTAAATGGGACAAAGGATATGGAATTACACTGAATTTGAGCTAAAGAAGAAAACATGAGTCATAACTAAGGCAATGCATTCAGATGCCAGAGAAAATCATGTACTATGACCACTACAAATGCAGGATATACATCCAGCACAATGACACTCGGAGTGGAAAAGTGTAGGAGAATGAAATATGAACTGTAAAGCATATGGATTTCTAGAGTTTCTTAGGAACACTAAAAGGTTATATCATCTCTACATTTTCATATTGGCTCCGTGACTATTGGTGGCTTCACACAATCCCATTTTTTTTAATTAGACTTCACCATTTTACGTGAGTTTCACCCTTTGTTTCAGGGGTGATTTCAAGTTATTAGGATTCGTCACTTATTGAACTGATATGTGGATTTTGCTTTACTATTCGGCGTGAGTTTCCTAATTTATTTCAGTGGGGATTCCCAGCTACTAAGTTTCACATTCGACTTATTGAAACTTTATTGGTGTAGGCAGCTTTTTCCTCATGATTCGCCTCATTTCCATGTAGAGATTCAACTCCCTATAAAGTGTTGAAAGAAGATCTAGAATCCTTATAGATTTGAGTCATTTATTTTATCATGTGCAAAATGTGTGTGGGTGATTGGCTTGAAAGTATAAACAGAATTTGCCATGTCATAGCAATAACTCCCCTTAAATGTATGCACCACATAAAAGAGTTATGTCGATAATCGAAGAAGAGACCTTGAATTTCAAGTGGGAGAGCATGTCTTCTTGAAAATTTCACCCACGTGAGGAATTAAAAGGTTTGACATCAAAGGAAAATTGAGTCCAAGATTTATTGGCTCTTTTGAGATTCTAGAAACAATTGGCGAAGTGACATACAAGCTGACTTTGTCTCCACAATTGGCTGGTGTCCATGATGTATTTCATGTATCCATGCTAAGAAAATATATGTATGATCCTTCACATGTGATTCAATTCGATGACTTGAAGCTACAGAAGGATTTGTCTTATGAAGAAAGGCCGATCAAGATCTTAGACCGAAAATTACATCAACTAAGGAATAGAGCAATAAAGGGACAAACCACAGGGGAGCAAGTGATCAGCCACGTACCTTGCCAAGCCTGAAGAGGCCGGCGCCGATCGGAGACAAAGGCGAGCCGGGGAGCGTGCGCATCCGGCGGACACGCTACGACGAGGAGGCTTGACGATGTTCCCTGCTATTACAATTACTACACTCCATGCAGGGAGGGGCATCATGGGGGTGGGGCAATCCACTACATGCACTACGCTCGCGCAGGAGGGGGGAACGAGGGGAGGGGAAACCAGACTACGATCGTACACCTAGCTCCGACGTCCAATTGAGGTGCTGCCAATGCCTAGATGAAGCTTTGGGGATGCCGAAGGATGCCTATGAGTCCGACGTCAAGCCAATGTGGCTGGAAGGAGGCGGTGGTCGCAGCTGTAAGCCTGTGTAGTTCTACCGCGTAGGACTGGATGGCGCAGTCGTGGTGCGTCGGCTGGCACGCTCGCTGTGGAACTCCAAAAGTGACGGGACCAATGCATGGACGTAGCAGACAGGGAGCTCTACGAACCCTAAAAAGTTGGAGGCCATCAGATCATCTCACAGGTCAGGGTCACCCAGAAGGTCGGTGCCAGGTTTCTGGGTGAACAGCAGGATAGGCCAACAATGGCCCTAGTGGAATTTTCAGTGCCGAGGTTCGAATGGGACGAAACCACTTGCGTTGGTTTCGTATCGTCGAAAGTCGTGACTTTCGTGAAGATGCCTTGGGCCGAAAACTAGCAGAGGGAGGTGTGCCAATACTGTCAAGTCTACTGCAGGTTGTGGGCGGACTGGGTTGCCCCAATCAAGCGCAGTCATGGGAGAATGGACGCCCCGGGGTGTGCTGTCGACGAAAATAGATGGGACCACCTCAGGGTCGAGGGAGACTCGAGGGGGAAGACATCTCGTGATGGGGGCTCTGGCCGATCCGCACAGGGGAGGTCGGTGTAGGTGTTGCCAAGTGGCACTCAGAAACAGGCACTGTCCGGGCACAGTTGCACCGAAATGCCTGTAGTGGTGGATGCCGTTAACGAAATGGTCTGAAACTACCTCTGCTGCGAAGAGGACTCAGAGTAGAATGATCCCACAGAAGGGGGCTCAGGCTGATTCGTGCAGTAGGCAGAGGTGTGGATGCTGCTAGCTCTGTCAATGGTTCTGCTACCAGTCTGGGTGCAGTAGAACAAGGGGAACTTCAACGTCGACGACAGGGATGAGGCCGGGGCCGCCGTGGACGTACCTGGAGGGGGATGGGGTGTGGGTTGCAGGGTGGAGAGGCCAGCCTGCCTGAAGTTAGCCAAGATGTATCAATTTCTGGAGCTGACACAGGGCGAGATGTCAGTGCTGCAATATCGAGATAAGTTTATTGAGTTGGGCCGGTATGCACCCCACATCTTTGCCGATGAGACTGTGAGGACTCAGCAGTTTCTGTGTAGACTAAAAGCAGAATTTAGCCTGCCGCTATTCGCTACCCGTGTAGCTGAGTTAGATTCTGCATATCAAGCCGCTGTCGCGCTAGAGTTAGAGTTGGCGAGGACTCGAGGACTTTCTTAGACTAGAATGGTTCCGTCGACTGTGCAACATCAGCCGCCCCACCAGTCATCTATTTCAGGAGCTTCTCCAGCTTTCTCTCCTGTCGATAGTGCTTCCTTCTCGCAATCTCAGGGCAGAGGTTTCCGATTTAAGAAGAAGAAGAAGAGGTTCGATCAATCGACATTTTCTGATCCGAGTCAGCAGTCCGATTCTTTCGTTCGGCCGCGTCAAGATTTTGTTGCTTTTCAATCGATGTTATGTTCTAGGTGTGGTGGCAGTCATCCGGGCGTGCCGTGCTCTCTACCGGTTGTCTATTATCGTTGTGATCAGCCGGGGTACATCTCCCATAACTATCTGTTGAGGCAGCAGACAGTGCAGTTCTCGCAGACTTCTCAGTCACAGTAGTCGCAGTTCTGTCCTCCTCTGCCGCCTCAATCTCAACCATTTCACCCACCAGTTCCTGTTCCTTCTCAGTAGTCGTCTATAGCTAGCCGTCCGTCGAGAGCCAGAGTCACTCACATCACTCGTGTGGAAGCATTTGCGTCTAACTTAATCGAAGGTACAATTTTGATATATGATCACTCAGTGCGTATTCTTTTCGATTCGAAGATTTCATTGCACGTATCGAAAAGCCGGTGAATGAAGTTTCCTGTGAGATGCTTGTGGAGTTGCCATCCGGCGATTATATGTCTACTCCTTTGTGCCTGGAAAATTCTCCGGTTATGGTCAACAGTCGAAAACTGCCAGCGAGGCTTTATGCATTACAGTTGACCGACTACGACGTGATTCTTGGTATGAATTGGCTGGAACTTTATGGCGCCGTGGTTGACTGTCGTCTCAAGCGAGTCTACTTCATGCCACATGGAAAGTCAGCCTTTTATTTTTAAGGTATCAATTTCTGTTCCATTCGATTGTCTTTTTCTGTCAGTAGGGTGTGTCATGTTGTCAGTTTCCCCCTTGTCCTTTCGTCTAATTTCGAGGATGAAATTTCTTTTAGGGGGGAGGGACTCAGACCCCATAATGAAGGGCAAGGGAACTGGTCAATTGAGAGGCCTCCCTGCATGCATCGCATTAATAAAACAAAAGAATCAGACAACAATAGCAACTTCATCATGTGCATGCCACTACAATAAAAAGGAGAGAACAAAAAAAAAACACTCATTTTGCATGCGTGTGGCCATCTGCATCGCATCTCACATGTGCCTGTGTGCCACGACCCCATGGTATATAAAATGGCGGAATGCGGAAGGTCGGGTCACGCCCGGCTGACGGCTGCCCCAATGCGCGAGGACCTACCTCCGCCTCGTACCAAGGGTCGGTCCCGTGCATCCAACCCCGCCTTATGCATGCTCTTATCCCCATGTGCTTGAATGCCTTCAACGAACTGGGAAGAATGGAAATACCGATAGAATTGCGGTCAGGT
Organism: Amorphophallus titanum; assembly: GCA_024336825.1. NCBI lineage: Eukaryota > Viridiplantae > Streptophyta > Magnoliopsida > Alismatales > Araceae > Amorphophallus > Amorphophallus titanum. The sequence goes on from JANBPO010006173.1 coordinate 5,021,276, forward strand.
TATAACTGAGATAAAATCCATGCCATGACAGAACTAGAACTGGTTAAATCTAGTTAAGGCCAGTTAAAACTTAAACATGCAAGATACCAACTTCGCAAACTCTTTCGGCATCTCCGCTCCCCCTGACCCCGCGTAGAGGGAAATTAAAAGTGCCTTGCGGTGCGAGCCCAGACCTAAGGGATTTTTGCTCGTCGTGGTCTTTGCCCCAACAACGCTAGGGCCGACAGTCCCCGAAGAATGGGTTATCCATACATAGAGCCGACCCCGTTCCTTCGGGAAATAAATATTAAACATGCCCCTGGCAGGGCATACATTGACACGTCACCGTGACCCTATTTTCCGCGTTTCCGCACCGGGTCATCACCCGAACATTAAAGGGAGGCCGACAGGTGTCCGACAGTGACTCGACGGTGTCAGATTGATTAATAACCTAGCTTACGCTCGCATCGCGCTTTAGCCCCGTTTGCTTTCATTTATTTCATACAGTTAGTATTACTTCTTCAGGCCGTAGGGCCCTTAATTTCGATAATTAATCAAGGGTGTTCCCTCGTATGGGGGATGTAAATAACGTCACGACCTTTATGGCATGGCGGGATTGGGTCCAGACACGAGCTACACAATCGTCTGACGAAGTCGGATCGAGCGCACCATGGGCTCCGTGGAGCCCGAATAAATTGTCACCTCGGTGACTGGCACGCCCACGCACTTAACTAACGAATACCGATAAACGAACAAACAAATTTAAGCTCGAGAAGAAGTGCGTCCACACGTCCCTAGCGAGGGAAGCATCGGACCTGCACGGTTGAGGAACCGGCAGTGAGTCAAGGGTGGTCTAGCTCTCTCTCATGCCGTGGGCTTCGTACCCTTGGGAGGGCCACCTTAGCCCTGCTGGCACTCTACCAGCTAGGGTCTTGATCCACTACCTCCTCTCGGCATCACCGAGTCACCCGGGTTCGTGTGTGAGCGATGGTGGATCTGCCAGTTTCAAGGACCTCACTCTTTGGTTGAACGTGTTTGCGTGATAGGTCCGAGGACCCCTGTCTAAGTACTGCATTTCTCCCTAGTGGTGTCACATCATAGGATGTGTCCTTTTTGTCAAAGTTTGGCGCCAACTACCCCCATTTCAACACGTGGGCTGGCGTATGGCACTGTAATCAGTGGTGATAGCCATAGACACATCTTCGTCAGAGGATGCATGTACATTTGTCAAAGTTAGGCACCGAACGCTGACCCTTTTCAACACACGCACCCTCGAGCAGTGTCGTGTCATGTGCTAAGATAAGATTGGGCACGTCTTTGTGAAGGGTCATCTTTAAAAAGGGTGTCCCTAACGTGAGACGCTACCTTGTCACAACGTCATATCTCTAAGACGTGGCCAATTTTGTCTGGTCAACTGGGCACGGCCTTATATATGCATCCTCTACGGAGGATGCGTTTATGGTCCATCTGCCTATAAATAGGGCACACCTCCCACAAATAAAGGGCTTCAAAATCCTTTCAATAGGATGGGAAACACTGGCAAAATCATCTCTGAGCTCGCGAGATCGTCATTGAATCAAGGGGAGGTTATGCTAGATTTTCGAGTGTCCGATCGCTTGGGAGAAAGGACACCTCTTCCCATCGCTCGTAGACGTCATCCTCACGCTACTGGAGCCCTCCTCGAAGCCTGCCAGAAGCAATAAACCTTTCTTCCCCTTGTTCTTCTTTTGTTTTTGCTTACGATAATTGCATGCATCATCTTTCATTTTCGTTTGTGCCATATGTCTCTTCTTAAAGAGAGCTCTATATTTTTGCATGTTGGCATGCAAAATTTGACGTCTAAAATATATCACAATTGTGGGAAGACAAAGCATCCCTAAGACACACTGCCACAAGGTCGACTCTAACGACCTAACAGTAAGGAAATACGAGAAGAGGGTCTAGATGGCCAGACCCTAGGAATACTTTTCATGTGATATCAGTGTGCGTCCTGATGGACGAATTAAATTGCAAGAAGCCAAGGCTTTCCTAAATAAACGCACTATTGAAGACTAAGCTCTGGAGGCTCAACAACGAATAATACAAACAGTGGGCTCGAGATATCCGAAGAAATTGGTTATAAGCGGTGCCGAACCAGAGGTCTTGTTCTGGTTTTTTGGTTAGATCGAATTTGGGGTGATCTATTCAACCCCTCCCCTTCTAGCTCACCTTCTGCGTTGTTTGTCACCTGCTACTACTCCCTGTTGGGCACGCTGCATTCATTGAGACCGTTAGTGGCTGAACATCACAATAATCAAAGAAGCAAAGAGTATAGAGATAGGGCATACTTACCAGAACCTCTAGATCAGCATGGGTGGTAGCCAACTAGGCCTCCAAGCTGTGGAGGTGAGCATGCAAGTTGACTGCTGCCCTGTCCCTCACATCCTGCATAAAACATTCATTAGTAACATATCTCAGGCAAGTAAGGAAAGCTAGAGGGCATTCATACATACCCCGATCGGCCTCACCTGGTCCCGCCTGCCGTATGTTTCCCAAAAGTGCCGTAGGTAGGCTGAGCTGTTCGGGGCGTAGGAGTTGACTAGAACCCCGAGCCGCTGCCAGTCCGCGTACTACTCTGGGAACCATAATCTCCAGTCAATCGCCATGGTCGGCCCGCGCGTCTTCCTCCCGATCCCATGGGGCTCCTCTACGTTGATCCACTCCTGGTGGAAGCCAAGAGTCCTCATGACCAGTCGAAGCCGTAGCGGTTTGATCTCATTCAGGTAGTGAACCGAGATGTCATGCCCAAAACGAGGTCGGCCCACTATGACCCACGGTTGGCCCTCATCCAGCATCCCCTCATAGGGCCTCTAGACGCCCTGCATGTTACATATCATAAGCATCATATATAGTAGGAAACTAATGACAAGAATTAAAAGCAATGCATCAAACTCATTTACATACCATTGAGGGAGGGAAGTCCTGCAGCTCCTGCCTCGTGACTAGCAACTCCTAGTTGTAAGGCGCTCTAGTTAGGAACGGCACCCACCGTCGGGCTAGAGGGTAGGTAGCCTCTTCTCCAAGTCGAGCCTCAACCCAGTCCATAGGGAAATAAAGGTGAGCCCACACCTGCAAACATCAGCACTTATCAGTCACATTCATAAATAGAATTACAAATCATAATTGAATTGAACAGAAATTAAAAGGAAATGCATACCTGAAGTAAGGGTGAGAAGCCATTGACGGTCGTCTCTCGATCGGTCCCCGTGGAGAGATCTGCTATCAAGTGCGCCAGTAGGGCGGCTCCCCAAGCGAACCTCCCAACTCCCTCAAGATCCTCCAGAACTCCCAGGAACTTGTAGTTGATATCATCTCCCTTCATCCCCAAAAGTAACCTCCCGAGCATCAGAAATAGAAACCTAAGCAAGCAGGTGGAGTGGCGAACGCACGTACCTAGCCGTCCGAAGGATCGGCTCCGGTCGGAGACGATGGCGAGCTGGGGAGCGTGCGCACCCGACGGACACGCTGCGTCGAGGAGGCTGGATGTAGTACCTGCTAGTACATGCACTACGCTCCACGCAGGGAGGGGGCTCACGGGGTGGGGCGACCAATTACAAACTACTACCCTCGCGCAGGAGGGGGGATCGCGGGGAGGGGGAAACGAGCTAGCAACCGCGCGTCGAGCTGTATCGGCCACTCAAGACGCAGCCACCTCCTGGACAAAGACCGAAGGATGCTGATGAACGCCTGAAAGCCTGGTGTCGATCTGACGGCGCTGGGTGGGGACGGCGGCTGCTGCAGCAGGCTGGTGCAGTTCGGCTCGGCTGGACTGGTCGGCGCAGCTGTGGTGCGACGGTCGGTACAGACGCTGTAGAACTACAATCACGGCGGGACCAGGTCGGGGACGTCGCTGACTGGGAGGACTACGAGCCCTCCAAAGGGGGTGGCCGTCCGATCACCTTGCTGGCCGTGGCCGCTGGGACAGCCAGTGTCAAGTTTCTGGGTGAACAGCAGGATAGGACGTCACAGATCGGGACAGAACTCCTGGTGCTGACGTTGGAACGCGACGAAATCGTTACGTCGGGGGCTGCAACTTTGATGAAGACATCACGAAATGAAACGGACAAGAAGAAGGGGTGTCGGGGCCGACTTGACTGCAGTTCATCCTGGGCGAACAGGGGCTCCGGGTCTGGCGCGCCTGTGGGAGTTTGGACGCCACCGACAGAGAAGATATCGGATGCTGGCGGGATCACTTCTGGTGTGTCGACGCTTCGGAGGAGCAGAACTCTCGTGTAGAGAGCTCGGGCTGAATCACGCCGGGGTGGGCTGTGGAGCTGCTACCATCTAGGACTCAGGTTCAGACCTGAACTTTGCGCAGCTTCACGAGAATGGCCGGTGTGCACAGTGCCGAGGTCGGATCGCCACGGGATCACTTCTGGAGTGAAGCTAACTTGACAATGTACGACTTCCCAGAAGGATTTTTTGGCTGTTTTGCACTGTGGAGGCGGGAGTAGTCTCTGCTATCTTGCCCTCTGCTGTAGGTGGGTTGCAGAAGATAGCAGCAAGTCCTTCTCGATCCGCGAGAGGGCGTAGCGAAGACGGGGCGTCGCCGAAGTGCTGCGGATGCTTGGAGCTATGGAGGGCGAGCTTGTGTGCAGGTGGAATGGGGGCTGGGGTGTGGGGTATATTAAAAGTTTTTATTAAAACTCACCCACCGCCCCCTCTCTCTCTCCCCACTCATTTCTCTCTCTCTCCCTCATTTCGCTCACTCTCCCTCACCCTCTCTCTCACGTTCTCTCTCCTCCGCTCCCTTCTCTCTCGGTTCGGGCCGTGTCGACCCCAGATCGTGACGCAGGAGGTACTGTTGGACTCGGGTCGTCGCGAGGATCGCGTCGGTGCTTTCCTTTCCGCAGTTCGTGGGGCGTGGGAACGGGACGGGTCGGGAGAGGTCACGGAGCTCCGTCGTCCGCATGCGCATTTTTCGAGGTTATCATCGCGATTAAGGTAGGGGGATGGACTACCCGCCTCGCTAGGGTCATTTAGACACCTCATGCACCTTCATGCACGCCCTCTAGCCTCGATTTTTGTGCATGTCCTATTTTAGGGTAATTTTAGGTTTAATTACATGAAAATTCATTATGGCCATCGTATTTGCATTTTGATGCATGCTCTTGTAAAAGTTCATAGTTTAGCTTCTCCTACCCTTTTTCCTTTGTTTCGTGTCGATCCGGCTCGACCGGAGGGGAGTTCACCTCCGAACTCATCCCTCTCGTTTCCCAGTAGGCATAACGCCCCTTCTAGAGGCCGTTATGCCCATAACGGACCCTTGGGGGTGCGTTATGTTCAACATAACGGACCACCTTAGGACCATTATGTGGCTGTCGTCCCTGTAGGTTCATAGGTTGTTTGGCATGACGGACCAGGTCCCGTCTGTCATGGCCAACATAACGCCCTTCTTCAGGTGCATTATTGTGTATAATAAAACTGTGAATTTTTTGGGTTTCATGCGTTCAGGTGACTTTAACAGACTGAGCCAGGTGCGTTATAGTCACATAGCGCACCAGACTTGGCGCGTTATATTCCCTATGGTTTTGATAGTGGTTCGGTTGAGTATAATGGGCCAAGGGAGGTGCATTATACTTAGCATAACCCCCCAGAGGTGGCGCATTATGGTCTGTAGGTCTGTGTTCATTTTATTGCTCGAGGAAGCATAATGGCCTGGGGGAGGCGCGTTATGTTCACATAACGCCCCAACCATGGTTCGTTATGCTTTGTTGTTCTGGGAATGTTGGAAAAGTATGTCTAATTCTCGTTTAATGCATTCCATGCTACGTCTAGGCTATATTCATGTTATTTTATGATCAATGGCTCGCTCCTAGAATCCCAATGGAGTGCTTAGACTTTCCATGTGATGGAACCACTAGACGTAGCCCTAGACTTCACGGATGCCCAGTGGTTGACCTTCGGCCTCGTGAATGTCCCAGACACTGTGAGACCTGTGTTTGTGTTTTGGGGGTGTCCGGAGGTGTCACGTTGTGTCGATTAGCGTGCTCGTGAGTTTTGGCATCTGGGTAACCCCATGCGTGTGCTCCGAGTATCCGTGCGGGACGTGTGTATGGTCTTGGACTACGAGTCTAGTTGACCAGCCTGGGGCTGGGGATTTTTCACGTGTCACCGTGGTTTTGGACCTAGGGATTAGGCCAGATCGATGGCTCAGTGATGTCACATGCCACAGTCTTGACCCGAGTCTTGTGACTCAAGGACCGTCGAGTTTAATAGGTTCAGTGGGCTGTCCAGAGTTAAGTGGCCGCGAGCCACTTCTTCCTTCGTGTTACTCGCGATGGGTGCATGCGTGATTTTCTGTGTTCACGTCTGTGACTCGTCCACTTGTCGTAGCTTCCACGGCACGCGTGTGTCGGCCCACCGGGGGCACTGGTGTAGCGTACCCGAGAGAGACGGTGAGTAGGCTGGTTATCATAGGGCCCCCGCGTATAGTCGAGTCTGGGCTCGGGGGGAATTACCAACTAGAGGACAGGTCTATGGCGTATGGTCTGAGTGTGCACACGAGGCTGAGGGTTCAGACCCACGCTAACGAGCGTGACCTCAATTAGTCCTTGTTTTATGGTACTTCTGGTTACTGAGTGTGTCTGAGTCTCACGCCCGGGGCGTTGTAGCTAGACACTTGTGACGTGGTGTAGGACGTCAGGGGACGCATTCGGTCATTCTTCTAGTGGGTGGTGCTTCCGTCACGTGACGTGAGTTGTCATGTCCTAGGTTTTCGTTTCTCGTCTGTGAGACGGGGTTTCGAGTGTTATTTTCGAGAGTGTTTCCGTAGTCGAGGTCTAGGGTCTCCGATGAGTGTCACCGAGGGTTTTTCCTAGACGGCGTGGAATTCACAACAGCGAGGTCGTGATTGTGTTTTCGGACTATGTAGTTTCGGCTTGGGCCCCGTCGTGAGGGCAGGTTTCCGCGACTGAGGCGTCGTGGCGTTTTCCTAGTAGTGTGACTAGGGCGGTTCGTGTCTGGTTGTTCCCTGACCGTGGGATCGAGATGTCGGGTGTGTGACTTGGTTGTTCCCCCGACGGGAGATCTGGTCGTGTTTTTTTTGGTACAGTAGGAGTAGCTGTAGAGCCGAGGTTTTACCGACCGCCATAGGTTACTGTTACTACTGTTCTTTCTGTAGCTAGTGTAGCTCTTTCCCTTCCATCGTTGTAGATCTAAGGATAGTTTAGGTCATTTTGTATTCCATATATATACCTTGTATTTCCATTTTTCAAGGAATTAATCACAGAAATTATGTGAAAATTGCCAAGGATGCCAAGGGCTCCCCTCCTCCTCCTCTCTCCCCTCTCCCTTGCAGCTGGATTGCTACGTTTCTAGGGTGTATTCCCTACAATATCTTAGTGGATTCCAAGGTTTATCTCTTCCCCTGCGTGTGAAGCTCAGTCATCTCCGCCGCCGCCGTTGTTCATGCTGCCAACGAGCCGCCACAAGCCACCCTCCACCTTGTTGTCCTGAATCCCGAAATCTCAGACAACAGCCTAAAGATTAGGTTGGTTCTCCCATTCCGCAGCTCTGATCGAGCTGAGGATTTGAGGGATTGTTCCCCTTCGTGTTAGCTTTCCATCCATATAATGTTTGCCCCATTATTCCATAGTTTGCTATTTTCCCCTACTTTTATTCTCCACCCTGCTCAATCTGCCATTCTGTAGACCTGTGAGCTAGCCCCTATTTCATATATTTTTCCCACCCCCTTAGCCATCTCCAGAAAATCCCTAAAAATTCCAACGTGTTCCTCACATCGCCCCCTTCCACCCATAATTTTCCCAGCTCCCAGATGTACCATTTCTCCCTCGGTCAAAACTCGTTCACAGGCAGATCTATATCTGTCATGACCGTTCTGTAACCAGTTCCAGAAAAAATAGCAATCCACAGAGTTTTTAATTTCCAACCCGCTTACTGGGTGGATCTATAAAACATATATGTTGTAGCCCTTTGAATCCTCTTTCCAACGGCTCCAACCATGCCTCAATCCTCCTCCGGATCTGGGCGAAACAATTATTTCCATGAAGGCGTGAGGATCTGATCCGAATCAAGCCAATAGTTGTAGTCTGGGAATTAAATCCTCAAAAAATACGCCGGCTCACCTTTGGGGACCGCCGCTCCCGAAGATCGATCGACAACCTGTCAACAGCGTCCCAGCCAACCGCCGCAGTCAAAAGGTGACCGGAAGCCACCGTCCCAAGCATTAAGCTCGATTGCTATCTTGCGTGCTGAGCTGAGTTGTTGAGCTAAGTCCAAATAGTGCCGAGTCAGAACAGTACCGAGTTAGACCAGCAGCACGCCTTCAGCCCAATAGCCCTTCCGGCTTGCAGCCCGTTAACCCAAGATCGGTCCTCCCGGGTCCACTTGTAGCCCTTTACCTCCCTGCGTAGAGTGGGCAGTAACTTAAGTTGTGTAACCATTGTAATTAATTATTTACCGGGAGTTACCGTACTTGGCCGGGGTCGTCTTCCCCACGCCCGGAGCGTGGAGGTAAACTCGCCACCCTCCTCGTAGGCTTTGCTTTACTCGTATATACTCTTATATGCCGCTGCATGAGTGATAGGTTTACTTAGCTCGCATATTATTTCAAATCACCGCTGCGAGAGAGAGCGGAACCGTCCCGTGACCCGATCCTGACACGTAGTTGAGAGTTGACCACCCTAACTCACGGCTGATTTCTCAACCGCGTAGGTCCAATGCTTCCCTCACTTAGGGACGATCACAAGCTTGCTAGAGTCCTAAGTCTGCATTCCAAATTGGCGTCAAGTCCGCGTTCATCCTGCATCACAACTGTGACATTTGGAGAACAAAGTTCACGCTATAGCTGGGATGCAACCAACGTGTCCATTAGACTGGGTTAGAGACACTGATTAGTACAAATAGGGGGCCGTAGACACTGGCTCGGAAGGAGTAGGTAGGTTCTGGCCCAAGGGATGGAGCATCCGACATTGGCTCGACAAGTAGCAGGCAGGTACTGGCTTAGATATTGGATGAAGCGAGGTATGCAGGGGGTGTGAAGCCCCATGGTTGAGTCAGAAAAGACTAGATTTCTGGTTACACTTTTATAGGTGCTGTGAAGGCTTTATAGGAGGGCACTAAAGGCCGGAGTACAATTGGTGCAAGACATGGGACAAACCCGACATGAATATCAACCCCCAAGTCATTGTAGGGTAAAGTGAATGTCCACATTTTTACAGAGGGTTCCTGAAAGGAACTACAAGCGTGGTGGAGCGACTGGAATTGGACTAGACATTGTGTGCTGGTATTGACTAGCACGAGGCACACCAGGTGTGGCTCAAGGTGAGCAGTCGGCACTAGCTCAGGGGTCGAGCATCAGCATGTTCGAGAGTTAGGTCCGGACCTAGTAAGTGCTACTTCCAGGCCATGGTCCGGCTAACTCAAGTCAGTGGGCTGGACAGGTGGTGACTGGCTTGTGAGGATGATAGGCATGTGGTCCCATGGCACTAGGGGGTCCTAGTGTAATGGCATCCGTGCCGTTACCATGATGCGACATGCATAGGTGAACCCGGTGTACAGGTGTAATCATCGTTACCATAACGCTCCATATGCAACGAGGAGGGAGGCTTGAGTGAATTGGCTAGACGCCATATGAGGACTGTTCGTTCGACATACCCTCAACGTGTGTTAAGTCGAACAAGCCAACCAACCAAATGCCTTCACCGCGGCCTTTCTCCTTGTGCTGGCAGTTGTATGTTATGTGTGCTGGGTGTTCTTCATATGCCCTTTGGGGATCCTTTTTTTTTTTTTGGAAAAACCCTGCCTAGGGATAGACGGGAGAGTGCACCCCTTGCCAGAGGTAAGGGGAAAAGCCACTCCACCATCAGGTCTCTAGGAGGCAAATTTTATTACCATTGGAAAAGAATTACATTTACATCAAATGGATCTAGGCATGCCTAGCTTATCTAATCGAGTTGCACCCTTTATATTGGAAGGAAGCTCATGAAATGAAAAAAAGGAATTACATTTCAAAGAGCATGCTAATGAAGCTAAGGAGTTCGCCATAGTATTGCCTTCTCTGTAGATATGAATAATGGTATCCAACTGTGATAGAGTACTCCATATTTCTCTGACATATATGAGGGTGGACCATGGGCATTGAACTTGTCTTCTGATGATCTGCATAATGATTTGGGAGTCACATTCAATGAGGGCAGGCTTGTTATCCAATGTGCGTAAGTATTTGACACCATCGAGAAGAGCACGAGCCTCTGCTATTATGCTTTTGGTCTTACCATAAAAGTGGGAAAAGGCAAGGAGAATGTTCCCTTTGTGATCTCTGATTACTCCACCTCCCCCAGAATCACTGGATTTCTTGGATGCCCCATCAGTGTTTAGATTTAGAGAAGGCCAAGGTGGGCAAATCCATTTGATGATCTTAGTTTGCTCTCGGCCAGGGGTGACAGTGTGAATCCCAAATTCTTCCAAGATTTTCCTTTTGTTGTTGTTTGATTCCTTGAGATCGGTTGCTATACATGTTTGCTTAACCTTGTAGGATACTTTGTGAACAAGACCTTGTTTGGAAATATGTTTACCATCATATTTTGCATGGTTTCTAGCATTCCAAATTTCCCACATGCCATAATCGATGACAGCTAGTGTGAACAGACCAAATGAGGACTTTTGCTGGGTGCTACTTATTGAATTCAAAATGAGAGCTCTGATAGAGTTGCCTTCAATTTGCATCAGATGGCCAGGCCCAGGCCAGTGCCGCCGCTACGGGCCGAGCCGTCGACTTGCGAGAAGCGCAGGAACCCTTTCTTCTCTTTTTTTTTCGTTTCCCTTTTTTGTTATTTTTTTTATTTTTTTGTTGGGCTCCCTGACGTAGACTCATCTACGGTGTGGGATATTTTATTCGGTGTGACAATCGATGAATTCAACTGTTTATTATGCTGGTGGGGTTAGGGATCGATGTCCGAGAGCCTGGCAGGATTGGCGAGAGCGGAGCGTCTCAGGCCAAAGAAAGAAGTTTTATGAACCCATCCCGATGGGGCAAAGGGCAATTTTTAACACGGTGAGGGTGGAGCGCCTCAGGCCAAAGAAAGAAGCTTTATGAACCCATCCCAGTGGGGCAAATGGTAATTTTGGGGCTCGGTAAAGGCAGAGTGCCTTAGGCCAAGGAAAAAGTTTTTATGAACCCAGTCTGGCGGGACTGATGGGGAGAGTTTTGAGCTCAGCAAGGGTGGAGTGCCTTATGCAAAGAAAAAGGAGATTTTATTAGGCCGACATTAGGCAAGAATTCCGCACCGGCAGTGGTGGGAGAGTTCCGTGGGACAAATATGGTATTGTCGTGGCTGAATGTCGAAAGGCAATGAGAATGCATTGGCTGGGAGCATGGGTCCCAGATCAAGGGTAGAGGGTTAGTCCTGGTGAGACAAGTGGGGAGTACCCCCGTAGGATGGGAAGATGGAATGGCATCATGAATTCTAGTGGGACCAAGGGGTACTGAGATAGGCCATTAGAAGTCGAAAGGGGTTTATTTGTTGTCTTGGTAAGGAGTCGAGGGTGTAGCTGACTCAGCAAGAATTGTTCTTCTCATTCCCCTCGATGGGCATGGACCCGTATTTGAAATGGGAGGCCTAGTGGCCAATAAGGGCTCTTTAGCGTCGGTGGGACCGTTGATTACATGGTCTCCCTGAGGGTATTCAATGATAGTTATGCATCGTATCAACAGCTATTTTCTTTTGTCATTGCTTTCTTCAGGAGATCCTCTGAACAGCTTCGGCACAGGTCGCCAGCACCTATGCCAAGTGCCATCCCCTTTGCCCTTTTTCTTAGAAGCTATAGCTTCATGGTCTTCCTACCTCTGTAGATGGCATAGTCATTTTATTTTCCCTTGGGCATTCACCATGCAATGCTACTAGGGAGCCTTCTACCTATGGGGGCGGATAGGGGGGGCATGTTGACCTCATGATTTTTATTTCCCTTTTTTTGCATTCATTTTTTTGTCTGTCGACCCGCGGTCGGGAGTTTGCTCCAGTTTTGTGATTATCATCGTCAGCAGGGGCATGTGGTCGAGGATTGCCCCAAGTTCCGAGATCTTATGTATGACTTGGAAGACAAGAAGAAGAGGACATTCACAAGGTCATTCTATATATTCGCAGTAACCAGTAGTAACAAGAGGCACCACCCAGGCAGCCGTATCCATATCTACAAGGCCAGGGGCACCCCTGTGATTCTTTATCTAGTGTAGCACCTGCTCCATTACCTACCCCATTGCCTATCCTGTTGCCCACTCCAACACTCGTTCCCTCACCTAGGCCATCACCCACCCCATTGCCATCTCCATCTCTATCCACCCCACTATCTTCATCACCTCCTACTCTGTCCCCACAAACTCCACCAACCCAAGCCCCTCCTCAGGCTCCGTCCTTTCTCTCCGCTACTCTTATGGCTTCCACTGCTCCCACTTCTTCTACCTCTCATGCTTCTGCTACTATCACTCTTGCTCCCGTTACCTCCACCACCACTTCCACTCCTAACATCACGTGGCGTGTCGTGTCGATATGTCGGTGGTGGACACCATGACTTTCCCCTTCACCTTCTCCCTCGCCATCACTTTCCACTTCTTCCTCTCCCTCACCATCACTTTCCTCTTCATCTCCCTCACCATCTCCTTTACCCCAGTTGCCCTTGTCGCCACCTTCATCACCGTCCTTACCACCTAACCTTGCGCCACTATCGCCTTCCTATTTACCCTCCTCTTCTTCCTCTCCATCTCTATCAACATCTCCATTGCCATCCTCTCCACCATCCTCACCATCACCTAACCCTCTGTTGCCTTTGCCATCTCCCCCTTCACCCTCTCCATCTCCGTATCCATCTCCTAACCCCTCTCCATCTTCACCATCTTCGCCACCTTCATCTACCCCACCTCCATCATCTCTGCCACCTTCACCGCCTTCATCGACTTCGCCTTCCCCTCTACCTCCATCTCCCGAGCCTGAGCAAGCTTCACCTTTGCCTTCGCCTAGTGCGGATACACATCGGAGCCCAAGGATGTGGACGCATCGATCAAGCTTTCACCTTGATTCCACATTTTTTTACCCTTGTGTGGGCCCTGTTTAGTCCATGTGGACAATTACTATTGTAATGGGCCAAGAGTGGACAAGTATGAAAGGGGCATAGTGTGAATAAGGATCTAATGTGAATGGGGTTAACCAATGTGAATGGGTTAACTAGTGTGAAAGGGGACATGGCTAGGTGTGGCTAGGCTTAATTTTCTCCCCCGGGTGCTCAGTCCTGTCCACTCCTGGACTGAACCGACACCTGTCCACCTTTCTGGCTGCTCTGGTCATCTCCGATCACCGCCGGCCTTCCCATCAGTGCCATTTCGAAGAGGACTCGACGACGGCACCAACGACCCTGGCCTCACTCAAATCCATGTCTAGCAGCGCTCGTGGCGGCCTCTTCTTCCTGCTGCTGAGGTACCTCTATTGACTGAACCAGAAACCCAGGGCCTTGCATCTGGCGAGCCCCCGATCGAATCCAGCGACCAGAGAATTCTGCAAAAATCAGGCGTCATCCAGATCCAATTACGAAGACTCTCCCACTAGTTTTGTCTTCGGCAAAAATCATGAGTGACTGCAACAGTAACAACTCTGACTGCCAGTCCCCCATTCCTGAAGGCAGATAGAACTGACATCGCCAACCAGTTTGGTTTCTTTTAAGCTCTCCCCTACCCCGCCTGGCCGGCTTAGCGCCCCTCCTTGCGAGGAGGTAGTTTTGATTGTAATTCAAATTAATCCCCATCCTGAAATTCCCCTCCTGCGTGAGGTGTAGTGAGTGTACTAGCAGGTCACCATCTGAAGCTACATCGATGCGGCGTGCGGGTACGTACCCACGCCTCCCTGCTCGCCCTTGTCTCCTGCCGGGATCGGCGTCTTCATGCTGACTAGGTGAGCTTTGGAACACTTCTCTTTGCTGGTTTTTTTTGCTTAATTAGTATTGCCTCTTAGTGCCATCAACGGTAAGAGAGTGCCCGGTCTAATATTCTATCAAATTGTGCGACCACTACGGGGAGAGTTGAGAGAGAAACCCTATGACCAACGCCCTCGGCGTGTTGGCCGCCCATTGGTTGGGGCATCCAAGACCCTTAGGGGTTAAATCTCAAGCTAGCCAAACCTCGGAATAGCAAGGTCCCACTTCGGACCCTCATCTCCATCGCCGGTCCACCTACGGACCCGGGTGTGCGCTACACGAGTGAGTCCGCTAGAGTGGGTCCACCAACCTCAGTTGTTTGCTTGCGATTGTAGGTTCAAGGAGTTGTTTCACATCAAATTGGTATCAGAGCAAGTTTTAGACTTGTTTCTACTAAGTCGATTTCTTGGGCATTGCATTATCATTGAGTATAGAAGGATCACCCCTCCCCGCTCCACTACCCCCTTCCCAAGATGAATGTTTGGGATAAGCTTGTCATAGGGATGTTGAAGGAGCGAGCCAAGTCACCCACAGCCTTCTACCAAAAATATGGCCCATTTTTTATTTTCTAGATTTTCTATAAATACCCCCCTTTTTCCTTTTTCTTTTTCCCTTCTTCTTTCTTGTTCTTCCTCTTTCTTTCCCATTGGAGAACCTCCCCTGACCGTGACGTTTCCCCTGTGCGAGGCCGCGGCGCCCCTTCTTCCTCCAGCTGTAGATAGCAGACCAATGACGTCGGCGTGGTTGATCGTGGCGGTGGTTTTGTTGTGACTTGGGACGTGGAGTTCATGGATTTAAGAGCTTGATTTCAAGATCGGCGGTGATCCAGTGGCTTTCGGCCTTCTCTGAGGTAGGGGGACGGATCCCTATGCTCTTTACTGCTTTCCCCGTGATTTGTAGACCGAGGAGAGGTCGAGAAGGGCGTTTTTGAGTCGGGTAGGATAAATTCCATGATTTGGGGTTGAGCACCGGATCTCTTGTTCCGTGGAGTTTTTGACCGATCTAAGGGCAAAGATGCATTCTAGGAGGGTTGGGGATGGATTCCCCATTATTTCCCCATCATCGGGCGATGATCTGGGCGTGGATCGGAGTTTTTGGGCGTTTCCCTGCTGTTTCGCGCTCGGGAGAGCCTTGCGGCCCTTCCAGGAACTGCATGGCTCCCTTGGCGGTCTCCAGGAGACCACTTGATGACATTGTGTTGTCGGCATGCCTTAGCGGTCTGCCCAAGATCGCTAGGCTCGGTGAGGCGGTCATGCCATAGACTGCTAGCCTTGGATTAGCAGTCGCTAGGCGACCGTTTCTCCCGTTTTGACAGTTGTGCCCTCGGGGTGCGTGTTTCTGACTGTTGGAGGCCACGTGCTGGGAAATGGTCAGGGAACGACCGTTTCTTGTTGCCTTGCGGTCCAGTGAGGACCATTTGGCTGGTCAAGCGGTCTGGCGATAGACCGCTAGGCCTTGCGGTGGCTCACTCCCGTGCGGTCACAGCTTGACCGTTTGGTTGGGCTAGCGGTCTGGCGATAGACCGCTAGGCCCCCTATGGCTCATCTCCTAACGGTCATGATCTGACCGTTTGGCTGGGCCTTGCGGTCTCGGAGATGACCACTAGGCTGCCTTGCAGTCTAGAGAGGACTGCTAGGCTAAGGGGCAGTCCTGAGTGGACTGCCACTCTGTTTCCTTTTGCCTGGTGATTTTCATGAGTTGTGTCTCACCTCCAGTGACCTGTCCACTACTCGTAGCTTTCCTGCTCACGCGGGTGCAGACCCACTTGGGAGTGGTAGAGAGCGTGACCCGATGAGAGACGATTTTAAGCTAGTTTCCATAGTCCCTGAAATCACTAGCCAACCAGTCGACACCTGCCACTTCGGCCATACAATGGCGGCCTTGGCAAGAGCTGGAGTTTCTCCCTTTCTCCAGGGAAGGCACTGCCAAGCTTCTCCGAGTCCTCCTGGGTCGAGAGAATGTCTTGGTGGGTGAGACGACGGTGGGCTCCTTAAGCTCCTCTCATCCTCTGCCTACCCTACTTCTGTCTCCGACACCGGGGATAAGAAGGGAAAGCAAAAATTGGGAGAGGCCCCAGTTCGACCAAACCATGTCGTCTCAGCGGGCGAGTCATCGGGTCTCCCCTGCTTGTCCTGCAACCCAGCCCAGCTTGCAAGAGCAACGTCTTCAGAGTCTTCAGCTACACCAGTGTGCAAGTCGGGTTCACTGCCATAAGGGCCACCCACTGTGTAGAATCAAGACAGGTGCCAGGGGTAGTAATGCCCCGAGACACCGTCAGGCGTCACCTGACCCTGCCCCAGCTTAACCATAGAGGCAAGGCAAGGAAGCAGCTGATTCTCTCCATGCATTTCTCTCTCTTCCCGTTTCCCCCCCTCCCCTTGGTGCCTCTCCCGCGTGCGCCCCTCCCTCCCGTGGGCTGCTCCCGGCTGCTGAGCTTGCGCTCCCTCGATGGCCGCCGGCGAGGCTCCCCCCTCCCCCTCTCATGCTGACCCTACTCGCGTCGCTGTCGCCTTGGAGTGCAGCTCATCCAAGATCATCACAGACGCGGCTCTCCCTACGGGGTGGCGATGGCATTTTGCTCCCTCCTCCGGTTGCTGCTTGTGCGGGCTCGGCAGGCCTGGTCGTGGGAAGTGACGACACCATGCCGGCCAGTGGCGTTGCTTCTACTGGTGGTCCTATTGGCTGCTCGTCGTCCCCAGCCATGTCTTGCGGGCCCTACCTTGGGTGTCCGGTCGGTTTCGTTGCTCCCCCACCCCCTGCTCCTTGTGGAGCGCTGGGCCTAGCGCCGACCTCCTCTCCTTCGACACTGCCTCCCCCAGAGAGTGGTCCTATGCCGACCTCCTCTACTCCGGCGTCTACTTCGGGTGCGGTTCTGGCTCCAGCGATGGAGGAGCGTCTGGTCTCGACCATCTCGTCGATGGCACATCTTTTGCGTCTACTACAACCTCCTCTTGCCACGTTTTTACCCATTCGCACACGCTTCCGCGGGAGGGAGCTTTCTCTCTTCCTCTCTGTGGACGTGCAAAAATGCACGCCCGTTCTTCCCCGCCAGCCCAACAAACAACAACAGCAGTTTCAACCAAAGACCCTGGCCACGGCCCTCCTCCTCCATCTCCCATCATTTCCTCTCCCCCCCAATCCCTCCAATGTTCCTTCCTATCTCCCCTACTACCCGGTCTACAAAAGTAGCAGTGGACCTCCAAGTTGCAGAGCCTGCACCAGAGCCATCACAGATCTTCAGGTGGTGTATTACATATTGCTGGAAAGCTCGTCCAAGCAGCTTCGCAAGCGAGGTGGTCTCGCATCCGTCCGATCTCCGAGCTGCCTGGGATAGCCCTTCTTCTCCGACTGCACTGAACAAGTCCAGATAGCAACCTGAAGTGACTTCCAAGAGCTCCCACAGCCACAACCCTCAGCTTCTGGAGGTGCCACTTAGCCGAGAGCTTCTACCACAAGTCATCTTCCATCATCAATAAGCGGCATCTCGTTCGGCATCCGAAAAAGTATTTTCCAAATTTTCTCCCCCAGGTGCTCTATTCTATTATCTCCTTGACTGAATAGACACCTGTTCACTGTTTGGGCTGGTCCAACCTGCTCTGACCTCTACCAGCATTCCCATAGATGTCGTTTTGAAGAGGACTCGACGATGGTTCCAGCGACTCCAGCCACGCTCAAATCAGAGTTCGGGAACGCTCGTGGCGGCCTCTTCTTCCTGCTACTGAGGTACCTCTACTGTTAGAACCAGAAATCAGAGGCCCCATTTGCGACCTGTCCCTCACCAGCATCGGCAACCATGGAAATCAGTAAAATTTAGACATCATCCTGAACCAACTACGAAGATTTTTCAACTAGTCTCATCATCGTAAAAATTCAGGAGAAGCTGCAGCAGTGTTAACTCTGACTGTCTGTCCCCTATTCCAGAGAACGGGTAGAACCGACGTCGTCCACCCATTCGGTCTCATCGGCTTTTCCCCTCCCCTTGCTTGGCCGGCTGAAGGCCCCTCCCTATGTCGAGGTAGTTTTGGATGTAACTTCAATTAATCCCTGCCCTAATATCACCCTCCTGCGTGAGGTGTAGTGCATGCAACAGTAGGTCACCGTTCGAAGTGACATCGACACGATGTGCGGGTGTGTACCCACGCTTCCCCGCTCGCCATCGTCTCCGGTCGGGATTGGTGTCTTCACGTCGATCAGGTGAGCTCCTGACAACAATTCTCATTGCTAGCATTTACTTTCTTAGTGTAGTATTATTTCTGGTTGCTCCGTCAGTGGTGAGTGAGTGCCCGGACCAAAGTGCCGATCACGTGAGTGACCACCACGGGTGAGCTGTGAGAGTGACCTTTCATCCCCCATCTTTGATTTTAAAAGCTTTTTTTTCTACTTCTAAGCATGTAATTTCATCTTCAAACAAAAGTAACTTTGATTCCAAGGTGTCATTGGCATTTTTGAAACTTTTCACTTGCATTTCAAACAAACTGCATTTCTCACATGAATTAGATGAATGCATTATTTCATTAATCTTCTTCCTCAAAGTTCTATTCTTATTTTTCATTCCTTTGTATTTTTCATCCAATTCCTCATATGTAAGTTCCCATTGTTCATTTGTGATAAACTCTGAGTCAAAGATTACCTGTTCATGGTCGCTCTTGGCCATAAGACACATGTTCTTCACCAGCTCTTCAATGTCTTCTTCATCATCGGACGTAGGCTCATCCTCGTCCTCATCGCTCCATGTCACTTTCATTACTTTTGGCTTCTTGCCCTTGATCATTTTTCCTTTCTTCTTCTACAACTCGAGGCATTCACCTCTCATGTGCCCCATCTTCTTACACTCATAGCATATGACCTCAGCTGCTTTCAATGGTTCATTCCTTTGCTTTGGCTACCTTCTTCCTTTGTTGAACTTTCTGCCAAATCTTCTCCTTTGGCATAGAAATTGTCTCACTCTCCTTGTCAGCATGGCGACTTCTTCATCATCTGTGGTTCCCATCGAATCCTCTTGACTTGAGATTATTTCTGGGTATGCTTTCAACAAAATGGACTTATTCTTCTTTGTGTCCTCTTCCGTTCTCTTTATGTTAATCTCATAGGCCATCAACGACCCTATGAGCGCATCCACGGTGAGGGTAGACAAATCTTTTGAGTCCTCTATCACCGTTGTCTTGGTGTGCCAACTTGGTGATAGGGACCTCAGCACTTTCCTTACCAAATCCATATCTTTGAACTCTCTTCCGAGTGATTTCAACCCGTTTGTGATCTCCATGAGACGTGCGAACATCTCAGAGATGTTTTCTTCCTCTTTCATATGGAACAGCTCATAATCTCGAATCAACATGTTGGCTTTCGTCTCCTTGACTTCCGTGGTACCTTCATAGATTAGCTTTAGCTTATCCCACATTTCTTTCGCACTGCTGCACATGGAGACATGAGCATATTCATTCGGGTGAATAGCACACTGAATAATATTCAAAGTGTTAAAGTTAACAGTGGCCCTCTTAATAATATCATCAGTCCACTGCTCCTCATCAGGAGGAAAAATGTATGGACCATTTTTAATCACAGTCCATATTTCATGACTTTGTGCATGTAAGAAAATAATCATCCTATTCTTCCAGCTGGGCTTGGGCAAGGTCGACGCAGGGGCTTCCTGCGTCTACGCAGAGGCTTCCTGCGTCGACGCTGGGGCCTAGCTGGGTCGAGGCTGTCTTCTGAGGGGTCGACGCTGCCGTTGTGATTCCGGGGATAGCTTCACGTCGGCATGATGTCTCTTCGGAGGGTCCAGAGGGGACGTGTCCTCCAGGGGTTGACTTCTCTTCGTCGTTGTGATTCCGGAGATGGCTCCACGTTGGCATGGCGTCTCTTCGGAGGGTCCAGGCAGGACGTGTCCTCCAGGGGTCTCTTTTATTGAGGATTTGTTGTTGCTGTTGGACTGGCGGGGACATATGGGCGTGCGATTTTACACGTCCACAAAGCTCAACCATGTACTGAGCTTGGGACAATTGCTCTGCTTGTGACCAAGCATCCTCTTGGCTCGCCTGATCATACGCCCGGAGTGAAGCCACCTCCTGCCGAAGCACCCCGAGCTCGGACGTCAATCGACCGATCCTACGATCGGACTCAGCGTGAACCTGGGACTGAGCCCTTCCATCATTCACCAGCCACACCATGAAGTCAGTGATCTTAGCTCCCAGCTGAGCCATGAAGATGTCTCCCTCCATGACCCTTTCGAGGAGGATGGGAGGAGAACATCACCGGAAGTCCTCCCAAATAGATGAAGGTGCCAGATCTCGGTACAAATTATACAAGGAGGCCTGGACGGCGAGTATGCACTTGGATGTTTTTTTAAATTTAAAATATTTGGTATGCATTCCAAGTGAAATTTACGCCTGGATAGTGAACTGCCCTTGCTGAAGAGGAGGAGCCTCTCCTGGGAGAGCAGGGGCTAGAGCGTCCTCTCCGGTCGTCCCCAATCTCGGGACGTCGATGCTCGGCTCGACCTAGACCCGCACTTTGACATCCTCCTCCTCGCCGTGCACCCCGTCAGCCCCGACCGGGACCTCAGAGCTGACCTCCTCCCCCTGCGCTCATGTCGGCTAAGAAGGAGTCCCCTCAACCACTACGGGCACCTCTGGCTCTGTCAGAGGAAGGTTCGGTCAACGCACACCCTCAGCTACGAGCTAATCGATTGTGCGGGAAGTTTTCACCTTCTTCGACCACCTCTTCTAGGCGGTCAGAGCCTTCATTGATGCCAGCAGCAGTAGCTCCCAGGCATCCTTCCGCTTGGACCCTCGGTGCTCAGAGGCATCGTCCCAAGTAATTTACTTTTCCTTATCCCGGGTGGAAGAGGGACCTACCGAATCTTGAGGCACGCTCGAAATAACAGCCTAGAACAGGGGTGTCACAGGCCATACGCCCTCGTCTCCATCTCTGACGCAAGCCCCATGGGGGGCATTTGTTGTACCCGGACTATGTCCTGGTGAAATAACAAGAAATAAGGGTTCGAGTATTTCCCCAAACACCTTCAGGGCAGGAGCCATCTAGCCCTATCTACAACCCTGTGGGTCCCTACAAAAGTCTTGACCAGCTTGCCGTCACACACGGTGACACTAACAATTGCCCGGGGGCAACTCCGGCCACTCTCATGTGGGCATTCCCTACATCTCACGTCGCCTCCCAGGCCAACCCGGGGCACCCCCACACTAAGCCACACCACGTGGCACCCAGTAAAAAGGGCCGAGGGCCCACCCTAAAACACTTCTAGCAACCCTCCAAGGTCAAAGGGAGACCTAACATAGTCAACCATAGGCTTTGGAGGCCTATCGCGTGGATATACGGCTCGCATGGGTATGTTCAGCATTCTGTCGAACACCTTGTGGATGGATATATTCCAGCCCTTCTACAACAAACCCCGGGCTGCCCCGTGGTTCCAGTACCTCAGTTAGGTCCTACAACAACCCCCTGACAAGTCAGGGCCAACCCCGACACTCAGACACGTGGTAACAAGCCACTTAATTTTAGCACTTGGGCCAACCTGAGGCTACCCTACCAACCCGCTGTGCAACATGGCACACAGTCCGAGGCATGACCCATGTCCACAAAATGCCTCCTCTTAGCTCCCACGAGCTCCTATCTTCAACCCATGGCCCACCGTGCAGCCCCTCAGTCACCTACCCTAGTCGTTCGGCAACCCGAGGTGTGTCAGCCATTTACCCGAACACCTTACGAGTGACTACAACGACCCCAGGAACAACGGTCCCCACGGGCCTATCCCAGTCTCTTGAAGCTTGGTGTCCATCAAAGGACAACCCCAGAAGGCCAAAGAAGACCCCCTGGGGCCATCCCTCGGGGTTACGGCAAGCCCTGGGGCCAGTTCGCCCCGGGGGCGGTAGCGTGCCCCAGGGAGGGTGAACCCCCTAGGGGCCGTGCTCGCTCTCCAGTCTGGCGGTCCAACAACCCCACTCAGCCCCAGTTAGTCCAATCTATGGTCCTACGACTCGGTTTGTGTGCCGTACCAGTTCGAGGAGTCAACACACAGGAGCACGGAGTGACAACACGAGGGGTTCATCCTCGAGTCAACACGCACAAGTGTCGCAAGCTTTCACGTATCCTCCCAGTACAAACGTCCTTTTCTTCTTAGTCAAATTGATGGGTCGAGCACGTGCATGGCCGTGTTAGGCATGAGCGTTGGATGCGGCTTCAAACGTCAGTGCATGGCAACACCAAAAGACGGACCATGCATGGGATGCAGATGACATGGCAAGGCGAGCTGGTTGCGATGCAGTTTGCACAGCTGGCTGCAAGAGTGGCTTAGCGGTAGACGTGGCTGATTGCTGCGTGGCTTCAGCAGCAGAAAACGTAGATGCAGCGAGGGATTCGGAGGTAGCCGTTCGCTCGTGGAGAGAGTGCATGGCTGGGTGCATCCGTCAAGATAAAGATGCTGGCGAGCAACGCGGAGGCCATCCGCGTTTGTGGGTTCCGTTTGCATCCATCCGCATGCGGAGTGTGGATAACAGCAAAAGAGATAAGGATTCATGGCAAGAGTATCTTGGGAGGTGGTTCCGTGGACATTAGTGTGGCACCCATGCTTCTATAAATGGGAAGTTCAAGAATGCAACGGGGGAGTTTTTTTTGGGGGAGTTTTTGGTGTTTGTTTAATTCTGTTTTGAGTTGGTTTTTGGCAGAGTGCTTCCGAGTTTATTTTTGGAGTTACTGTTTTCTTTAGCCTTCACACCGGAGGTCACCCTCTCCCTCATTCTACACGCGAAGGTGACGTCGCGGACGTCGAGCACGCGAAGGCGACACCGGCTTCGTTCCGCGGCGAAGCCCACGGCGAGCCCCATCTTGGGAGCACGGTCTCTCGCTGGTGTTTCCTGGGTGGAGCTTCCGTAGTCTGCGGCAGTCCTCTGCACCTCCGAGGCTCATTGGCGTTCCTGCGTGCTGGCGGTGTCCGTGGCGGGAGAAAGAAGGCGACGTCGGCGAAGCCCGCGGCGAGCCCCGCCGAGCCCCGTCAGCCTCGTCCTACACGTCCCGGAAGAAGCCCGCGGCGAGCCCCGTCAGCCTCGTCCTGCACGCCCCTTGCTGCGGTGCATCTCTGGGGGAGCACGGACGTACACCCACGCTTGAGGAGAGCCTGACGGAGATGGTGCCGCGTCCGTCCATGGGCCGTCGTCCCTTGCTGCACTCTCTCTCTCTGTTTCGTGGCGTGAAGAAAGGTGGCGCTGGCATCTCCTGGGTGCTGTCCATGGTAGCCCGCTGAAGCATCTTCTACCGTCCGTGGGCCTTCGTCCCTTGCTGCCGTGAGACCTCTTCTGCTGCGACTGTGTCTCCGTGGCATGAAGAGAGAGATGCTGGCGAGTCTCCTTCGCTACCGTGGCGGGGCTAAGCAGTGCTCCCTGGGTGTTGTCAACCCATTCTGCCATTGAAGAGACAAATCTGATACACAAAAGGTAGTGCAACATCAACTCACAATTTCGAAAGATCTACACGCGGAGACTACGTACGCCCTTCTTGTCCTCCAACAGTTCCTTCGTAAGTAGCTGACTATAAGCGGCGAAGATGGCAATTATTATTTTTTCACTAAGGTAATATCTGGGCAGATCCGAAGATCAACTAGGCATTTTATTAATATAACGAAAAAAGAGGGGGAGTACAAGGAAACGTGGACTAACAAAAGACAGCCTACCCAGAGGGGTCAAGTACATAAAGATCAGCCCAAAGAAGCAAGAGAAAAACACATGGGGGACAAGCCCAAAAGATAAGAACAACTATAGCCACAGCCGCCAAACGAAGGTGACACATCAATCCAGATCGCGGTCGGGGCTCAAGGATCTGAATCTGCGCGGAGGACGGCGAGAACGAGAAGGCCTGGAGGGCCGGGAAGGCCTTGGGAGATCTTGATCGGAAGAGCCAACCCAGTTCGCATGGACACGACTAAAATCTACAGGCCGGGATGGATCATAGCCAGGAACCGTCAACACTTGATAGATAACAGGGGACTGGAGGATGCCACCATCTGATGACGAGGACGCAGCAGTAGAGACGTCTGGAGAGCCGGAGCGAGCTGGCACAGGCTGAGAAGTGTGTGGTGCAGGAGCAGAGCCGAGCTTCCCTTTGGCAACCTTGTGCACAGCTTGCGCAAAGGAGAGGCGAGGTGCAACCGGGGCAGTAGCGGGGGAGGGTGGCTGGGAAGGGGACCAGCAGCGGGCATCCGGATTAAGCGTGGGCGAAGGCCTGGAGGCAAACGAGCCCTCGGCAATGCCTGGGGCAGCATCGGGGGCAGCGGAGCCGGCAGCCGAAAGAGACGGCTAAGATGAACCAGCAACAACAGGAGCACTAGGAGGCCCAGCCTTCCCTTTGGCAGCCTTGCGCACAGCATGCGCCAAAGAGAGGCAAGGTGCAACTGGGGCAGCAGTAGGCGAGGGCAGCTGAATAGGAGACAAGCAGCTAGCCTCCGGGTTAAGCAAAGGCGAGGGCCCGGAGGAAGGCAATGCATCAGCAGTGCCATCAATAGGACCACCGTGATCAGGACGAGCGAGGACACCTGCAGGAGGAGTAGTCCTTTGTGCATCTTCCAGAGACTGAGAGGCAGCCACAACCTCCATAGCAGTTGACGAACTATTCCGGACAGAGCCAAGACCAAGAGGGGCCGAGCAGCACATGGAAGAGCATCTTCAGACCGGCCAGCAACACAAATGGGCTGTGGGTCACAGCCGTACTCACCACCTGTAGGGATCTGGCCAGGAAGCTTAGGCGGCATGAGGACAAGCACCTGAGGGGCAGCAGCCAAGTCGACGGAGCTAGTAGCAAACCCACTAGCAGGTGGCGGGGCAGAGGGGCCAGCAATGGCCAAAGGAATGTGGTCCGGGCCTTAGTAGGCAAATGATCAAGCACATGAGCAGCAGTCGTTGCACAATCACCAGCAACCAAAGGCTGGACAAGTGCCTGGGTGGAACCATCATTAAGACAAGCATGTGGCGGATTACATCCACCAACGCCACCCGTAGTGAGCCTGGCAAGAGCCTTCTACTGCATTTGTTCAAGTACTTGAGGAGCAGCAGCAAGGACGCTATCATCTACGCGGAGAGGCTTCCAAACCTGAGTAGGGGCATTAGCAGGAGCAGCATTGGGGCCCTTGGGGGCAACACTAGGAGCAGGCGTGTCCCCAGCCATGGGACACTTCTTCTTGCATTTTTCTACAAGGTGGCCGACGTGGTGGCAGTACTGGCAGAACATAGGAGGCTTCGGGTAAGTAATGGTCTGCCAATATCCACCAACACCAGTGCCAATCCAGATGCGAACCGACAGGGGCAGGGAGGCATCCATCTAGACACACACATGCGTAGCATGGGTCCTTAGCATAGAGGATGTGTTCTGATGAACCTTCAAGACGGGACCAAGGCTGCCAGCAATAGACCGAAGCATGGCATCTTGATAGAGATTGACCGACAGCCGAGGCAGTTCAAGCCATACAGGGACGATGGGAAAATCTTCAGCAGGGTTAAAATTGAACGTCCATTTGTAGAAACGAAATGGCTTGCCTTGAACAAGCAACGATTCTTTAAGCAACACCTGGAGATAATCCTCATCATTTTGAAATCTGATCAGAAGATGGCGGCCATCCAAAGCACCGATAGAGAAGTCTTGGAGGAAAGAAAACTGCTGCACCAAGTGGGATCTAATAACCTGAAACGGGGGTCGCCCTTAGGGAGTCTTGGCGATAATGGCAAGATTAAGGGGCGAACAGGATAGACAAATCTCCTCATAGGAGAAGAAGACAGCAGGTTCCCTCGTATTTGTGAAGGTAGGTGGGTGGACCATAATAGGGAGAGATGGAGTCGGGATGGAGGGGCACACCACCTTGAAAAAGGACAAAGGTAGTTGAGAGGTTGCAGCAACCGGCCGGCCGTGAACAGGAGCACAGGATGCCCCAGTTGCAGCACCGCGCACATCAAAAGCCCCATGGTCCCTTACACTAGCAGCATCACAAGGTAAAGCATCTTGTACATGTCCACCGTGGGCACCAAGGGCCCCAACCGCAGTTGGAGGAGGCACGGCGTCCAAGCTCGCAGCAAGGACTGGAACTGCGCAGGAGGGGGCCGCCACCAACCCTTCAACAGTAACAACACAAGGCAAGAGGTGTGTGCTTGCAGGATGAGGCCGACCATCTACAAGGGGATCAGCACAAGAGGCCCCAGCTACAGAATCTCGCACAACAAAGGCCCCAAGGGCCCCTTGACCAGGCAAAGGATGTGTGGTTGCAGCTAGCGGCCGGACATGACCAGGAGCAGAAGAGGCCAGATCTGCAGAACTGCGCACAGCAAAGGCCCCATGGGCCCTTCCACCAGCATTAACACATGGCAAAGCTGCTTTGGTGGGAAAAGATCCAGCCACGGGACCATGAACGTGCACAGTAATAGCCCTAATGGCACCATCCACAGCGGCTTCACAGGCCCCATCCGCAGCCATGGGCACGACAACACCATCCTCATGAGACAGAGCAGCAACTTCTTGCAGATCTGAGAATGGTGGGCCCGAAGCTTGCAGATCAGATCTGCACGGCGTTCCCCTGGCAGGCTAGGAGAAAGGATGAAGCGGGTCAGATTTGCGCACAGCCGGAGCAGATGCCACCGAACCTTGTGGCAGATAGGATGGTCCACGAGTAGCAGGAGCACAACGAGATGCACCAGCAACCGGCGGTGCCCTTGCAGGCTTGGAGGATGAGTGGACGGCCGATGAAGGAGCGAGATCACGGACAGATGCATCAACCGTCTGGCCAGCAACCGGGGCACCACTAGGAGGGGGAACCAGCTGAGGAGGGATAGCTCCAGGGGGCTCAATGGACAGGGAAGGGGGAGGCGGAGACCCCCCCCCCCCAAGGCCAGCAATGGCCCGCGGCCACGAGGGGGAGAACCAAAATCGCCAAACGAAGAGCTCCCACATAACCATGATGCAGCGTGCCCAGCATAGGAGAGCGGCGACGGGGGTAGGAGGGGCATCTAGCTCAAGTGCCCCAGTCTAGAGTGTCCAGGACCAGAGTGCCCAGAGCACCGCCTTGGAGGAGTAGCTGGCGGGTGCCGTCTGCCGAGCCGAGGAGGCAGAGAGGGAGCTGGAGGCCTTGGTAAGTAAAAAAGGTTGAATTTAGATTAATTGATTTTAGATATTGCAATTGTTTATCAATCTGACTTGTTTTCATTTGTGATGTTGCAGAGGTGAGAGCTCTAGGAGGCGGTGACCCATGCTGCACTGGCGGGGACTGAGCTTGCGATCCGCGACCAGTGACTCGCGGAGGTAAACAGGGAGCGCCAGCGTGCCGTGGAGCAGTTGAGTGTCATGAGGCACTCGGGTACTAAGGAGCTCCCAGAGGAGAGACATCGATCGGCGCTTGTAGAGGAGCAGTGCCGACAGGCACTGGGGCTGGCTGAGGAGGGACGCCGAGCCACGGTGGAGCTAGAGCGGGTGGCAGCGGAGTGGCCCAGCGGGGAGGAGGCGCTTCCTTGGGACGTGGAAGAGTTGCAACTGCTTCTGCGGATGGAGCAGCAAGAGCGGGAGTGAGAGCGGACGGTGCGCGACTGCGAGCGGAAGCGAGAGCAGACGGAGCGGGAGCATGACAGAGCAGAGCGCGACGAGCTGAGGCTCCGCCTGGGTGCGACGGAGGAGAGGGCGAGGATCGTCGAGGAGCGTTACAGCAGAGGTCACGAGCGGGCACGAGCCGAGGGGCATCCCAGTGCCTACTCTGGTTCAAGCTTCTTCGCGGGCTCTTCTACTGTGGAGAGGAGGGAGGAGGCGGACCAGGTTCAAGCCGAGGCGTCAGCAGCCAGCCAGGGGTTGATGAGGCCCCAACGGAGTCGCCCCGCGGACCGAGACATTAGAGAGAGTAGTCAGAGGAGAGGGGAGGGAGGTGGAGAGAGCTAGGGAGTGTTCACTTTGTACTCTGTCCTTTCTCACTTGTGTACCCATGATAGTTTATAGCTTTGTACTTATGAATGACAGTTATAGAAATGAAGCACATACTTTATTACCTGAGTTTGGTTGTCCTTTATGCGCGTGTGCGTATGTACTCGTGTTCCTTTCCTCCCTGTGTACACTTAGAACAAACAGGTTAATTAATCTGTTTGCCTTGGCCCCTTGCTCGATATGCAAGGGGCTAATCTTCATTAGCCTTGACAAAGGGTCAAGGGGCCAAGCCTTTAATCAATTTAAGGTAAAATACTCCACAGTTGATAGTAGGCAGAGCATGCAAGGAGTTTGATGAGAGGGATGTGCATGGGATATAATGTGCACGGACTTGCTTGCTAAGTTGATGGAATTTGTGAAGCAAGTGAAACATGCACAGATGCATGTTCTAAGCAGAGACAGAAATGTGCACGGATGCAGGTTTAGATGAAACATGCACAGATGCAGTTTCCAGAAAAACATACACAGACTTATACACAAGTTGCACACAGCAGGAGATATGCACGGGGTTTGACGTGCACGGACATGGTGAAGGTGTGCACGGACTTGGGATGCAGCCCAACAAACAATATACTAAGTCTAGGATGTGCACGTGGTTTGACTTCCATGGACCCTATGAAGGCATGCAAGGACTTTGTATGAAACACAAAAGCATGCATGGGGTTTGACTTCCACGGACTATTGCAGAGGTAAAATCAGCATCGACTTTAGATGCAAGACGTCCACAGACTTTAACAAGCAATCCAACAGAGTTTCATCTAAGTCTAAAATGTGCACGGACTTTGATCATTAAGAAACGGTGTAATGTATAGGGACTTTTGAATGTTCTGACCTTGCTACAGAGTGCACAGACTTCAGACGCAAAAGATGCAAGGGCTTATAGACATGTGCATGGACTGACATCTACTCAGACTTGGTTTGGAAGAAACATGCACGGACTCATATGTGCACGGACTTAACAAAAGTGCAAACTCGAATGTGAATGGGCTTCAGGAAACGTGCACGGACTTAAGGAAAAGTGCATGGACTTTATATGCCATGGAACAAAGAATGTGCTTAGACTTATGTATGCACGGACCTTGTGATGACCTATATGGAGTTAGGAGAAATGTGTAAGGACTTGGCGAAGGGGTGACTGTTCATGCTCAGACTTTCTTTCCTTCAACATAGAGTATGCACGAATGCATGTTTTTAGAAAATATGCATGGACTTAAACTCAACACAAAGTGCACGGGCTTTATAGAAACATGCATGGACTAGATTTTCGACACAGCCAAAACCTGCACTGACTTGGTTCGTGCCTAAGACAAATAAGCATGGATTCTGCTGGCAAACAAGCATGCACTGACTTAGTGTTCACACCAAACGTGCACAGACTTGACAAGCAAGTTAACAAGTAAGCACGATCTTACCAAAACATGCACAGACTTGTCTGTGCATAGACTTAGTGTGTGCCTAAAACATGCAAGGACTCTGCGATGTGCACAAGACTAAGGCATGCATGGACACAACATGCACGTGGAGAAGGGCGCCCCCCACCCTCTCTCCTCCAAGCTTCCCTCTTCTTCTTCCTCCACCCACCCTCTAGAGAAAACAAGACCCCTCTCTCTCTCTCCAGTGCCCCCTCCCCATTCCCGCTCTTCCATCCCTGTCGCAACCCCTCCCTACCTCCAACACACTCCCCTCAGGCCATTCCATCACTCTCCCCCACCATTAATCCCATCTCCACCCCTTTCCTTGCACCTTTGGAGCAGCACACAGCCCACCAGTTCACAGTCTAGAGAAGCTGA
Source organism: Amorphophallus titanum (assembly GCA_024336825.1). Classification (NCBI taxonomy): domain Eukaryota; kingdom Viridiplantae; phylum Streptophyta; class Magnoliopsida; order Alismatales; family Araceae; genus Amorphophallus; species Amorphophallus titanum. The sequence continues at coordinate 5,050,960 of JANBPO010006173.1, forward strand.
AGATTGCAGAGGAAGCTATGATGTCATCCAGGCGATTCAGGAGGCTCAAGAGCTACCGATGGAAGAGTCTCCGAGTCTTCTTCACATCGGAGGTTGTCTTGTCCCCTTCTGAGTTCGTGGCTATCCGGGGGAGGTGATCTCCCTCGACTGCGTAACCTCACTTAGACTGTCAACCAGAGACGGCTTGCAGCAGCTGGAACGTTGGCTCACCTAAACATCTAAAGACAGAGCTTGGCCGGGACCTTCTACGATGAGTCTTCTTCCTTCTCCGAGAAGCGGGACTCCATTTGGCGATCGGAGCAACAACTTCATAATTTTCTCCTCACAGTGCGCTGTTCTATCCCCTCTGGGACTGAGCAGATACCCTGTCACTCACCAGACTACTTCGGCCTCCTCTAACATCGGCTGGCACCCCTGTGGGACACGTTTCGACGGTGACTTGTCAACAGTTCCAACGCATCCTGCCACGCTTGATTTTGAGTCTGGGAGTAGTCATGGCGGCCTCAGCTTCCTGCTGTTGTGGCTCTGTAGCAGATAGAACCAGGAAGTAGAGACCCTGTTCGTGCCCCTTCCTCGACCGGCACTGAGAACCTAGGAATTCCAGAAAAATCAGTCAAGACCTTGTCTAATTATGAGGAGTTGGCCGCTGGTTTCGTCAAAAACTGAGTTCGGGAGTGGTCATAGCGGCACCGACAACGTCCACCTGTCCCATATTCCAGAGTGCGGACAGAACTGGCCACTGCCTCCTAATTAGTTCCGACCTCGGCTTTTCCCCTCCCCGCCTAGCCGGCTGAGCGTCCCTCCCTGCGTGGAGGTACATTTTGGTTGTAATCTAATTCCCCACCCGTAGTCCAACCCCCTTGCAAGGGGCGTAGTGTATGTAACTTAAATCTTCAGTTGAAGCTTCATCGACGTGGCGTGCGGGCAAGCCCACGCTTCCTCGCTCGCCCTCGTCTCCGACCGGGACCGGTGTCTTCACACCGATCAGGTGAGTCATGGATAAAATCTCTAATGAAATTAGATTCATCGGTAAAAGGAATAACAATGTATATACTATTGATCTTGATGATATTTATGGTGATGATGTGTGCTTGGTAGCAAACAACCATGATAATGCATGGCTATGGCACCAAAAACTAGGTCATGCTAGTTTTGGAGTAATCTCCAAATGGTCTAGACATGACTTGGTAAATGGTTGTGGATGACAAAAAATGACGATGATGATCACGCGGCACCCGCGTCTATGGATTCAAGCGCAAGTCAAAATGGGAAGGCCGAACAAACCCATACCTCACCGATTAAGACTAGAACTCGCCTGGTGGTCTGCTATCCGATAAGGAAGCCCCAGGGTAGAAGATATGGCTGTGACTCCGAGAAGAAGGCCCAATTGGTGAGGCATTCACCTTAATCTGGCGTGCCCCCTGGCATGGCCTTAATTCGGTGCGCCCCACTTGCGTGGGATACCCGGCGCCCCCCCCCCTTTGTTGCCTTAATACGACACGCCCTAAACCAGCGCCACCTTTGCCCAAGCACTAATCTGGTGCGCCCTTTGCTTGGCATACCTGACGCGCCCCCATTTGCCTTTGCTTTCAACTTAACTGGCGTGCTCCACTTGCATGGTTAAATTGGCGCGCTCCTTTTGAAAGCCCTCTTCCTTGAAATAGCTATTCCGACACACTCCCTTTTGAAGGCTATTCTTTCTTTTCCTTAAACCGGCGTGTCAATTGCAATTGGGTTTAACTCCATTTTGTCCCATCTACCGACCGACGCTCTGTTTGGCATAAATGTGATGCACAGAGAACATTCAATGCCCGAGGCTCTGCCTCTGCCTCCGTTCGATAGCACAGAAGCAACAACGGTGAAGCAGCCCTTGAAAAATCTGGGAACATCCCGTCCTCGGACGAACGACAGTGTACGGCACGAACCAGCATCATCCAGTGCAGCAAGTCAACTCTAGACTTTGTTGCGGATGAGGTGGAAGTGGTAGGAATGCTCCTCGGTGGCCATTCTATAAAATGGTAGCACTGTGAAGGAAAACGGGCCTGGGCCTTTTAGCGGTGTGCAGGAAGGGAAGAGAGAAGAAAGGTTCCTTCCTCCAGTGAGCTTCGTTTGAGAGAAGGGAGGGAGCTTCTGTGAAAGAGAGCCCGCCTGAAGAGTGCAGCAAGCCACGTCCTCGCGCCGAAGAGGTGAGGGGAAGTGAAGAGTGAAGAGAGGAGAGTGAGAGTGAGAGGTGAGTAGGAGGGAGAGTGGCCTGTGACCAAGGACAAATCCTATGCGATGTAGTGCCTATGAAGGTCGGGAGCATCATCCTAGGACGACCATGGATCTATGATATAGACCTTACTGTATTCGGTCTATCCAATCAGTGTTCCTTCTCCCACAAAGGGAAGAGGATTCAGTTGTACCTGACACCCGCAAAGGTGCTCACGGGAAAGAATCCTACCTCCACACCCACTGCATCCCCCAAAATTCAGGGGAATTTCCCAACCCGCACCAAAGGGAAACTTCTCATTCCCTCTTCTCCTGCACCTATCACATCCATTCCTAAGAACCCTAAGGTTGAGCATGACCCGATTAGGCGCCTTAACTTAATAAGTGCTCATGAGTTGAATAGAGAGGTTGTCGAGGGTGTCCCTGTCTGGGCTGTTGTCGTCACCATCACCCCCGAGGAGTCCCAAGTCATAGTCCCACCCGAAGTCCAGGGAATCCTGTAGGACTTCCAAGATATCTTCCCTGAGGACTTGCCTTCTACACTTCCTCCCATGTGTGATGTTCAACACGTCATTGACCTTGTCCCCGGGTCCACCCTACCCAACATCCTCCACTATAGATTGAACCCCAAGGAGCATGCTAAGCTCCAAAGAATTGTCGAGGACCTTATCCAAAAGGGTTTCCTCCGGGTGAGCAAGAGCCCATGTGTTGTCCCTGCCTTGCTCACACCTAACAAAGATGACATCTGGCGGATGTGTGTTGACAGCCGCGCCATTAACAAAATCATTGTCAAGTACAGATTTTCCATTCCCCGTCTTGATAACATGCTTGACATGATGAGTGAGGCCACCATCTTTTCTAAAATTGACTTGAAAAGTGGCTACTACCAGGTCCGTATCCGACCAGGGGATGAGTGGAAGATAGTCTTCAAAACAAAAGAAGGTCTGTACGAGTGACTCGTCATGTCTTTTGGGCTGTGTAATGCCCCCAGCACTTTCATGAGGCTTATGACGGAAGTCCTTCGCCCTCTCATTGGTCGCTTTGTTGTCGTCTACTTTGATGACATTCTGATCTATAGCCGCAACCCTCAAGACCACATCCAGCATTTGAGGAAGGTCTGCGACACTTTGAGAACAGAGACCATGTTTGCCAACCTCAAAAAATGTGAATTCATGACGGACCGGGTCACTTTTCTCGGCTTTGTGGTTTCGAGTCAAGGAGTGTCTGTGGATCAATCCAAGGTCCAAGCCTTAGTAGACTGGCCAGAGCCCCAGAATGTCCATGACGTTCGTAGCTTCCATGGGCTAGCGGGTTTCTGTCCACCTAATCCTTCTTCCACAAAATTTCTTGTGAATTTAGAATCCTGTTTGTGTTTTCTAAAAATCCCTTTTAGATACCAACTCAGTTCTGTTTGCCATTGTCCAGATCCGACCACCCAGCAGTAGAAAATACTTTTCCCTAAGCAAATCTCCACAAAACCTTTCATAAAAAATATTACCGTCTTCCACTCTCCCCCCTCTATAGCTTTCATGAAGACCTCAACATCCATATCGGCGGTCTACATCATGGTCGATGGTTGTTCTCAGTCAGATCTCAATATGCCAAACCAGATCTGAGACTACAAATAGCCATGTTCAAAATTCTGCCATCAATATTTCGGCCCTGTTAAAATTTCTGGAGTCACAGAGGGTCGACGGATTTCAAGAGAGCTTTTCAACGGCGCTAGTTTCGCGTTGATCCGACATCAGGAGTGATCGCAACAGCTGATCTCATCGGGTCACGCACTGTAAAATAGAAGGTACAGCCCGTGGGCAGTAAGCTTCCCACTAGGTGACCGGAGCCGCTCGGCCCCCACCCGGCATTCCAGTCCAACTGCCTTCCAGGAAAGTGCCTCTCCAAGAGCCACCATCACAGCGGTAACACTCGGGCCCACTCGGACCCGTCGACCAGCAAGTGGGCCCCACAGCCAGCAGCTTGCATTGTCCGAACTGCGCCGACGAGGTGATCAAAGTGCTGCCTGTCAACCCAAGATCGGTCCTCCCAGGCCCACATTGTAGCCCTTTACCTCCCTGCATGGAGTGGGCGATAATTCACCGTTGTAATTATTGTAATATTTTATTACCAGAAGTTACTGTACTTGGCTGGGATCGCCTACCCCACGCCGGGAGCGTGGAGGTATCGTTTCCACTCCTCTCTCAGCATTTTGGCTTTACTCGTATATTTTCTTATGCCGCTACATGTGATAGGTTAATCTAGCTCATATATTTTTTTTATCACTGCTGTGAGAGTGAGTGAGTGACTCATCCTGTAACTCGATCCGAGCACGGAAGAGCTAACTACCCGACTCATTGCCGATTTCTCAACCGCGCACGGTCCCACGCATCCCTCGCTAGGGGACGCCCGCGAGCTAGAGTCCTAGGGTGCATGTCTGTCCCGCATCAGTTTGGTATCAGAGTCAGGTTGAGTCTAGGGTCGTCATTGCATAAAAAGGGGGGGAAAGTGTCTTAGAGTCTAGGTTGGTATTCGAGTTGGTCTGTCTAGTCTGTTTGTGTCAGTATGTCCAAAGTATAGTTCCAAGACAAGCAGAAACCGGAGCGGTGGACAACAACAACACTCTAGGAATAGCAAACCATCACTCAATCGATAGGCGAACCCAGCAGTCAAGAGGCAGTCACTATGCAACCAGAGACAATGACGCTGGCAGTTCTAGATTGAGTCGTTAGGGTACTATCGTAGTCAAATAAAAGACCACACCCAGTCACCTAAACTGATCGATCCAGAAACCACTGACACACAGACATCGCCCTAGAACACGACCTAACATAGACCAACACACAGGACCGAACGACGGTCATCACGGCTAACAATAGGACCGTAACGCACCAGCATAGGGGCGTTACCTACTATAACGCACCAACGAAGGGGTGCCAGGGCAAACAGACCTGAAATCCAATGCAGACCATGTAACGCACCAAAACAGGCACGCCACATCAGCATAACGCATCAGGACAGGGGCGTTATGGCCAATGGACCAAAACTCAAATGAAGGGCATGTAACGGACCTCCATAGATGCGTTACACAAGCTTAACGCACCACAACAGGGGCGTTAAAGCCAACAGACCCAAAACACTAACACAGACAAGAGGCATTTAATGGACCAGGCTGAGTCCACCATAGCAACACAGCGCATGGGGGTAGGCACGTTACACCACTCGCCATAGCCAGGCAAATGCAGTCAAACGTAATGTAACGGACCACACAGGTGCGTTACCTATCCATAATGCATAGGGAGAGATTCGTTACAGCGAACCGACTAACACGATCTTTGAGACCACACGGTCGTCGAGGGGTCAGACAACAGCAGCAGGCCTCGAAAACCATCCGAGCGTAACGCGCCTAGACAGGGGCGTTATGCTCCTATAACGAACCAGGTCTGGTTCGTCACACTCCATGACCTCGAAAGATGGAAAAATGACGAATGAGATATAACGGTCTATCGAGGGACCATTATGCTTGTGACGGTCTCTGGAAGGATCGTTACATAAATCCGGCGACTAAAACTGTGGAATGGCTGAATCGGCCCGTTCCACGTCCCATTCACGCCGAAGCACAGGGGAAACAACGCCACACGATCATACAACATATCTGGAGGCGAAAAATGGCACATGCATCCACTAAAATGCGAGATCGGGGCAATTTCAATGAATCAACCCTAAACGAGTCATCGGGGTTCCCAGACTCCTACTGGCCCCAAATGACGACCAATCGACACGAAACTGGTGGGGTTGGGATCCTGACATCCCAGCGGTCAATTTGACACTAACTACATCGAGAATTGGGCCACGTCGAGTAAAGGATCGATCGAAACAGGCCAGTTTTCTTTCCATTAATAATCTACTCTTTGATGATCATTTGCTTCTCGGGGGCATGCTTCCTTCAGGCGTTGCTGGACGGGCTTCATTGACGGGTCGAGGTTGAGCTTGTGTACCACCGTCTCCCCAGGGATCCCGGGAAGATACTCATCAGACCATGCAAAGACTTGGATATACTCCGAAAGAAACTCTTTATATTGCTATCGTACATTAGGTGATAAATCAGCTCTGATTTTGACTTCAAGAGTTGGGTCACCTTTGAGGAGAAGGACAGCAATTCGCCACCAGGCCCTGAAGCTATCGGTTCATCGCCGGCTTCCCTGACCTCTATATTTATCCCTTCTGGATTTATGGCATCAAACGAGATTACGTAGCACATTCTAGATATTGCCTGGTTACCCCGGACTTCCCCGATGTCATATTTAGTGGGAAATTTTGTTGTATATCCTCTGGATTTATCATGTGTGATTGTCTTGTTTTAATGATGACAATGTTTTAATGATGGCAATGAAATATCAACTTCATTTTGATGAGTCAGTGCACATCAGACAAAAGTCAGTGCACATCAGACCAAGTTCAGTGCATATCTTTGTAGCAATGCACACTAGGTCAGTGCATGCTCTATTCATCGCATATTAGGTCGGTGTGAGCTTTTGTAGAAGTGTGCATAAGGTCCTTGCAACCATTGAAGATCAAATATGAAGTCGGTGCGTATCCTTCTTAGCTGTATATGAGGTCGGTGCATACTACTATTCTTACGCATAAGGTCGGTGCACGATCTTATTGAGCTGCACATCATGTCAGTGCACATTTGCATTGGTCGCATATAAGGTCGGTGCATGATCTTGTTGATCTGCACATCATGTCAATGCACATTTGCATTGGTCGCATATAAGGTCGGTGCACATCGACACTAGTTTCACATAAGGTTAGTGCACATTCTCTTCTAAGCAAAACAAGGTCTGTGCCTGCTGAGCGCACATAGCAAGTCAGTGCATTCATGCATCCTGCACAACTGGGGTCTGTACATTCTCATTGACTGATGAGAATATAAGTCTGTGCAAGTGTTTGTATCGTGCAACTATGGTCAGTGCAGACTCTGTGTTATGTCTGCAAGGTCAGTGCAGGTTTTGTAGCATGCACATTTGCCCTGTATATATATATACAAGGTCGGTGCACTTCTTACATTTAACATATAGAAAGTCAGTGCACATTCATGAGTGATATTATATACTAAACTAGCAAATGAAATGCCATGGAGTTTAGACCGTTACCTCCACGCTCCCGGCGTGGGGAAGACAACCCTGGCCAATCTCGGACTCCTGGTTAACAATAATTACAGCAATACAATAGATTCGACCCACTCCACACAGGGAGGTAAAAGGTCACATGTGGGGCCCAGGAGTCTCGACAATTGGGTTGACAAGCAGCATCTTGATGTCGCTTCGTCGGTACCGAATCCGCATTTTGGGGCTGTCCAAACAGCGTGATCTATGGGTCCATGGGGTCCACGGACTGCTCTGTCCTCCAGTCTTGATGGGGTGGGTCCCGCTGTGATGGAGACCCCTGGTGGAACGCCTCCCTAGATGGCGGTCGGGTGGGAACGCCGGTCGGAGCCCAGACAGCTCCGATCTCTGAGGTTTGGAAGTGCTGCCCTCGGATCTATAGGTGTTGCTTTCAGACGCGCGACCTGGTGAGATCGGCTGCTGCGATCACTCCCGACGTCGGATTGACACCCACAAGGTACCGTTGGAAATCCCTTTTGAGGTGCTTCAATCTAGGACCAAAGAGAGAATTTGGATCTGCACAGATCTGGTCTTGAACAATTTTTGAAGCTACTGTTGGACTATTCCCAAAATCTCATAACAGCAGATCAGTTCCCTGATAACTGCCTTTGACCTTGGGCTAAACCTCTGATTCAGGCCTCTAGCTCTTCATGAAAGTTGTGGAGGGGAGAGACAGGAAAACGGAAATAATTTTTATCTTGGGTTTTATGGAGATTTGATTGGGGAAAATAATTTTATGCTGACAGGTGGTCGGATCTAGACTGTGGCTGGCAGGGTTGGCTGAGATCGGGAAAGGGATTTTTAGAAAATATGATATGGGTGTTTTAAATCCCACGAAAATTTGTGGATGGAGGGTTTGGTGGATGAAACTTCCAGTAAATTTGGGAGCTTCAGAAAAAATCAAAGAAGGGGTCAAATGGGGGAAGTTCAAGGCTGCTGTCACAGAAGACAGAAACCAGACAGATCTAGTGGGGGAATTTGAACGAAAATGGAAAAATACAAGATGGAAGATTTAGGGACAGTGAATGTTTGTGGGACCTGGGGGAAACCTCAGGAACTTACCCTGAAAATTTCAACTCAAGAAGAGCTCGTGGCTGAGAATGAAAATTCGTAGAGGAACTCTCTATCCTGCGTGGACAGAACACCGAATCGGCGGCGGTGGCGGTGTGACGGCGGCTCGGTGGCGACGGCGGCAGCAACTGAGATCCCTACTTTCCAACAACTCTAGCTCACCCCACCCCCTCCACCTCTGCCCCCTCAGCCCTCCAAGAGACCCCAGCCACATCCCCCCACTCCCATAACCATTAGCCATCAACCCCTTGCTGTGCAACCTCCCCTTCTTACTCCCTTGGTCACCATAAGGTTGCAGCTCCGGTGGCAGGTCACAGGCAGACTGCAAGGGGTCTGGAAACTATAGCTTCTCTAGCACTTCCCCACCCCTTCTGGTGGCAAACTATATACCACTAGAAAGGTCATCTAGAGGGCTTTCCAAGCGTGGTGGTTTTGTCTTCGTCTGAGCTCCAAGCTGTCCGCAAGAGTGATTCTTCCCCGACTGCTCAAGAACTCTCAGGCAGTGAACCAGAGCCCAAGAAAAGTTTCCACCACGGTCACTCGCTGGCAGATCTGGGCGTGCAACTTGGCTGAGGGCACCTTCTATCAGTCCTCTGTCATCCCCATGAAGCGGAACGTAGTTCGGACCCTGGCATCAAGAGTTCCAAATTTTCTTCCAAAGTCGCACCAGGTTGGTTCCCCTATTCCTGAATGGACCCAACTCCACCTTTCTGGCTAGTACGTTCAGCCCTGACATCGCCTGAGGTTGCCGTCAATCCTGTCTGAAAGAAGGCTTGTTCGTGGTCGTCACGGTACCAGCCCCGTCTCCATCCGAGCTCAGGACTGTCCGTGGCGCCTCTATCTTCCAGCAGCAACACCATGGGAGCGGCCAGCACCAGTTCTGTCTGGCACTGTTCTAAGATCTGCACCAGGCAGCGACCATCTCAGGGTTAATTCAGAAAATTCGAGCATCTTCTTGGGCCAAGTCGAAGAGTTTTGGATCTGGTCTTAGTCCGTTTGGAGTCCGGGAGTGTCCGTGGCGGCGCCCACTTCGTCTGACTATCCAGTGATTCCAGAAGCTGGCAGCACCGACGAGGAGCCCGTCGCATCTAGTTTCTAGCTCCATCCCCTCCCCTCGCTTGGCTGGATGTGGGCCCCTCCCTGCGTGGAGGTAGTTTTAGTTGTAAATCATTAACCCCCATCCCAAGAACCCCCTCCTACGTGAGGTGTAGTGCTGTAACTATTTTAGTTTCAGGTCAAGCGCCACCACTGCGGCGTGCGGGTGCGTACCCACGCCTCCCCGCTTGCCCTCGTCTCCAATCGGGATCGGTGTTTTCACACCGGTCAGGTGAGCGACTGATACCCCTTGGCTGGTTACATGCTTTGCTATTTTAGTATCGTCTTGAATGCCCGTCGGACGAAATACCTAAGCAAATCCAGAAATTAATTTAAAAATTCTGGGTCACTACAGGACCCCTTACCTCAACCGGCACTAAGCTCAAGCTTGCGGCGCTAGAAATCATGGCCTCCGTAGGTCCATCCCCCTCGCTTACGAGTGGACTAGATGGCCCAATGCCACTTCACGTCAGCAGGGGCGGAATGAAGGTTGTGTAATCACTTTCATAAGCTGAAGACGCCCCGGCATCTTCAGTCTCCATCTCAGCAGGCGGGAACTCCTCGTCACTGTAGTCACCACCATAATCAACCTGCTCTGAGGTGGAAGGGCTATCTGTCGATGCCTGACGTTCCCCTGTTGGAACAAGTGCCCCTCCAATAGGAACATCTCCCTCGGTGAAGACTTCCTCGATCGATTCTGCAATGGAGGCGTCGATCGGATGGATCTCAGGAGTAGGCCCACCTCCTGGAATGGTTCTCTCCCTAGTAGAGGCTTCTTTAGCAGCCCCGGTCATAGGAAGCGAAGGCAGCTGTATCACAACTGAGATTCAAATGAGGAATAGTCAAGCCGGCTGAAGGTATAATAAGTTGTAGAGACCCTATGAATGAAATACAAATTACCTTCCATCTCTTGGCTAGGTGTCGGAGAAGGCAAATCCCCCTCGACAAGGGTTATGGGTGTTGCCCCTCCTCTCTCTCTAGTCACGGCACCAGCTGCTATCTCTTGTCCAACTACCGCAGTAGCAGTGCCGGCAACTACAAAGAAAGAATTAACTGATAAGGCCAGAACAAGGAACGAAGCACAAAAGAATGAAGAGTATACCTTCAGTTTCAGGCCTCTGCACATGAGAAGCCTCAAATTCTTCAAAAGATACTACTGGAGGAGGGACGATCGCTGGTTCCTGCTCCACAGCCTTCTTCCGGTGGGCCCGCGTCACCCGAGTGACGGCCTCTTTGGCCTTACCGACAGCCTCTCTCACCTGAGACCTCGTTCATTTTCGCAAGTTGCCAGGAGGCAATGGCGTTGTCATCAGGGCTGGCTTAGGATCCCCAAAATAAGTTAGCTTTTGAGCCTTCATCAGCAACTCCCTCAAGTGTCGGGTCTCCTCCGAAGAGAGTCGAACTGAAGAAGCACAAAGGCCAGAATGATATACACTGAAGTAGAAAGGAAATGGCCTGGGAAGCTGAAATAAAGAAATGAAAGATACCTACCGGCCCTGTATACAAAGGAGAAAGAGGCCAGTAGAACAGTGAAGGCATCTTATCTCTTGAGGCTGCCTCGCGAACAAGCCAGCATACATCTCCTATCTTCTCGCTTCGCTTGACCAGTGACGCCAAGTCTGCATGGCCGCGGGAAGATAGATAATAGTACAAGCTTAAATGGTCCAACCCCCATCCATCAGCATACTTGAAGGAGATCAGAAGAGGTTGGTCCAGAATAGCTTCACTCGGGCCGCCTACTGAGAGCGGAGCAATGCAAATAGTCACAGGGTGTTACTATACAGTGCGTCCCGCCTATCTTCCCCTCTGATGAAAGTCTGATAGGGATGCAGACTATCAGTCTCGGGATGCCAATCGGCCACGAATGGGATAGGGTACTCCACCGACAAAGGGAGTTGCTAAAGGACCAACCGTTCACTGCTCACACGGCACAGTCCCCGAAGTGTCTTCACATAGTCATCCTTGCCGATTTCGGGCAACTTCGGATCGACTCTGGGTGAACGGCGCTTCACAGTCTTCCGGGCTTCCAGATAAGCCACCACCTCTGTATTGGTCCAAGACTTTAACTTCTTCAAATAAGATGGTTCAATGTCAAGGATCGACTCTGGCTGGGAGTCCAAGAATCTGCGCTCTGCAATAGCCCAGTAGTCTCGGTGGGAGCTTCTATAAAATCCCATCTGCACATTCCACCATTTAATATATTCAGGAGTGACGCGGGGGAAACGAGCAGGGGCCAGCACCCTGAATGACACCTCCTCTCGGCAGTGAAAGAAATCCCACCACGCACGAGCCTCGTCATTGGCCACCTGGCTGGCTCTGTGCATGTTCGATAGCGCAAATTGTGCAGAGGAGGAAGGAATGTGCTGATCATAGCTAAAATTCTGACTAAATCAGAATGGATAATATGGCTCCAGCCACAGGATGCCGCTCTTCCGAAAAATAAGGACGCTTGGTCTGATAGCTAGCGCCCAATCAACCAGCTCCGACTCCAGGGTTGGCCTCGTGCACTTGGCGCCGGAGATTGGATGTATATACTCCTCTGTCTCGAACAAACTGCACTTCTGCATCTTATTCACAAGCGGGCTGGAATGAGCCGCCAGGCTCCAAAAATGTAGAACCCCAGGCGAGTCCATGGGAACCTTGGTCAGCTTGTCCCGAATGGCGAAGAGTTGTTCCACTGTTAAAGCCGGTTCAGCACTTGCAAACTCTATCATCCTCGGAACAAGGTGAGCTGATTGTAGCACCCGAGGAGCAGCTTCCAGAAACAGGGTGCAAACCCAAGCATTAAAAAAGTGCAACGGACCAACCGTCCACAAATTCCTAGGGAGACGGGTTCTATGTAAGTCTCCCAGCATTTTATAAATAAGGCATAAAGCCACTGGACAAAGGGACAGCTTCATGCCCCAAGCCATCAGATAAGCGGGGTAGATAGTCTCCGCTCTGATCACGCTCTCGTCGCCTTGCGGGAGAGCAAAAGAACAAATCCAATAAGTTAGATATATCACACAGTGTGTGACTGCATCAACACCAGTAGGGTTCGGGCCTCCTTGTTGCCCTCCCTTCAAAGTGGACGGGAAAGTGGCCTGTCATCGGACCCTTTTCTTCCGCGTTAAGGCAGTTGGTGCTACTGTGGGAAAGTCTTCGTACGTCTGCACCCCACTGAAGAAATGCTGAAGCCAAGTGCCCATCTGCACGTGCCTCTTCTCTCCAGGCTTACATGCCTCCCTCGTATCGTACGATGAGCGGCAAAGTGTACGATATGCCTTCATCAGGTAGCGATAAGCGAAGCCTGTCAAGTACCGGCCTTCACCGTCGGTCTGATCTTTCAGCCAGTCTGGCCAATAAACTTCTTCGTACAGCTCTCCGTCGATTGTCAACCTACTGAGTTGCGAAAGGCTCCAAAGATCCAAAGAGGTTTCTCCCTCCGAAGTGTAGAAAGTGCTATACTCGGGGCAGAACACTTCAATCATGCCGCAACATAGGCCCCTGGAGATAGGGTAGCGGTACCTCGAGGCGTACACACTACGATATACACCGGCCTTGACCAAGATAGGAGCATAATGTTGCAGCACATAGTCTGTAAACTCCACTGCTCCAGGTCTGAATGCGTGGGCATCGGTGGCCTTCAGCTCGGCAAACCACCCCACAGAAATCTGATGCTTCAAACGGACCGCCAGGCAGTCCAGCAGGAAAGATTCTTCTCTGTATCCCCATTTCAATGGGGCAAGAAACAAACTGAAGACTGGCTTCTCCCGATCAATATGGCCTGCAGTCTCGTTCCATCGAGCGGGTGTAAATTCGGGGGCTCTGGTCAACAGCCCGTCCTCTGGAGCCAGGTCTTGAAGACTCTTGGTTGCCTTATAACGTAGTCTTAGCCCTCATAGGACATCAGGAGACATCCACGGGAAAACGAGTAGACTACAAGGACAAGCCAAGACAAGCAGAAACGAAAACACCGGAGGATGACACTCTGGGCAAAGTGAACTATTACTCAACCACTAGGCAGACCCGACAGTCAAAGAATAGCCACTACACAACTAGAGATAAGGATGTTGGCAGTTCTAGATTGAGTCATTAGGGAACTGTCGCAGTCAGGGAAGAGACCGCACCTAGTCACCTGAACTGGCCTATCCAGAAATCACAGATACACAGACACCGCCCTAGAACATAAACCTCAGATAGACGGACACGAGACAAGCCATCACGGCCAACATACAAGATGACAGACACAATTGGATGGGCGGTCACAATGTGGCCGCTCAAGGGGATGAACGGTCCGGACAGGACCACTCAAAGGGGATGAATGGTCCAGAACTGACCACTCAACCCAGGATGAATAGTCCATATGTGGCCGCTCAAGGGGGATGAATGGTTGGGGACCAACCGCACAACGAACAGACCCCTAAAGGCTAAAGAGGATGGACGGTCAGGGTAGGACCGCCCAAGGGGATGAGCGGTCAAGCCTTGTCCACTCAAGCCCACGACCCAGTCCAGTTCCTGGTCAAAATGGTCTTGACCAGACCGCTGAACGGAACTGACTTACTACAGTGCCAGTCAAAATTATCTTGACCAGACCGCCTAGCATGACCGACACTCAACTATTGACCAAGGGTCAATTGGAATGGATGGTCAAATGCTGGCCACTCAACCCAACAGAAAGATAGGCGACTGAAGGCTGGCCGCCCATGTAACGACCCAGAGCTCCGAATGCCGATAACCCAGTGTAACATCGGATTACCGCTACCAGGAACTGGGGAAGTCACCCAAGAGGCTGATGAGCCCCCTGAAGGGTTGGGGGAGTTTGTCGAGGGAGCGTATAACGAATTGGAATTACACCACGTGTAATTAAATTAGAATAGTTATTTAAACTGAAATGTGGAAGCAATTAAAATATATCAGAGTGTTATTGAATATACAATAGTCTAGAATTACCAAAAGAACAAGTCCACAAGATAAAAAGTTCTGAATGTACAACTACATGGGGCATACCCTAGTCAAAAGTACAAAAGAGATGACACTGACACAGCTGGCTGTCTAGACTCGGTCCGAAAAAGCGGGAGGTCCTCCGGTCGAAGGCTGGGGTGGCTCACCTAAAACGAAGAAGGAGGACCAACCTCCCTTCCTTTGCAACCCGCAAAGGGAACCCTGTAAGCTGCTCCCTGCAACTTACAAACCAGAGGAACGTTCCTCTCTTCCTCCTAGCACACTGGAGGGAAACTGGAGAACTTCTCCCTTCCTCTAAAAGACCTCAGAGGGTAACAGGACTGTATAAACGAAATGAACAGAAAAATCCGAAGATGAAAAACAAAACACACGAGCGATCTCTCAGACTCGAGAGAAATGTAGCTTCCGTAGAAGCAGGGTACTTCAATCAGACTCTCTTCTCTCCTTACAAGACTCTTCTTCCTTTCTCAGATGTGAAGGTTTCAGTAGAGATGGAGGACTGGAATCTTCTTTCTCTTTTCTTCCTTTTCACTCAGTTCAATTCTTCTCTGGTTCAATCCTCTCACTTTCTTCGTACGAGTAGCATCCTTTTATATGAGCTTACTGAGGAGAGGGAGTGTGGAGATCACACTTCCCGTGCAGGGAATTGTCCAGAAGCTGTTCACCCTTTTTGCTACGTGTCAGAGTCTTCACATCTCGGATCACGTGCCCTTCTTTTCCTTCATGACTGCTGCTCTAACAACTCAGGAAGTCCCTGTCATTTGATCGAACACCTAGTCAGCATCGAAACGGTATGTTTATGTATGTATGAGGTTCGAATGCAGAAAAGACAACATGCACGGACTTACATCATAATGCTATTGTAACCAATATGGACTCCCTCATTCACTAGATAAAAACGTGCACAGACTCAAACTGTGCATACGAGTAACATGCACGGACTTATACACTAGATAAAAATATGCACAGACTCTAGGTGTACATACGAGAGATGTGCACGAGATTGAATTGAAGAAAGTGTGTTTGGATTGAACAATGTGCATGGACTTAGTTATGTTCAAGATGAAAGATGCACGGACTTCATTCGATGAAGTGAGTGTCCCAAGGCAGGAAACCCACTCGGACTTTATGTGACTGAATCATGCAGGGACTTACAACCTGCACATACTTAACTTGAAAGCGTGCAATATGGATGGACTTTGTGTTACTAAAATATGCACGGGCTTACAACCTGCACGGACTTAACCTTGAGGACGTGCAACACGCACGGACTTAGTGTAAGAGATGCAAGACGCGTGCAAGGACTTTGTTTCAACTAAGAAATGTACACGGACTTTGTATGAACAAAGTGCACGGACTTCTACATGCTTGGACTTTAAATGCAATGAAATAAACGAAGTGCACAGACTATGTGTGCATGGACTTTTTCTTGTTCTTCCCCCTGTAATCTGTCATTGTACAGATCTACGGGACAAAGTCACCTTGTCGTATTTTTCTCACACCCTTAGAAATTTTGAAAAAAAATCACAAAAATATTTCAGTGTTCCTCATGTCCCCCCTACCTCTCATAATTTTTTCAGCCCCTGTAAAAATTATTTATCCCATGTTAAAAAATCATCTTCAGGCAGATCCCTAACTATCCTGAGTGTTTGTAATGAGATCCACTAGAAAAACACAGTGTTGCAGAGCCTCCCATTTTTCATCCCTTCTTTGGATCGATCTGAAAAAAATATATGTTGTCGATCTGGGAGTTCTCCTTCCAACGCCATTGGTCTCACCTTGATCTGATTCCGTATCTAAGATAATTAATTCTTGCCGCGGAGGCGCGTAAGTCGGTTCCCTATGCAGGCCCAAAATAACAGTTCGTGGGAAATTCACAAATAAATATCATAGTTCAACTTCAGTGATCGCTGCTCCCAGGAGTCGACTAGGGATGTCCTACCATCGTCCCAGCCAAGCGGCGTCTCCAGAAGACCTCAAGAGGGTGACGTTCCATTAGAAGTCTTTGCTTGCTATCCAGCGAGTCAGGATCGAGTCAATATAGGACTGAGTCGGTGCAGGACTGTGTCAGACCAGCAGGCCGAGTTCGCCCTGAAAGTCAGTCCAACTTGTTGCCCGTCAACCCAGGGTCCATCCACCCGAGCCCTACTTGTAGCTCTTTACCTCCCTGCGTGGAGTGGGCAAGAAATTACTGCTGTAACTATTGTTAATTGTTTTAACTGTGAGTTACCATAACTGGCCGAGGTCGTCTTCCCCATGCCAGGAGTGTGGAGGTAAACTCGCCACCCTCCTCGTAGGCATTTGCTATTCTTGTATATATTTTTATATGCTGTTGCTAGAGAGCATGATAGGATAATTTAGCTCGCATTACTTTCATCACCGCTGCGAGAGAGAGCGAGACCGTCCCGTGACCCGATCCGGGCACAAGAGAGAGTTGACCACCCTAGCTCACTGTCGGTTCCTGAACCGCGCATGTCCAACGCTTCCCTCGCTTAGGAACGATCGCGAGCTTGTCTAGAGTCTGAGGTTGCATATCAACTTGGAGTCGAGTCCCCGTCATCCGTCCCGCATCAAATTGGTATCAGAGCGGGGTTGAGTCTAGGGTTGTCTTTGCATAAAAAAAGGGAGAAAAAATGTCTTAAGTCTAAGGTAGTCATTGTTTTCAAACAAAAAGAAAAAAAGTGTTTTGGCCGATAGTCAATACACAATCACATTGATTCATCATTCTTCTTGACAAATAGGACAAGAGCTCCCCAAGGTGAAGTGCTTGGTCGAATAAATCCTTTATCCAATTACTCCATCAATTGTTCTTTCAACTCGTTCATTTCAATAGGGGACATCCGATAAGGAGCCTTAGATATCGGTGCAGCTCCCGGAATAAGATCAATAGAGAAGACCACTTCTCTCTACAGAGGAATACCAGGTAACTCACCAGGAAATACATCAGAATAATCTCAAACAATTAGAATATCCTCTAGATTTGGTTCCTTATGCTTGGCCATAGTAATAGAAACTAAGAAAGCCGCGCAACTCTTCTTCAATAATTTTTCGACTTTAAGGGGCGAAATAGGGGATAGGTGTCGAGAATGTTTGACACTAGAAAATATGAGGTTGGGGTACCCACTAAAGGTCACCGTACCCATCTTGCAGTTAACACTGGCACCGTGGATAGATAACCAGTCAGCTCCTAAAATAATATCATAACCTTCCATCTCCATGCATACTAAGTCAGCGGGTAAGTTGCAACTGTTGACTAGAACTTCGCTAGTAGGGTAGAAATATTTAATCTCTGATCCCGCTCCAATAGGAGTAGTAATAACAAGTTTGAATTCTAATGGAACAGACCTCATAGGTAAAATATCAGCGAAGCTCTTAGATATAAATGAATGCGTAGCTCTAGTGTCAAATAAAATAGAGGCAGGCTTTGAGCAAACAGAAATGGTACCTTCCACAACATCTCCTTCTTCGGTAGGTTCCGCATTCATAATGGCTTGAAGTCTTCCTTGCTTCTTGATAGCTACCAGAAGTTTCTACAGCGGGACTTGCTCGTTAAGAAGTGGATAATTCGAGATTCTATGATCTCAACTTCCATAGCGAAGACAAGCACCAAGTCTTCTCCAGTATTCCTCTGCCTTGTGTTTGGGCTTTCCACAATGCTTGCATTGTTCATTTGATGGGGTAATAACTAGGACAATTTGCTTGTCATACGATCTCAGCTTCTTATCCTTATGAAAGTTACACCCATCTTTATGGAAGTTACGCCCATCAAAATTGGGCCTCTACTTCCCAAAGGAGTGTTTGAAGTTACCGGAGCCAGTAATGTAATATCCTGGATTCTTGTTGGATCTCTGTTGGGTCTTGGCGAGCCTTTGTTAGGTTGTTCGGATCCTTTTGGAGGAGTTTCAGATTGCTTCTGTAGCTCCTGAGTTGAGTTTTACTTTCCGTGTGGGTTTGTGGTAAAATCCATGTTTAGGGCTTGAGTGCCGGATCCACCGATTCGTGGGGTTTTTGACCGATTCGGGGCCATAGATGCATGCTAGGTGGGCTGGGGGAGCTTCCCCCTTGATTTCCCCATCATCGGGCGATAATCGGGGCATGGAATAGCATTTTGGGGTTTTTCCCGCCGTTTCGCTCTCGGGTGAGCTTAGCGGTCCTTCCAGAGACTGCTAGGCTCCCCAAGTGGCCTCAAGTAGGACCGCTAGAGGTTACTATATTGTCGACAGTCCAGGCGGTCCAATGGTGAACCGCCAGGCGTTGGTTGGCAGCCGC
Source organism: Amorphophallus titanum (assembly GCA_024336825.1). Lineage (NCBI taxonomy): Eukaryota > Viridiplantae > Streptophyta > Magnoliopsida > Alismatales > Araceae > Amorphophallus > Amorphophallus titanum. The sequence continues at coordinate 5,069,709 of JANBPO010006173.1, forward strand.
ACGATAGACCGCTAACCTTGAGCTAGCAGTCGTCCTTCGACTGTTTTCCCCATTTTTGACCGTTACACCCTCGAGGCACGTGTTTTTGACTATTGGGAGTCACGTGTTCCCTAGCGGCCGTAGGTACGACTGTTTGTGGATTCTTAGTGGTCTAAGGGTAGACCATTTGACTTGGGTTAGCAGCCTTACAATAGACTACTAGGCCCACCGTGACTCGCCCCTTAGCGGCCTTAGATACGACCGCTAGTGTCTATCTCGCGGCCTAATGTAGGGCTGCGTGGCTTGCCTCACACTCTAGAGTAGGACCGCTAGGCCCTGGGCTGCCCGAGTGGGTTGCAGTCTCGTTTCCCTTTGATCCATGGTTTCGAGAGTCAGTTCCTATCTCCGGTGACACGTCCACTAGTCGTAACCTTCTTACGGTACGCGCGTGCTGACCCACCCGGGAGTGGTGGAATGGCTGACCCGAGTGAGATGGTTGTTAGGCTGGTTACCGTAGGGCCCCCACGTACAGCTGAGTCTAGGCTTAGGGGGAATAACCAGCTAGAGGACAGGCCTAGGGCATATGGTCTGAGTGTGCACACGACGTTGGGGGCATCGGACAGCGCTGACGAGCACAACCCCAGCTAGTCCTTGTTTGTGGTACTGGTTATTGAGGGTGTCTCTGTCTCCACCTGGGGCATCGTAGCTAGACACTTGTGACGCGGTGTAAGATGTTAGGGGACTCATCTGGTCATTCTTCTAGTGGGTGGTGCTCCTGTCACTGGTAGGTACGGACTCGAGTTTTGACGGATCGAGGTTCGGTTGTTCGGTACGGTTAGTTTAGGTGGCTTTTTCATTTATTTATTACTACTTGTTGGTTCTACCGTACACCCCGTTAGTAGCATTACCTTCGTACTGCTTGCGTTTCTTGCCTTGTTTCTTTCGTGTGAGGCGGGGGTCCACGGGATCCACTCTTTTCTCTGCAGCAGAAGTATAACGGATCATCAGAGGCACGTTAAAGTCTTATAACGCATCATATCCAGTCCGTTAAACTCTCCTGAGTTGTAGATTTCAGGCTCTGGTTTTCTCTCTCCTACAGGTGAGTGCATCATCCCCCTATTCTAAGGTATTCCCCAAGTCTTTGGTTGGTTGTTTTACCTTAGTGGCGATCACGTTTCCTTGCTTGGGCAATAGCTCTCTCTCTCTCTCCATTACCTTTTTTTTACTGGTTCCACCCTAGTGGTGTGTTTACTTCCTTTGCTCCACGCTCCGGCGTGTGTTTTTATTTTCCTCTTTAGTTTAGCTATTGATTGAGAGCGTTTGCCCATGTCTGGAATCACGATGGTTGCATAGGTAGATGTTGTGCTAGTCTAGTGGTAGATTGATCACTTGGCTTACTTCTGCACTCTATTTATCATCATCTTGCAAGCAGTAAATTTCGCATCATTCATTCATCATCATCAAATAAATAAAAATCAACAACGAGCAGCAGGTCCCTAACGCTGCTGAGAAGATGAGACTAACGATGGAATAGCACCAGCGGAAGACTGTTGGGCATGCCACTTCTCACGCCTCTTATTCTTGTATTCCTTGAACCTTTTACCCTTAGACTTAGAGGAAGAAGTACCATCGGTAGCGGGAATAATGGAAGGAACTCCGAGGATGCTTGGCAGATAAACCTGCTACAACTGCCCAATCGGTTGAGGGATAAGGTGATGCTACACACCTAGCTGAGTGGACTCAACCTGGGCGTACACTTGAGATATCACCTACCCTACTCTAGATGGTAGATGAGGCAGCAAGGCTTCACTCTACATTCCACTCTGAACACCTGGCAAGCCTTCCACAAAAGGGGCGGGAACCGCTGGAACTTGACCCAGCACAGACGCATAAACCATCATGACCACCACGGGAGGAGAAGTACCACTTCCCTCCCTAGAAACACGCGCCTTCTGACGACGCGCCATCAAAACCTAAAAAGCACATACCGATGAAAATCATATCAACAATCACGGAAAACACCTTAAGCCAGCAGTAGACGACTCAAGTGGACTTACTCTGGACTAACGCTATGCAATGTCAATACCTTATACAAGTCCTCAACGCAGCTCTGATACTATCTATAATGACCCAGAGGTCCAGGTACCGATAACCCGATAATATCGGATTACCACTACCAAGAACTGGGGATGCCACCCAAGAGGCTGATGAGGCCTCCGAAGGGTTAGTGGAGATCGAGACGGCGTAAAGGTCGTGGGGTTTCGTGGAAGGAATGAGGGTTTTCAAGGCGTTCTTCACGATTTCAGCATCGCTTCAGCGGAACATTCGCTCCATTGAGGTAGGGTGATGTTTCCTAGCTCCCCGCATTTCATTTCCGTGGTTTCTAGCCCGTCGTGAGGCCGAGAGGGGCATTTTTGAGTGGGTTAGGGTAAAACCATGATTTGGGGAGTGATCGCCCGATCCAGCAATTCACCGCATTTTTGGCCGATCCGAGGCCGTAGAATCGTGCCTAGGGCTATTAGGGAGCTTCCCCCTTGATTTCCCCCTCTCCCGTGGAGGTATGGGGGCGTGGCTGGCGTTTTTGGGCTTAGTTCGCCATTTTGTCATTGGGACAACATAGCGGTCGTCCCAGTGGCCATTATGTTCATAACGTGCCCAGGTAGCGGCATTATGCTCCGTGGGTTTTTGAGTCTGACTTTCGTGGGTTTAACGACCCCACAACTGACCGTTATGATCAACATAATGCCCCTGTGTTGGTGCGTTATGGGTTTCAGACTGTTATTTTTGACCATTGGGGGTCCTGGTCACATAACGCGCCTAAGGAGGTCCGTTATGTCCTGTGACACCCTAGGGAAGGTGCGTTATGCTTAATGCCCTTGCCTTCCACTTAACGCACCGGATATGGTCTGTTAAGGTCTATAACGCCCCTAGAGGAGTGCGTTATAGTCTATTTTCACTCCGTGGCATAACGCACCATGGTTGGTCCATTATGTACATAATGTCCCTAGAGGTGTGCGTTATGTTCCCTTTTGTGACTCGAGACTTGATGCACCTGTGTTGGTCTGTTAAGCACTATAATGCCCCTGGGCAGACGCATTATAGTCTGATCACCGTGGGAATGATGGACGGCCAGGTTGGACCGTCTTTCTCCCACGTGCGGCTGTGACTTAGTCATGCATCCTTGGGCGGCCAATGATGGACCGTTTATCGTCCGAGGCCTAGCCAGTGGTTTCTTCCGTGTCGATTCGAGTCCCAGGTAGTAGATCTCGATCCACATATTGAGCTATGGTCTGACTGATGCTAAGCATCATGTGGGGACTAGGTGTGGGGTGCCGTGGGAGTCCCGGGATGTGGCGTCTTCGGCTTACGTCACCATGAGTCGGTGTTGTACAAGGAGATATCCTTGTACTCATCTACCTTCGGAGTCATTTTTCGTGACTTGAGGGTCTGTACTTCCGGTGACCCATCCACTAGTCGTAGCTTCCACGGCACGCGTGTATGGGAGATGTAAATCACGTCGTGACCTTTATGGTATGACAGGTTTTGATCTCGACCTGAACTACACAATCGTCTGACGAAGTTAGATCGAGCACACCATGGGCTTCCACGAAGCCCGAATAAATCGTCGCCTCAGTGGCTGGCACGCCCACGCACTTAATAAATCAATGAACCCTTCTTAATAAACTAACAAACGATCTAATCGAGAAGTGCGTCCACAAGTCTGGCACGCCCGGTGAGATCGAAACCACCCTTCATCTCTTTGCCGAAATTAGGGGCCCGTGTCCCCCTTCTTGTAATACTGACTGTTTCGTCTTTTCAAATGCAGAGTAGTAGAAGCAGCAGAAAAGCATTTCAACTTCAAGGATGGCGGTCTCCTTTGGCCCCCAGGTCATCGAAAGTCACATCAGGGATGGTTACCTTGTAGTCTCCCTCTGTTTTGGGAGTTTCCCTCTGGTGGGCTTCCCCAACTTCCTGGGGGTAGCCTTCGTCAACATCCTGGAGGTGGAGGCGTCTGACGAGTCCAAGCACAACGCCCCCATCCCGAGAGTCACTAAAGTCGCTACCGGTCGAACTGTGGTCGAGAACAGCAACATCGTCCCGTCAAGGATGCTGGGCTACCACGTGCACCATGTGCACCAGACCGCCGGCCCGTCGCATCAGGGGTCAGCGCCCCATCGGAGGAGGCTCCGGAGGAGCACTGCTGGCGCTGCCACGGGGCGCCGAATCTCTAGCTCCGGCAAGTCCGTGACTGTCGGAACCATCCGAGTCCATTTGAGTGGACAGAGGTCCGAGATGATCCCGGACCGTATCGTGCCGACTATTCCAGTCCGCAACTCTTTTCAAGGACTGGAGAAGATGAAAGGGAAAAGGGTGCCCGCCGTCCCGGCCACCACGCTGAGAGATGCGCCAGCTTACAAGCCGGTAAAGCTGAAACGAGTTTGGGTTCCCAAGGAAGCTCAACCCATGGCACCAGCCCAGGCAGGGCCTAGCCGCACCCGCCGTGCAAGGGGGCGAAGAGACGAAAGGGTCGAGGTGACAGCCACGACCCGCCAACCCGCAGTCGCTGTACCAGTGCTGCCCGAAAATGCCCACCGTCGACATCATAGGCGCCATCATCATGTTGATCGCCCGGTGTATGTGAATTACACCCATCATGGTGTCGCCATCGACACCCAACCACCGTTCGCTCTCCCCGACCAGGAGTGGGAGGGGATCGAGCAGGCCATGAGAAATTACCTCCGGGGCCCAGGCAGTACTCCCCTGAAAACGTGAATTTGAAAACTCAGTAAACCCAATCCATTTGTGCTCCAACCTTTAACCTTTTGCCTCTAGATTCTTAGGAGTCATATTAGGGTCTTTTTGGAGGGTTCTAGAAGGGTTATAATGATCTTTAGATGTCACCAATATATGCATATGTGTGAACTCCGAATTTGATGAGGAAAATACCCTAATGAGCTTATTGTTCTCTATCTTGTAGGAGAAGAAGGCCACAGAGGAGATAAGGAGAAGGTTTTGATCTACATCCAGGCATCTCTGGAGTTCGTGGAAGAAGAAGAAAAGGAGCAGATCGATGAGAGGAACAAGAGGACGCAAGAATCGCCATCATCTGTTGTAGAGTTGATCCGAGAGTCAAGCATCGACATCCACCGGCTATTGGAGATCAAGGGGGATTATTTCTACGTCTCTTCTACGTTGTTTGGGATGTGGTTTATGATCTATTTCTTGGGTTTAGCATGTTTAGCATGTTTTGAATATTTGTGTTTATTTTTTGAACTTGAAAATATACTATATGTGTGTGACCGTCTGCGTACGGTTGTGGATTTATTGTGCTGCGGCTGTTGCAGCGCACGTGTATGTGTGTGTTTTGATCCGTGGTCAGATCGTGTTGGAGACTTTGTCTCCATGTGTGTGTGTTGGGACGTGTCCCCGTGTGTGTGTTGAAGCATCACCTCCGTGTTGGGGATGAGTGAAGCCTTACCGATTTCATAAGGGGTGGACGTAGGGAGCCTATCATGGTCCCGAACCACCTTAAAATTTCCTGTGCACTATGGTTTGGTTTGTGCGATTGTGTGGTTTGCATGATATATCTATTTGTGTGATCGTGTGAGATCGAAGAGATTGAGAGAATTTAGCTACCTTGTTCAGTTAATACCTTCAATCTCATTAATATTGTTAATTCCACTGCATATTGTTTTAATTTGCCATCTAGTGTGGGGGACAATTCAACCCCCCTTCTTGTCCGCACGCTTATAGTCTGGGACAACATCTCAAACCAAATCTAGGGCGACCACAGCCCAATCCAAGAAGATCCTCTGCTCTTTCGAGCACATCTCGACCAGAGGCACGCCTACTTTGCCACCTCGAACCACAAGCTCAACGCCATAGGGGCTGGATAAATCTTGAATTAGGATGGCCAAAACCAATAACAGCTCCTCTAGAGCACATTCACGGCCACGTATCCACGGACAATCCTCACTAGTCACCAGACCGCGCTGTAGATTCCTCGAACGTAACACCGCAACACCCCAGCAACGCACCCGTCGGCAACCTCTGCCCAACGCAGCACACCAGGGGCCACCATCTCAAGGGGAGGAAGCTCTCAATCTCGATCCTTAGACCCCATGCTGACACTCCGACGACGACGGCAACCACCTTCACAGTGCCAACGCCGCACACTCAAGATCTCACGCGAGAAACGAAGCAGAAAACAAACACGAAACTCTATGCCAGCTACCGACTGTACTGGACCTTACGGACTCTGATCACTGTAAGATCTCAAATTCTCATGTATTTCCACAACCATAGCTTTGATACCAACTGTAACGACCCGAGATCCGAGTACCGAAAAGGAACCGGTGTGACTCGAATCTCGACCCGCCACCCACGAGCCCGAAGACTCAAAAGGGTTAAAAGATAGGTGTGGTGTACATAGAAATAAAAAATAAAGTAGGATAATAGATATAATAACAAAAATAAACGACAACTATAATAGAATCCAGTTCAACAAAAGTATAGTCTAAAGTAGTAAAACGTACCACATGCCAAGTGAACACTCGGCCTGATGAGCTGGCAGTTAAGAACCTCTATGCAGCACTCTCGAACCTCGAAGAAGAACCTCCGCACCTGAAAATCAGAGGTGAGCCTCCTATCACTGGCTCAGTAGGGGTCCTACAGAATCCCAACTAAAAATAACGGTGGTAACGAAAAGTAGCAACTACAGCAAGAACAACAGTAACAGTAGGAATAGTAAACACAGTGGCCGGTAAAACCTTGGCTCTGCAGCTACTCCTACTGTACTAGAATGAAACCCAACACCATGATCCCACAGTCGGGAGACCACCAGAACATGAACTACCAGAGTACAACTGCCCTAGTCATGCTACCAAGAAAATGACATGACACCACTATCGTGGAGGCCTGTCCTCACAGACAAGGGCCCACCGAGCCCACACGGTCTGGAAACACAATCACGACCTCACCGTCGTGAACTCTACACCGTCTACGGAGAAGCCCTTGGTGATGCTCACTGAAAACCCTAGACCTCAATTTCGGGAGAATGCCCAGAACTACACACGAAATCCCGCCTCGCAGACGGGAAACGAAAACCCATGACACGATAACTCACGTCACGTGACAAGAGTACCGCCCACCAGAAGCATGGCTAGATGCGTCCACAGACGTCTTAGTCCGCGCCTCAGGTGTCTCCCTCCAGCCCAGCGGGAACTGTGACATCGTACTAGTAACACAGAACAAAGACTAGCTGGGGTCGCGCTCATCAGCGCGTGTCCTTTGCCCCCAGCTACGCGTGCACACACAGACCATCTGCTCTAGGTCGGGTCCTCTAACTGATTTTCCCCCCAGTCGGACTCAAGCTGCAAAGGCAAGGGGCCCTACGGTAACCAGCATAAAATGGTCTCACTCGGGTCACGCTCTTCACCACTCCCAAGTGGGTCCGCACCCGCGTGTGCAGAAAAGCTACGACTAGTGGGGGATCACAAAACGTGAACACTGAAAACCACGCATGCATCCATCTCAAGTAACGTGAGGAAACATGTGACTCGTGGCCACCAGACTCTGGATAGCCCACTAGACCTAATAAACTAACGGTCCTTAAGTCACGAGACTCAGGTCAAGACCGTTGTACGTGACGACATAGCGCCATCAATCTAGCCTAATCCCTAGGTCTGAAATCACGGTGACACGATTCTCAAGGTAGCTCACCAACCACCAAGTTAATCCCTCATCCAAGGGAGACATAGAAAACCTCCAGCTACAGGCTGGTTGACTGAACTCACAGTTCAAGGCCACACACGCATGGCCCACTCGGAAATCACCTTCCAGAGAAACCCACGACGTGCGGGGAAGGCCCACTGCACTCGTATCAACTCACGGCGACTCGATCTCACGCAAACACGAAAGCTCAGAACATACACGGGGTCACCCGGACCCACGACACGCTAATCCAGTTAACACGGTACCTCTGGACACCCAATAACATGGTCACGGTCCCCACGGAGTGTCCGGGACACTAACGGGGTCATAGGTCGGTCATTGGGTCTCAACCGGACCGACCGGGGACCAACACAACGTAAAATGGACACGGTAGGCTCGAAGAATCGTCTAGCGGTCCTCTCTGGACCGTTAGGGAGCCTAGCCGTCTCCTGCGGACCGCAAGGCCTGGCCTAGCGGTCCAGCCAGGACCGCAAGGGCTGAAGATGATCCAAACCCCTAGCGGTCACTCCCAGACCGCCAAGCAGAGTGGCGATCCTCTGCCTGACCGCTAGATGAAGCCTAGCGCGATAATGCACCATGGCACGCGCGCCATAGGTCTATAACGCACTAGATCAAGGGCGTTAAAGTCAACTAGCACATAACACCATTAACAGGGGATATAACGGACCAAGGGTGGGGCGTTATAGTGAACATAACGCACCTCTCATGGGCCGTTATACCCACCAGAATGTTCAGAATTCACAGGAAACCACGAAATATAAAGCACCAAGTCGGGGGCGTTATATTGAATTTAACGCATAGGAGTGGGTGTTAAAGCAACGGACCTTCAACTCAATACACAGGGACTATAACGCACCAGGGCAGGAGCGTTAAAGCCACCCGAACATGAAAATCTACAGGAAACTCAGACACGGACCACATAACACACCAGAAGGGATGCGTTAAAGGACCATAACGCACCGGGGGTGGCGCGTTATGTCACCTGGGTTTCGCAACTCTGAAGTTCGGAATCGGAACCCCTTCCCGACCGATCGAAATCGACGGGGGACGCGGCGGAATACAAAACTGAATCAACCTGCCAACCCATACCGACCAATCAAGCCTACGCATGCCACTAGAAATGAAATACGATGCCCATGGAATAGATTTTAACAATTAAATGATAATTTAATGCATTAAAAGATTAAAAATGCACTAAACAGAAACATGCATGAAATACAAGGTAAAGGGCGTCGGACCACGGCGCAAGTGGTACCGGCTGTGTCCTAACGAGATAAGGTATCCATCCCCCTACCTGCATAATGACGAAAATGACGAATGGACGGCGAACCGGCGAGAGGGCGACGTGGCGTCTCCCGGCCCGGCTCGACTCCACGCTCCGCGAATCGAGAAAAGGTGGGCATCAATGCGATCCTCGCGATGCGACCAATCTAACGGTACCTCTCTGGCTTCGATCAGCGATCGTCTGGACCAGAAATTGAGAGAGACACGAAAATCAAGAATTAACCCTAAAATCACCTAAAATAAGAAATACACAGAAAACGAGGAAGATGGCGATGGATGGTGACGCAGAGGGTGTCAACGTCCTGGCGAGATGAGGAGTCTGATCCCCTACCTTTTGCGCGGCGAAGACCCCGAATCGGTGCAGATCGGGCAACGGGGGCCACGTCATCTTTTCGCTCGCACGCATCTCCACGCTCCACGATCCGAGGGAAGAAGGGTACTGACGCGATCCTCGCACCGAGCCCGTCTCGTCGGTACCTCCCACGCATCCACCGGGATCCGTTTGGATAGCGAACCAAGCGAATGGGGGTGGAGGAGAGAGAACCTCTTTGCTGGGATTAAGGGCCCTACAGCCCCTTTCTTGTAATACTAACTGCCTGATTTGCAAATGCAGGTCACACTTCAACATTCAAAATGACACTCACTTTCGGCCCTCTAGTCCTGGAGATCCACATGCAGAATGGATACTTGGCCGTTCCTCTTTGCTACGGGAGCTTCCCTCCCGTAGTGGACTTTCCCAATTTTCTCAAGGTGGCCTTTGCAAACTTGCTAGACGTGGAGGCATCTGACACTGCCGAGGTCGACGCTCCCATTCAGGGAGTCACCGAAGCTGCTACTGGCCGACCATCGGCCAAGACCACCAAGGTTGTCCCGACTAGAACATTAAGTTGCTATGTACACCACATGCACCCAACTGCCGACCCATCCGGCCAAGGGTTGGCATCCCACCAAAGAAGGCTTCGGAGGAGTCATGTTTCTACTGCACCGAAGTGGAGGGTCTCCAACTCCCGCAAATCTGTCATTATCGGAAGCATTCGAGTCCACGTCAATGGACAGCGATCCGAGGGGATGCTAGAGCGGATCGTGCCCACTGTGCCAGTGCGAAACTCATTCCGACCACTGGAAAAGATGAAGGACAAGATGACGTCTGCTGCCCCAGTCAGAGCGTCGAAGAGTGTGCCAACCCATAGGCCGGCCAAGCCCAAGCAGGTCTGGATCCCCAAGGAAGCCCAAACTACCTCACCCGCCTAGGCGTGGCCCAACGCCTTCCGCCCTTTGAGGGTAGGACGAGAAGAGCGGGTCGAGACATCGACCCCTGTGTGCCAATCGGTACCCACAACACTGGCATCCCCAGAAGACACCCCTCGCCAACACTACAGGTGCCGTCACGGAGCTGCCCGGCCGATACCTTCGACATACATTCTTGCTGCTACTACCAGCGTGCTGTCACCGACCTTTCCTTCTGATCAAGACTGGGAAGGGGTGGAGCAAGCCATGAGGAATTACCTGCGGGGCCCAAGGAACACCCCTTCGGGTTCCCAAAGGTTACTGGGGGCAGTAGCTTCCGCCTATGAAGAAGATGGGACCTAGCCTGTACCCAATGTAGAGTCGAGGAACTGCTCGGAGGAGCGCCATTAGTCCCTGTCACGGGAAGAAATGAAGCCACGGAGATCGGTCTTTGACAGATTGGTCTTTCCAGGCAGGCCGTCAAGAAGGGAGGCAAGAAAAGGGAGTGTCATACCCCAATGCGGAATATTAGAGCACGATAGGGGGAGAAAATCCCTCACTCAATAAAAACTATAAATTCTGGTAACCCCTCTGGCGATCACAACTCCGTTAGCACCTCGTGCATTGCTTTGATTTCTCTCCATGTCATTATTATTTCATCATTATTTTCTTGAGTAGATTTATCACCATCTACAGTGGCCGGCGGGGTTGGTGACGAAGAGGGCAGTAGGGCGTGGACGCGAAGGGAGGTCTGCCAGTGGTGAGGGGAGGTGAGGTGCAGAGGAGGGTCACGACGGTGATGCTACAGGCAAGGGGAGGGGGGGGCTCGACGACAGTGGTGCAGTGGAGAGTGGAGTGGAGAGAGGGAGGTGGGCCGATGCGACTGGGTTAGAGAGAGAGATGGGGAGGGGTTGTTGGCAGGGGGTGCTATTGCGGTGAGAGAAGAGGGAGGGGAGTGGTGGCTGGCACGGTGGTTGCAGAGGGCATGCAGGGGTTGGCAGGGCTGCAGCTGTGGAGTGGGTGGTCGACGGGAGAGAGGTGGGGTGTGGCAGCCGGTGACGGAGGCATCTGGTGGCTTAGAGAGGCTGGCGTGGATGCTCTGCCGACGGCGGCGGCATGCGGAGCAGGGGGGTCACGTCTGGTGGCATGTGTAGAGGGGAGCGACTGTGGAGGGTGGCAGCAGGTGGTAGGGGGGTTCGTGGTTGGGAAGGTGCAAAGAGAGAGAGGGAGGCAGGGGTGACTCCGGTGGCGGTGGTCCATGGCGTGGTTGGCAGAGTCCACCGGAGGTGGTGAAGTGGAAGGAGTGGGGAGGGGGGTGCAGGTCTGTGGGCTTCGCGGCAGAGAGGAGGGCGGTGTGTTGGCCGGGCTCCCGGGGTGGCTACATGCGGGAGGCGTGCTCATGCATGGCCATGAGAAAGGGAGATGAGGAGGGTTGTGGGTGGCTGTCAATGGTGGCGAGGGGGGGATGGCAGCGATGGTTGCGTGGGAGAGAAAGAGAGGTGGGGAGGAAGAGAGGTGGCAGGCGAGAGGGGGATGGTGTGCGGTGTTAGGGAGAGAGAGGGGACCGGCCGTGTGAGGGTGTGTCAAGGGCGTGTGAGTCGGCCGGCGTCGGCGTCCTGTGGAGGTGGTGTGCGATGGTGAGAGGACTGTGGGTGGTAGCAGAGGGTGCTGAGGGAGAGAAGGTGAGGGAGGGGAAGAGAGGGTGACGGTGGTGTGGTTTGGAGGTGGAGGATGCAGGGGTCGTCCGTGGAGGAGAGAGGTCGGCGGTGGGAGGTGGGACGGTGTGGAGGGGAGGCCGCCAGGGTGGTTAGTGTAGCAGAGAGTGAGAGATCAGGGAGAGCTCGCTATTGAAGGAACATGGCAACCAAAGGAGAGTGAGGGTAGAGAACTTACTCGACCGGTTTGAAGAAATCGGTCCCGTTTGAAGACGAGGGCGAGCGGGAAAGCGTGGGTTCCCCACATGCCGTGCTGGTGTAGCATCGACCTGTTCAAGGTTTTACATCACTACGCCCCATGCAAAGTTGAACTTGAGAAAGGGAAGTCAAAGTTACATTCAAACACTGCCTCCCACAGGGAGGGGCTGTAAGTCGGCCAGGCGGGGAGGGAAAAATGAAATAGAAGCGAACTAAGCGAAGGATGCATGTTCTGTTCGCGCTCTGGAACAGGAGATAGGCGGTCATTGTCGGCACTGCTGTGACCACTCCCGAACTCAGTTTTTGACGAGACCTATGGCAAACTCTTTAGAACTGGATTAGGATGACATCCAATTTTTGTGGAATTCTCAAGTTGGCGGAGCCAGTTGGGGAAGAGCCACAAACAGGGTCCCTGCTTTCTGGTTCTATTTGCTATGGTAACATAACAGCAGGAAATTGCGGCCGCCACGAGCGCTCCTGAACTCTAAATCAAGCGTGGCTGGAGTCGTTGGAACCGTTGTCGAGTCCTCTTCGAAAAAAGACTAATGGGAATGCCATAGAATGTCAGAGCAGAGTCTAGCAGTCCAAATAATGATCGGGTGTCTGTTTAGTCCCAGAGTGGACAGAACAGCGCACTTGAGGGAGAAAATTAAGAAATCACTGCTCCAGATGCCGAATGTGATGCCACTTCTTGGTAATGGAAGAGGACTTGTCGCCGAATCTATCAATGAAGTGGAGCCTCAAGAATCACTGGATTGTGGCCGTGGGAGCTTATGGAAGTCACTTCAGGTTGCTGACTGGACCTATCCTGCGCAGACGGTGGAGAATGGCTCTCCTTGGCAGCCACGAACTCAGATAGGGTCGGGACCCCCTCCGTTACGAGGAAGAAAGGGAGCCACTTCCTACGGCCTCTTGAGCACCTAGGAACGCCAGGATGAAGTTGTGCTCGGCTCTGCAAGTCGCTAGTGCTCTGCTGCCTGCAAACTGGGAAGTGCAGGTTGAGGATGGGAGGTGGGAAATGAGGTAAACAGGAGCGGAATGTTATGTCACTATGATTTTGATGATGTCAATATTCATAAGCCATTCATTGTTTATGTCAATATTCATAAACCATTCTTGTATAATCTTGATGCTAAATTTTCTCATATGTATTGAATTATGGCTAACATGAAGTTGAGTTTTCTGAAATGCAGGTTGCCCCTTTTTTTAATAATTTTCCCTTTATAATATGATAAAATTGTGCAATTGGATGGCACAAATCATGGGCACTTTCTGTGCTCCAATTGTGCGATCAGTGAAGTATTAAAAAAAAGTGTAGTTTGAAGGCACTAATTGACCAAGATGTTGGCTTTTGTGGCATTATGACCACTAAAAAGAAATGGTCTTGGTTTAGAGGTCCTTCCTCTATACTTAGGAGTTAAGTTAGGTTTGACAGACTCAATCGAGTTAGATTATGGGGCTGGATCATCCCCTTTCTTTCTCCCTTTGCCTAGATGATGAAAGGAAATGGTACTACAAAACTAGAAGAGAAACACCCATAGAGCCAATCATTGTTGAAGCCAGAGTCCAAGAAGGATGGCAGCTTGGTTAGGCTAGGTAGCCACCTTGAAACTCTTCCCTTCTTGTGAACAAAGGGCTAAAACATCCCTATCTGACATCACCATCCTCTTTCTTTTACAGGCTACAGTGCCTTCACTTTAGAATGTGGTGCATCACCAAGGTGTTTTAGATTAATTGGATATGGAAGATAAGATAAGGAAACCCATGTACATACTTTCCAACATGCAAACCCACATAATTGACTGATAAAGCAAAGCAAGAAGAAAGCTCTAGGCTCAAGTTTCATCTCTTTGCACTAATGAGATGATTTGAAGTAGGTCTAGAGGTTAATAAAGAGGCGATCACCAGGGCACCTCCGCGAACATGCATGGTGGCTAGTGTTTCTTGGCCGCCATCGTTGGCCATGGGTGGCCAAGGGGGAGGGCCCACGCCTCCCTTGGCCCCTCCCCTGGATGCTCTCGCTGCCTCCCCCTGCTTACCTCTTACTTCCACCCCTCCTGCAACCCGAACTTCGGAGGTGCCGACCATGACTTCGCTGACCAGGGCTTCTCTAGTCATGGCTACTCCTTCTGTGCTTCCATCCTTGTAGCCACAAGTTTCTGTTCTACAACCCACCCAGCATGATCCGTCTGCAATAGTGGGTCAATCCTTAGCTGCGATGGAGCCTCAACCCTCTCTCCCCTCTAGCTCCACAAAAATCTCCATGCCCTAAAATTTGCGTTTGAGTTTCGGCCAAGCTCCATGAACCGGCAGCTTCTATTCTGCCCTGTGTGTCAGCCATCCTGAGCCAACAGAAACCTCTGAGGCACAGTCATTCTCATTTCCAATCCCTTCACCTGATGGATCTGAGAAAATTATATGCCGTAGCCCTCTGAGTTCTCTATCCATCGGTACCAATTAACCCTGTGGAGCCACCTGCTGATGCAAAGGCATGTTCATCTGTTGTTGTGTCTGCATGCTCATGAGGTTATTCTGCTACTTTGACAAACTGTACTGTTGGTGTTGCCCATCTGGGATACTATTTTGATGACCAAGAAGTTAATTTGGTTGCATGTTGGTTATATTTGATTATGCCCCAATGATTGTTGTTGTTGTTGCTGTTGCAATGCTGGTTGCTGAAATAGGGGCGGCGACTGCTACTAAAGAGAGGATGCCTGTTGGTGAACCACAGACATTTGTGATGGCTGATGTTGCCTAAGAATTGATTGCGGATATGTTGTTAGAGTAAAGGAGATGAAAATTGTTGTAATACATTTGGCTAATCTTGCTGATGCTTAGAGTGCAGGACATATTGCATCCCTGGAGGCTATGTTCGTTGAAGACTACTTTGGCTTGATTGCAGGCTAGAAGACATTTTCATGAGAGCTCTCTGAGAAGACTTCACTTGAGTTGCTAATAATAAGGATTGCTGTTGTTGTTGTTGTTGTTGTTATTGTTGTTGCTGCTGCTTGTTGTTTGTTTGTTTATTTTTTTATTTTGAGCAAGCCAACTTGGACTGAAGGCTAGTAGACCCAAACTTAAAGCAAACCAATTTAGATCAAGGATGGGTCGACCCAGGCTGGGGGGGTGTCGACCTACCCAAGGGATCGGTCGATCGATGGTGGAGGTTAGTTGACTGGACTAAAAGGGGTGCATTGACCCAACCGGGGTAGGTCGACCTACTCCCACGCTCTTTTTTTGTATCTTTCTTTTTTATTCCATTTATTTTCTCCCTTTTTTTGATTTATCATCTCCTTTCACCCTTCCTTTGGATTTATGATTATTCCATCATTTACTCATTAATTGGCCGGACATCTACCAAAATTTTGGCAGTATCTCTCCTGGACTCGGAGTGTTGGGGAGGTGTAAAGCAGGTACTCGTCCACGTAGAATCTGAGACAGTCCCTCAATTAGATAGATGCACACAAAAGTGGCAACATCCACAGCATCGCTGCATGCTCTGAGGAAACAACTAGTTTAAATTACGATACAGATCATCCGAAAACTCATAACGAAAGGTATGATGCACAAGTCCGGCCAATCCAAGGGACATGGAATGCTGGGCCTCCCTGTAAGTAAATTGTCGGATCACCCTATGGGTGCTACCGGATGGGCTTAGCAGGCACTACAGAAAAACTGGCCATTACCTACATTTTTAAAACGTAGCTATAGGCCCAAATAATGTTGATTGATGTAGAAACTCTTGATACACTGTTCATATTTTTATCCTCTTGTGAACTTGACTCTTTCTTTCAGCTCCTTCTGCTTTTCATTTGTTAGCTCTAGGATCTATTTTTCACCCTTAACAGTGTATTTGTCTTCTCTACAGATCTAGTTGTCACCACTGATAGGGTATTTTTCACCCTTATCCACTGCCTTTGCTTCATGCGTCGATGTTCCTTCTTAGGTTTTCACAATTTTAGCACTGCAAGTTATTTTTCAGACTTAGACAGTTATTTGTCACTGCTATCGGGCATTTGTCAGCACTAGGCAACTATTTGTCACCCTTATACTCCACTAACCGTCGCCACTGACCTTCTGTCATCAAACTGGGGTACCCCATATGGGTTACGTAACACTGGTTTTCCCATGAATACGTAGAAAAAGATTTCTGAGTCCTGAAGCCATCACAAGGTTTAGCAATTGTAATCATCCTCCTTTCTCCACTCACGAAACCCTAGACGCCGTGCTCCGCCCTTACACTCTCGCTGCCACTTCCCTTTTTTTTGTTGCCCTCGCGACCTTCACTACACCATCTTGGTGTAGCTTGTTGCCTTCACCGTCACAGTAGATGTGCGTTCCTGGGGCCAACGTCTCGAGGGAGAGATGGCCCATCAACGACGACCGTCACAGTAGATTGCAAGGTCAGAAGGGTGGTTGGGGAAGCTAATTAAGCCTACACCCTCTCTTGTCCAATCACCTCTGCAATATGCTCCGATCGAGTGACGATTGTTCGACTAAGGTTCCCCACGTTCCCCTTTTTTCTACTCCCGAGAGGCCGTGTTACCACCTCGATTGTAGCGATATGTGAAATCGACACACCGATCCCGCTCATCCTATAGTGACACCCACTCTTCTATTTTAAGTTCTTAAGGCTCATCCGTAATGTCATCCCCTTCATCAGTGCGCGTAGTGGTGGCTTCCCCAGCAGAAGAGCCCGTCTCCTCTGTGTCCTCCTCGGTCCCTTGTCGTCACTCGCTCCTACTGCAGATGTCCTCTTCCTTTTTTTTTAATCCTCTTCCATGTTTATGCATTTTACAAGCCTTTCATATGTTCGTATATGATATGCTCTGGGTAGTTTCATATGTGGTGGATGTAGTGGTTGTTTTGTTCTTAACCTCTGCACATGTATTATTTTTCCCAATCTTTTTGTTGGACCTCTACCATGCTTTGTGTATGCTCTGTACATTGTATTGGGCCTAACATCTACCTTGCTTTGATAAGAGCACGTTTTTGGAATACATGTTTATCAGGAAGATGATTTTTGAATCAACGTCTGTCTGGAAGGGCATCCATTTTTAATCAACAACTGCATGGAAAGGTGCCAATTGAGGAATTTACATTTTTATTAGAAAAGGATAAAAGAATTGGCGGCGAGGGTAGGAGACGCAGAAAATAAATTGACGCCCCCTGTGGTAGTCGCCCATTATCCACAGAGCCGTCATTTCTCAGACTGAATCTTAAGAAATTGGCGAAAACAAACACTTTAGACATATTTGATTGGCTCAATAGAGGAAAATATTTTATTCATTAGAAGAGTTATCAAATACATGATTAATGAGCCGCTTTGGGCCTCAAGTTCCTAAGTGCCATTACATATGATTTGCATTGGTTTTGGTCTTCCTCAATCCGCTCCATGGGTCGATGTAGCTTGCAAACCTGCCATAGGGCCTTGATTATCTTTGTTTCCTCCTTATCGCCGTTTGAGCCTAATTCTCTCTTCTTAATCGGTGAGAGGTGTGAAGCGTCTTCAAACATGTGGCGAGGTAGACCGAGGTGTTAGAGGCACCAGTGTGAGTTGTAGAGGATGGGCTCGGTGGCGCTGATGAGCTATAGCTCCACCCTGGATGAGAGCTGTGCACGGAGGTCTTGAGTCTTGAGGATCCCTGGTGCGCATGTGAACATTGTTTGGGCCATGGTGCTAAGATGCTCTCGCCACTCCACCTGCTTCTTTACCTTGAGCACCCAATTAATCACTCTCTCACTCAAGCCTAGTGTACCCATCATATAGTGGAGAGGGCTCTTTTGGAAAATCTTGGAAGCACCTTGGGCATCCTCGCATGTCAAACTTTAGATGGAGGTCCACCCAACTAGTGAATAAGAGCACTGACCTATATAGGGACCTTCCCATAGAGGCCGAGGTGAGCCCACTATAGAGGTAGGCTAATAGTACCGGCCCAATCCTCTTTCCTTCCCAAATCCAACCAATAGTGCTCAATTGCTCCTCCTCTAGAAAATCTTCTACCGAAGGGAATAGTAATGCTCCTCCGAGGCATATCACAAATGCCTTCATGATATTTTCCATGTCCTCTTCTTTGGCTTGTCCCAATACTTTGTAGACCCATGCCGCGAGCTTCATAAAGTTGACCCCTCTTGTGACCCGGATTTGATCTATTATTTTTTAGCTTGGGATGAGGCTTGTCAACATCGCTAGTGCACCGATTTGATGTGGCATGTCCATCATCTTCTCTTCTTCACCTTGTTTCAATCTTTGTGCTAGAGACGCAGGCGAGAGAGAGAGACGCTAAGAAAGGACTTGTGTATGAACATGCAAGGACTTACAACCTGCATGGACTTTATATGGCCAAGGCAGGAAACCTGCACGAACTTTATGTGGCCAAGGCAGGAAACCTGCACGGACTCGAATATGTATCATATGCAATACACCAAATAATACACAGTTGTCAATCATAAAAACCACTGTTGCCAATCATCTGTTGCCGATCATCAAGACTACTGTTGCCAGTCATTAAACCATCTTCCAATCATCAAAACCAATCAGCACAAGTCTACTACTGGTCAAATCAGAGGAGTCCCAACAATCTCCTCAGGCTACTGCTTAATAGACTAGAGGAGTCCCAACAATCTCCTCAGGCTACTGCCTAATAGACCAGGGGAGTCCCAACAAAATGTAATGCCATAAGGCTGTACTCACAGGGTCGTACTGGATGCCGCCGTCGACATTCCCATGTGCGTACCCATCCTGCGTTAGAAGGGAATATGCTGCCTTCTGGCCATTTTTACCACCTTGGCGGATATATCGGGCAACCCCATGATCGGGACGGCTGAGTCCTAAATTTCTTTGGGAGTTTGTAATCATCATCCCCCTCCACTGGCTACTCACTAGCTAAGTAAAACATTGATGGCTATCCCTCGAGATTGGGAACGTCGAGGGTCTTCAGCAGTTCGACTGTCAGATAGTCTATATCTTTGAGCAGTCTTGTAATTCAGGGAGGGACTTTCACATAACCCAACATATCTTTGTGCTCTAGGGCTTTTGGCTCGGGGTAAATATCGGATGGGATTGCCCTAAGCACTCTCTTGACTTAAGCAATGTGTGACACCTCCTACTAAGCAACGTAATCGGGCGGGGGTGGAGGGAACCAGTCACTGGTCTCTGCTACCTTCTTTTCTTCTTTTTGAGCTAGCTGGGAAGTCTACTTCGGCTTCTCCAGATAGAGCGAGGAATAAAGCAAATGGCACTCAAACACCTCAAAGGGGGTGCAAATCAGCAAATATTCTTTCTTCTTTTCCATCCCAAGGGTACTTGATGTATTAGTGCAAAGTAGATGGGACCACCCAATTCTGATGCAGCCACGGCCAGCCTAGCAGCGCCTTGTATGAGGTGTCGGTGTTGATGACATAGAACTACACCTTAGTGGTAAAGTCTCCCAATGAAAGCTCGAACTGCGCCACACCCATGGGGACTTCAAATTTCTAGTTGAACCCAACAATCTTCATATCACTGACTTTGATCGCAAACAAACAATACAAACCCAGTCAGTGGTTCTGGCCCATCAAAAGCACGACAAAGGCAAGATGATTCCCTTCACAGCAATCTAATGTTTACCCAAGTTGTCGTGGGTTGCTACCTACATCTGCTCTCCCACCTGCATGGGTGCCCCGCTCTGTGTCTTAGATGGGCCCGCGGCCCCCGATACCTCTGCCACCCCTCCATAGTATGAACGGCTATGTCAGTGACGATGAGCGAGCAAAGCCAGAGCCAGCGTATGTCTAGTGTTAGAGGCTCTCACCTGAGTGGGCCTTCCCTAAAGTCTTCCACGACTCGAAGTCAGGGAATGCCTCGATGTTAGGGGCAATCTCATCCATCACATGAAGGAACCCCTCCATATCTATCTCACACTCAACCCCATCATTAGGTAGGGGGTCAACCTCCTGAGGGGGTGAGAAGGCCGCCCCCACGCCAGTCTCTAGTGGGGCTACAAGAAATAAATCTAGCAAGGCAGGGTTAGTCAGTCATCATGGCCAAACCATTTAGAAGAAAAGAGGCGAATGCGAGGCTTACTCAAAGTTGCCACTGCCTCGATCTGCTCCCTAGCCCGGAGTCCCCCAGAGGATCCGCCGACTCTAGTCATCTTAGTATCCATTCGAGGGCACTTCTGCCTAGGTTGTAGGCCCCTGTCTCTGCTCCCTGAGGATGTCTCTATGGAGTGGTGATCACCCTCCACCGTAGAGCCTGTCAACAAGCACAACAATATACAACACCTTAGTTACATACCCCAGAAAATAGCGAAGCTGAGACAACGCACTAAGCAAGGGATCTAACCTGAGACCCCAAAGGGGGTCAGCGGAAGAGGAACTAGCTGCTCCGGCCTCAGTGCCAACACACGGGCAGCCTTTGCAACTACCTCTCAGATATCCCTCAGAGTGTGAGCACACTCAATATGGGACACAAACTCCACAGGCCTGGCTGACCTGATCACGTGGCTGATATGCCATCGCCAATCATCAACCATTGTATCAGCAAAGCTCCCCTAAGGTAGCACCTAGTCCAGCGAGCCCTTCTTCCCGAAGCCACAGTCAGTTAGGAATTGGGCCCACCAACTCTTCCACACCCTCGGTCTGGGAGCCCTGCTCCAGTTACCACTGTCGCTACCTGTGCCTGCTTCAGGGGCTTCAGTGCGCCGCTACTGCCTCGACCCGCAGATGACAAGCCCCGAGCACCCCCGGGCTACTACTGTGCTAGCCTCTCCACCTCCTGGTGGATTCGGGTGACACGAGTCCTCCAATACCCATAGTTCAGCAGAATGGGAGGCAGATCCTCCCTCAAAAGATGGTCCTCCTCAGCCTTCCTGATCACTGAGGCCTTTTGGCAATACAGGTGGCTGTGCTCGAACCACCACCTAGCATAGTGAACATCGAACCGGCCTCGATGCCCCGATCCCGACGTCGGTAGCTGCTCCGGCTCCCTGCGGCAGTATAAATCCCACCATGCTACAGCAAGCAAGTGGGTGTCCCAGCCTCTATACTTTCGACTCGTCATAGGAAAATACCGGTTTGACGGGATCCCCTGGTCGTAGCTAAAGTTTCTCATGAACCTTTGCGGGTAGTACGGCTCCAAGGAACTCATCGTGGACCGGTGCAGCACCAACACCGCACGCCGGGTGCTCATCACCCACTCTGTGTACAATGACGTGCCCTACTCTCTCTGGTAGGGGAGGGCACTGGTCACCCCTCCACTCGATGGCACTAGAATCAAATGGGAATCCCTTATAGCACTGTCAAAGGGTAACCCCTCCTCGCCCCTATTGGGAAGGTAACACAGGGCTCTCCTAGCCCCCTCCAACTGCGCCTCAACATCTCTGTCTGGCTGAAGCTGAGCAATAAAGGTGCCACCGGGTTTGCCATAGTTACCAAAGTCACCAACCCCGAAAAAAGTAGGCTGGCCCACCCACTGAGGTAATGGGTCGACAGAAGTAAACTCCTCTCTCGCAACACCGGATGCGCTGCCAGTACCCCCAGCCCCTGGTACAGATCGACTAGTGCAGCAGGAGCCAGGGCTAGTCGTCGACCCTCCGCCAGTAAGCATACCGGCCATAGTAGCTCGGCCCTCAGCAGGCCATCCTCCCCGTGTGGTACCACGAACGTCGCTAACCAGCAAGCCAAATAAGCTGCCAAGCGTGTCATGTACGGCAACCTATAGGGGTTCCACCCCTCCTGCGGTGCATAAATGTACCTAGAGTACGTCCTGAATCGTAGCTCTACCTCTGTGTACTCCTCCCACGGAGTCTGGTCTCTCGCAAACTCCTGGTAAAAGCAGAAGGGCCCATTGTAGAAGTGGCGGACCCATGCATGCAGGGATGCCCTGGGAGTCTACGCGACTCTATCTCTCCTAGCTAGGGCTAAATCCCTCCAGGTCTTCAGAAGGTACCGACAGCTATGAGGAACTCGGTACCGCCCTTGCCCGTCAGTGTGGCTGCGATGAAGGTCATCCAGCATGACCTCCTCGTATCCCACACCACTGATCGGCAGCCCAGAGATCCGAAACAAAGACCACAGGTCAAGGGAGGTCTCTCCCTTAACCATCGCTACAGTGTTCCACCGGTGGTTGAACCGCTCCAACAGTCCCTGCAATAGCCTCGTGTAACATGGGTATGCGAACAATGCCACAGTCACGGCGTATGTGATCCCTGCTCTGTCCAACAGCACCCGGTAGCAGTGCACTACACCCATCAGCCACTTAGTGGCTCCTTGACGATACTGGTGTGAAGGAATCACCGCCCAGCGGCCATACCAACTGACGACAGTCTGCTGCAGGATCCCATCCAAGATGCTGTGGTCGTCGTATCCCTCTCCAGCGTATTGCAGTCCAGACGGCTCCAGCACTAGCCCAGCTGTGCCCTCTATCACGGTTAGGTGGTGACCGTGCAAGTCCCAAGAAGTGGGACCTATCGGTCCGACCCGGACTCCAAACTGATCTACCCCGCTGAAGAATCCCAGACACTCAGCACTAAGAAACTGACACTGCCTCCAGTAGTCCCCAGAGAAGCTCGGGAAGCTATAAAAGGCAACTCCATGCAGGCTGTCCCTGCCAACCAAAATCGCCCGCTCATGTCGGCAACAGGCTCCAGCAACCTATGAGTCTCCATCCTCCATACCGGGAGGGACATAGCTTCTGATGAACTCGAACAAGTAGCGGTCCAAGGGGAACTCTACAGGGTAGCCTCCGCTGCAGTCATAGGTGTACAAGCCGCCCACTCCTGAAATTCTTGCCAACTCTACGGCCCCAACTCCACTCCCCCTCTCACCGACGGGGCCCTCAGCTATCGCAGTACATCCCAGGTCAAGCTGATCGACACTCACCATAGTAACAACTGGCAGGCCCAACAGAGGCATGGGCCGCTCAATCCTCCGTACCCAGTGATCCTCCTCCCGAGCCACGCGTCTCGGGACTCGCTCATCTCTGCCAAATCGTGCCATAGCTGCAAGACAAAGAATGAAAAAATAGTCAACACACCAGAAAGTAACATATACAATGCAACAAATAAAAGGCTCATCCCCATCGCCGGTTCGCCTACGGGCACTAGTGTGCGCTACGCGAGAGAGTCCGCTCGAGTGGAGTCACCGGTCTGCGCATTTGCTCGCTTGCTAGGTCCGAGGGTCTTCGGTCGTGTGGCTATCACCCCCAAGGTGGTGTCACATCATTTGGAAAATAGGGTGAGAAAAACTCGATTACCTCGAAGCCAAAGCATAGATTCTCTCTCTTAATCTGGCAATCCTCCTGCAACTCTGTAGGCTCCGATTCATGACTCATCAAAAATCACAATGCCAGCCGAGAATTCTCGCAAGCACAGCCCAACTGGCACACATCCTTCTGGAATAGTGTCAATGCACCCTTACACATCAGGGAAAATGGGCATCGCTTCTGACAGGCAATCACACTGCCAAAACACCAAACGCGTCTCCTACGGATTTCGTGGCATGCAGGAGAGGCCAACCAAATCCGAACGCACAATACAAGATGACGAAGCTTGGCAAAAGCATAATTCTCTCCAGCCAAGGAGAAACCAACATAGCCCCAACAAATTGAGAGATCTCCACACTTGACCTGACCTTGAACCTCGCGCACACCAGGAATCGCACCTTCCAGCACCAGGGAAAACCATTATCACCTACTGGTCAGCTCCTCCGACAACACTTGCCACGTGTTTTTTCGGACCACACTCACAGCATCTCTCAATGCACCATTAATGCAATCCCTCGAATTGTAACTCACCACGCCTCGAGCACTGGCCCTGCTGATCGCCAGCCACACTCTGCCATAGCGGTTGAGTTAGCCGCTGCCACACGCTCCTTACCTATGCCTGCCTCTGACCTCAGAACCATCGGCACACCAAACACTTACCGAGGAGCGAAGAAACCCACAAGGGACGCCAGGCTCGAAGGCTAGGACACTTCTAGCCACCGGACATCATTCCTTGAATCTGTCCCTGCCAACACTGATCCATTCTCGATTCTTAGATCCTCCAAAATGTCCATCTCCTGGGCTGTTGCCATGCAGACCACCAGGCCAAGAGTCACAACATAAACCATAACCGGCACTCACCGACGCTCATCCTTGAGTCCCAAACTTGCCACGGAACCTTCACATCTCAACTACCAACTCATACGGCACACCCAAGGTGGTGCACAATGGCCTCTGGTGGGGACACCAAAGCCAGCCGCCGATACCAGACCCGTGACACGTCGACATCCTTGTGGCTGGGTGATAGCATGGAGCTCCCATCAGAGCTTTGATATTTCCCTATATTTATTTTAGAGGATGGTTGCCAAGCCCATGGGTGTCATGCAACCAGTGATATCGCCTGGGCGATTGGGAATCCATGGGACTCGGGGAGCTATAGGATGGCCATGCAGACACTTGGTGATGAACCAAACTGACTCTCTAATGGACTAGACAATGGACTAAACACGACCCTAAAATAACAATACAAAGTTGGAATGCAGACTAGGCTACAAATCTAGACTCTTAACTAACATCCGGTACGTGGCAGAGGTAGAAACCTCACGCAAGGGGTTACCTTCCCAATAGGCGTAACCTATCTTTTTGGTAACGTCTTTTAATATACCGGGTATTAGGGGTGAAATGTAAACCTACGACACTTTTTTTTAACAACGACTACCCTAGACTCAACCCCACTCTGATACCAATTTGATGTGGGAGGGATAGCGAACCTGGGACTCTAGCTCGCGGACGTCCCTATGCGAGGGAAACGTGGGACCTACGCGGTTGAGGAACCGATAATGAGTCAGGTAGACAATTCTCTCTTATGCTCGGATCGGGTCACAAGACGGGTCTCGCTCTCTCTCGCAGTGGTGATTGAAATAATTTATCAAGCTAGATTCCTATCAACCTCTCATGCAGCGGCATTAAAAGATATACGAGTTAAGCAAATGCGATGAGAAGGGAGTGGACACGATACCTCCACGCTACTGGGCGTGGGGAAGATGACCCCGGCCAAGTACGGTAACTCCTGATAAAAATAATTAATCAATAATTACAGAAGCTAATTTACTGCCCACTTCACGTAGGGAGGTAAAGGGCTATAAGTGGGGCTTGGGAGGACCGATCTTGGGTTGACGGGTAGTAAGTCGGAAGGGCTCTCGGGGCAGAGATAGGTGCTGGCCCGACTTGGCACTGCACGAACTCGGTCCACTCGGCACTGCGCGGACTCGGTTCTGGTCTGTAGGATAGCAAGCACGGGCCTCCAAAGGGATGACATCCTCCTTGAGTCTTCTGAAGGCGGCACTTGTCTGGGACAACGGCAGGACATCCTTGGTCTACTCTTGGGAGCGGCGGTCGCTGAAATGGAGCCGGTGTATTTTTACAAGATTTTCCCACGGACTACTCCTGCTGGCCTACTCATAGAACAAAATTGTGCGTTCCAGCGACAAGAATTATTACGCTCAGATCCGGTGTCAGATCGAGGTGAGGTTGGTGCCATTGGAAGGAGG
Organism: Amorphophallus titanum; assembly: GCA_024336825.1. Taxonomy (NCBI): domain Eukaryota; kingdom Viridiplantae; phylum Streptophyta; class Magnoliopsida; order Alismatales; family Araceae; genus Amorphophallus; species Amorphophallus titanum. The sequence goes on from JANBPO010006173.1 coordinate 5,095,361, forward strand.
ACTCAAAGGGCTACAACATATATTTTTTTCAGGTCCATCCAGAAAAGGGATTAAAAATGAGAACCTCTCGGTTAGCTTACATCCCTCCAGTGGGAGGTCGACAACTCTCCCCAATCCTACACCAAGGACAAGGGCAAGAAGAAATGACCAGCATGGTCAAAAACTATTTCAGGGGTATGGGCAACCCCTCACTGGGCCAACAATGACTGTTGCGGGCAGCCATGGCAAAGGAAGATGACTGCCCACCAATGGCAGTCGAAGAGAAAGAAGAAAGGGGAATGATGTCATCCATTGACGACAATGGACAAGAAGATGGCTTGAGATTTGAAGCCGAGGAAGCTACTCCTCAGCAAAGGGAGACAAGAAGAATCTCTGTATTTGAAAGGTTAACCTTCCCGGGACATTCGAAAAGGAAGGTTTATAGACAAAGGAGATGCATGCAGGTTTTCACCTGCAACATGGCTGGAGTGGCCGGTAAATACGAAGGTTTGCCTGATGACCCCCGAGAATTGGCTCAATTAGCCGAAAGGCCAGGGCCGAACACCAGAAGGGCGGAAGTCACAAGGGAGATGCTGAGAACGGCAGAGACCAAGCAGATATTGCTTGAAGAAGAAGTCACTACCCTCACTGTGAACGTGGTGACGGCTGAAGAGGAGGAGGTGTTGCTGAACATCTCATCTGAAGGAGCTTCAGGGGAGACAACAGAAGCCATCCCAGCACGGCAACAGCGGATCTGTTGATGCTGATGCTGCTCCAGAAGTACCAGCAGGAGATAGAACTCCTGAAGAAGCTGTGGATGGAGAGGACAGAGCAAGCTCTGTCCTCTAAATAGCCTGAGATGCAAGCCGAGTCATCGTGGGGAGGCGCCAACCCAAGCAACTTCCCACCGCTGTATACCTTGCCCCAACTGGTAGAGCCCAGCATGGCAACCACCCAGCAGCATCTACCTCAAACATTGATGCCACCAATTCTACCACAAGTGCACGAACCACCTCTACTGGTGCGGCCTCCTCCGTAGGCGACCACTTTGGTCACTCCTTACCTGTAGCCGACACACTTTTACCCGGAGCCGGTTGATCCGACTACTGTCAACAAGATGATGGTAGAAAGGATTATCGAGCTGAAACTTGCTGAGCGCAGTGAAGGTGACTATGCCACATCTGATACCTGCCATATCCACCACACCATGCAGTCAAACGGCTCCCTCCAGGGATTAGCAAGCCGCCCAAGTTTGACAAGTTCAATGGGAAGGGATTGTTGTGTCCCCTAGGACTAATTCATGCTCATCTAGTTTTTGATGTGATATTTGTTTTGATGATAGCAACTTGGTAAAATTCTGGGGTATTACAACGGTCGCTCTCAGATCGTTTTCGGCATCCCAGAGGTCTTTTGGAGACCTTTTTCCTCTCGACGGCTCGGCTCGGACCGTTTTCACCCTTTTCAAGTCGGTTCCCATCTAATGGTCACAGGCGGACCGTCTGACTTATCTTAGTGGTTCCTGGTAGGACCGTCTTCTCCTCGCTGTGGCAGATGACATTTTCTCCCTTCCCGTCTATGGAAATGGCCCTAGGGGCCCTTACACTAGATCCTAAGGGTTGGTGTGACCCATTTCCCTCCGTCTAATCCCCATGCATTGATTAAAATGTGAAAAGGGGGGATTTTGGGCTCACGGCCTACCTCAGACGATGGGGCTCTTCTGGCCGGTTCCTTGGTCGCCGCCATTGGTTCTCCACCCTCTGGCTGCATCTTTGCTTCCTCAGGTGATCCAATGGCCATGGAAGGCTCCTCTCCCTTGGCCACGGTCAGTGGTGGTGCTTCCTCCTCTGGTGGGTTCGCCGATGGCGCATGGGCTTCTTCCCAGGCCATTCGGCGTGCAAACCTCCTCAATACTTGCTTCTTGGTTCTCATTCAAACACGCCCGCGTGAAGGGTAGGAGGATGGGGGCTTGGTGGATTGCTTGGTGGGGAGGGCTCTCAGCGGCTTCTTTGGGGATGGGCTCAGTGTGGGTGTGTGCGCGAAGTGAGGAAGACGAAGAGGGCAATTTTTCTTTTTTTTGAAACCTACTTCCATTTAGCGGTCACACGATAGGCTGTCAGGATGAAGGAAGCGGTCAGTCTCTGGCCGCAATTTAATAGACGGTCTCCAGTTGACCATTCTTTGTTGCTATTTAAAATTTGAAATCAGCTCGTTATTATGGTCTTGGATTGACCGCTTCTTGGTTTGGCGGTCTTAGTGAGACTGTTTCTTAGCTGTCTTTAGTTTGAATGATGGGCATGGTCTGCTTAATGATTCAACGGTCTTTTAGTCCTGTTTGCTGCACAAAATGCTTAAGTGACAATCTTCTTAGTTTGATTAGTTCATCTCATGTCATGAATTTTGTAAATTTTGTTCATAGTCTCTTACAACCCTATCGCCTCTTCGCATGTGCTCTGACAGGTAAGTCAGGTAAGTATTTCGATCCTTAGCCCCTTAATGCATTACTATATGGTATTTATGTTATATTATATCGAGAACCGACTGGTCATTCATGTGTTCTGGGATCTGATGTTCCCCTCTAACAAAAATAATGATGATCTAAGTACACATGTTTAATCTAAGTTACGTCTTGGTCACGTATAATTCAGCACATTGAGCCGCCAAAACATTAAATCATCACAGAAGGAAACCTGAGTCACTACCTCTCAAGTGACAAGAGTATAACTCACAAGAAGTAAGGTCGGATGCGTCAACTAATATCTTAGCCTGTGCCCCAGGTGTCTCCCTAGTCGCCCTAGGCAAAAATTGAGATACACTACCCAAGTAACCACAGAACAAGGACTAGTTGGGGTCGCACTCATCAACACAAGTCCGACGCCCCCAACCACATGTGCACACATAGACCAACTGTCTAAGTCAGGTCTTCTAGCTGATTTTCACCCCAGTCCGAACTCAGGTTGTAAAGACAAGGGGCCCTACGGTAACCAGCCTAAAAATTATCTCATCAGGACATCCACTCCACCACTCCCAGGTGGGTGGACACTCACGTGTCGTAAAGAAGGTTAGGACTAGTGGGGGGTCACTCGAAGTAAGAACTCGTTATACAAGCAGAAACTATCAGAGAACTACTGATTCGTATTAATCCATCACGGATACATAATCCATCACGTGATGGCTCATTATCACAAAAATCCAAGAACATCTGACTGGATGGCTAATCTATTGGCCGCTGATGCGAACGGCACAGGTCGGAACCACTAATTGCGTGGAATTATAAAGAATCGACATTGGGCATTATTGTACCCGAACTATTTCCTGACAAAATCACAAGAAATAAGGGTTCGGGCATTTCACCGAGCACCTTCCAAGCAAGGGCTATCTAGCACTTTCTACGAACCCATGGGTCCCTACAAGAGCCCTGGCCAGCCTGCCGTAACTTACGGCATCACAAGCAATCCCTCAGGATCAACTCTGGCCACTCACGTATGGGCTTTCCCCGTACCCCGCACCGTCGCCCGGAGCCACCCGGGGGCGCCCCGACGTCAGGCCATGCCACATGGCACTCAGCCAAAGGGGCCAAGGGCCCACCCAAAAATACATCTTTCAACCCTCCAAGGTCAAAGGGAGGCCTAAGTAGGTCAACCATAGGCTTTGGAGGCCTATCGCGCACATGTATGGCTCACACGGGCATGCTCGGCATTTCATTGAACACCTTTTGGGCGCGTATGTTCCAGCCCTTCTACACCCAACCATGGGCCGACCCGGGGTTCCAGCACCTCAATTGGGTCCTACAACGACCCGCCGACAAGTCAAGGTCGACCCCGACACTCAGACACGTGGCGATGAGCCATCTAATCCTAGCATTCAGGCCAACCCGAGGCTGCAAACTAGGGGTCAGTCTTCTAAAGCTAGAGTCCAAGGAAGCCCCAAAGCCAAAAAAACCTAGTCTCCACAAAATGGTCGAGGCACCCATCAATGTGCATCAACTTTTACTTCTTCTGGGTATAAGTTCTCTAGGAATCAAGGGCCGAGTAGAAGCACCTCAGGTCAAGGCTACTACAATGTAGCTCTGACCTACCCTACATTTCATAACTCCTATCACCATAAATTTGGAAAAGGGGGTCTAGGGAGCTCCTACATGAGGCCAATGCAGCATCATTTTTAGAATCCATACTCCACTCAGATGCATCAGCCTCATCCTTGGAATTCCTATATGCAAACTAGGCGTAATAATTTTAGGAGCCAAAATTCCTATGGCTTTGTCAATACCATGCCCAGTCAGTCTAGGGTCTATAGTGCACCCATTACTCCCAATGTCCATTGGACTGAATACTGGCAAAGAAATTTTAAGAACAACTTTAGAAAGATGGAAAATGCCACATCTCAGAAACCATCTTCAAAGAATAAAAGTGGCAAGGCAAAATAGACCAAATTGAATTATAAGAAATCTACAACTGTCATGAAGAAGCCAAATCAAATGTGGATACCAAAGCATCTTATGTCTTGTCTGCATGAAATGAATGTTTTTATGGGACCCAAGAAGCTCTGGGTTCTAAATCATTCCACTTAATTCCCTTGCAGGTATGCCTGGCAGCCAATCACAATAAGTGGTATCTGGATAGTGGCTGCTCCAGGCACATGACCAGAGATATTACAAAATTCTGCATGTTGGTAAAGAGAGATGCTGGTCATGTTACTTTTAGAGATAATACCAAAGGAAAAATCATTGGCTCAGGAAAGGTCGGTAAGTGTTCTTCTTGCCTAATTGAAGAAGTTTTGTTAGTTGAAGGTTTAGCTTATAACTTGCTTAGCATAAGTCAACTATGTGACAAAGGCCATAAAGTTATTTTTGATTCCCTTGCATGCACCATCTATGAACCCAATTCTGATTCTGTTAAATTTATTGGTAAGAGAATCAATAACATCTATATGGTTGACTTAGATGATGTAGCACACTCTAATATTTGTCTTAGTGTTAAAAAGGATGACCTGGCCTACCTGTGGCATCATAGATTAGGTCATGCTAGCTACAGTGTGCTCCATAAACTGAATAAGCATAGCATAGTAAAAGGGCTTGTTGAAATTTCTTTCAAAAATGACAATAACATTTGTCAGGCATGCACCCAATGCAAACAGACCAGAAAATTTACCCAAAACCATGAGCGCACAATTATCCATCATTAACGAGCCACCTTTAGACAGATCATGGGTCGTGGATGCTCAAAAGATGCGCATGATGCATGCTGGGCTAAAATAAAATAAATCATTAAACGAGTGCAAAGAAAGGATGAAATAGAAAATACTCGAGAATAGTATTACTAGGCTGGAACAGTCAGGGTCAAGACAGTATCTACAGCCATGGCATGCGAGATAGAACTATTGTCCCCCAACTTTTCCAACCTAACGGCCTATCTGATGATCAGACACACGCACCTATATCATCATCATTTTTGTTAAGGGATCAAGGATCGAGATACTTACCTGACCTGGAAGAGGAAGTGGAGCGATGCTGCAAGAGATCATGAATAGGATTTTACAATCATATATGTCATGAAACAATACCATTCAAGCCAAAATATTATCAATGAAGCACAAAATGCAGCAAGAATAAAGCAAAACTCATTCACCATTTCAGCATATAAACGGTCTAACCCAGACCGCTACAAGTTAAAAATGGTTTAAACTGGACGGCACAGATAATGAGAATTCGAATCTCATCGTGGCATTAAAACGGCCCAATGTATGACTGCCAATCTGATACACGGTCATAGGGGGACCGTTAGCATGTAAATGGGCGTTACTCGAACAAATGGTCTGATTGGGACCACCAAAAAGATAAGCGACCCAACGATAGATCGCATTTAGACCGTCGGTTTAGAAAATGAAACCGACCCCATCGTCTTCTTCATTTCACCCTCTCCCACTCCTTCTTTATATTGCACTAAAGGCTAACCGAATGGAGCTCACCGTGCCCCTCTTCATCCCTCATTCCACATACTTCCACGTTCTCCCCCACTCTCCTTAGCCCCAACATGCCCTTCAAGAGGCAGGTCTTGAAGTGCCTAGCCTGACGAATGGCCGGTGAAGTCACTGCACTATCGCCATCGGTGAACCCCATGGAGGAACCGACACCGACGTCGGAGGCGACCATGGAGGGACCTCCATTGCTAGCTATTGAAGATGGGGCAACGACGATCGTCACTGGAGCGCCTGAGGATGCTGAAGCGCAGCCAGAGGCGGCAGCCGCGACGGTGGAGAAGCTGGCGAGGACCTTCGAGGTAGGCCCCAAAACTACCTGTTGAGTCCCGAAATGTGGCAATCAAGAGGGGAGGAGTGAATTGATGGCCAATTAAAAATCTGCTATTCAATTTTTAACACTTAAACTAAATAACCATGCACGCTCTCAACTCAGATCCTCCGTGTGTGCCCTCTTTTCCCTGGCTTCAACCCACCCAGAGGTCTCATGGCCTTCTCCCTCACACTGGCCATAAACCACCCCTTTTGGTGCCTTTGCAAATATACCAGTCCCATTTCCCCTCCGGCATACCCTTCAGGCCCTTACCATTATACACCAGCCCCTGTGTGCACCCCTTCACCGGCACAACCTTTATCCGGTGCACCTTCGGCCCCTTTGGCCTCCCTGGCCGATACGCCCTTGGGCTAACCCTTCCCTGGTACACTCCTAGCCCGACACAGCTTCCTTGGCCGGTGCACTTGTCCCTGCACCCCTTCACCGGCACAGCCTTTGGCCGATGCACCCTCAATCCCCTTCAGCCCTCCTCTCCGATACACCCCTTAACCAGCCTTAGAGAGACCTTCCCTCCGTCGGTTTCCTCAGATTTTCTGATGTTTTATCAAAGGTGTTGCCATCTTTGGACGTCCACCTCAAATTGTTGGGTTCCGTCACTCCATGTGGGCATGTTCCCCGTATCTCCCTTACACCCGGGTCAAGAGGAGATGCTACCGAATTTTTATCAGAAATAATAATATGTTAAAAGACCAGAGGGAGCAACAAATAAATGAAAGGATTAACGATAAAATATTGTAACCAAGATAAAAGAACTAGGGGAAACATGAAAAGGACCAGACTAAATAGTGGCCGAACTCCTTGTACATTTGTACTATAAGGAACGAAAGAATGGAAGAGAAGAGAATGGTCAAGAGATAGAGAGAGGGAACCCTCATAGACTCTACAGAAAATCAGTCAAAAGAAAAGGAAGAAGAGAAGAATAAAAGAAGAAAAGAAAAGTCTTAAAGGAATGAAGAGGAGTGGGCCCTCCAAGTGTGAGCTAGAGTCCCAGGTCACGCGTCCGTCCCGCATCACACTGACTTTGCCTGCATGTGCACGGACCGTGCACAGACTTTGTCCAGCTTTGCATGGACCTTGTTATGCCCCTATGGTCATTTGTATCTCATAGTTTTGATAATGGCTAACACTATAAGTTATTGATAATTTTTCACTCCGGTATGACTAAATTACTTGATGGTTTGTTCCTGACAGGTAAGCCTATGAACGAACAAAGAATAGGGTGTAGAAAGCAAGAGTGAACGCTAAATGAACACGTCCAAGTGAAAATGGAAGTTGAAGCAAAGGCTAGACTGCTATCAGAAGAGGCTGGACTACTATCAGAAGATCAAGCATGGTTTCAAGAAGAGTCAACACTTAGCACAAGACCCTTAGGGGTTCAATCTTAGGCTAGCCAACCCCAGAACAGCGAGGTTCTATCCTGGACCCTCACCACCATCACCGGGTTGCCTACGGATATGAGAGTGTGCTTAGCGGGTGAGTCTGCTTGAGTGAAGTCACCGATCCGCGCATTGCTTGCTTACTAGGTCCGAGGGATCTTCGGCCTTGTGGCTACCACCCCCAAGGTGGTGTCACATTAAATGCGTTCAATAAAATTGGAGTAGGCAGCCCTCCATGAGGTTCAGATTTTCAAGGCAATTCAGACCCAAGCTGGAACACAACAGATGATGAACATGATGCAAGAGCTAATGAAAACATGGAATGCAATTGGGTAGAAGAATGGAAATAGACACTGAACACTCCCCCTGAAGATGTGCAGAGAATGCTATGAACATGATCAACCACAGATCAAACATTTTTTTCATGCAAGTCAACTGAAAGTCACACGTCAACAAGTGCATTCAAACATGCTTTTCACTTTGTTTGAGGCTCAATATTTAAAGAGAATCATTATTCATGAAGTACATGATAGTAAGTATGAGCAATTTGTCAAAATAGATTGAGCTACCCTTGAGACTACCCAACCAGCATGATGAATTTAAGAATAAACAATATGCAACCATGTCAATTGGATTTTAATTATAACTCCCCCTCAACTTGTGCATGAATTTCAAGATGTCTTTAGTGAGACTCACAGAGGGGGTTTGCAGCCTAGGACCTATGTGAGCAATTGACCCATGGTACTGGGCGGAGGTATGTCCTCATGCATAGTGAATGTTTTCAGTCGGACTTGATCCAACTTTCCACAAGTCACCATTCTATATACCAATGGGTCATGCCATGATGGTGCAACACATTCTAGCGTGCAGAGCAAGGAGCAAATGTTGGGTCCCTTGGCATGATATGCATTGGAGTGCATGAGACCACAAGATGATGCTCAACGTCCACAACACATGCAGGCTAAACTAAGGAGCAGATTCTCAGACTCCCCCTTAGTCCAAGTCTCATGGAGGTTAGGGCAATGAAACAAAGGTTAAATGTCCGCATGCATGATGAGTTGGGTTAAAAGCGACCATGACAAATATCATCAAAACAATGGTAAATAGGAAATCCATATGGCTGCTAAATTGGAAATAGCACAAACTTGCAAGCCACTCATCATTATTTCAATTCCATTAGCATAACAAGTTCTTCATGGATTAAGCATATGAAAATTCTAATTTCTAGTAGAAGACGGAGATATTGATCCAAAGTCAGCTTCACAAAACATGCATCCGTGCATGTTTTGCTCTGCTTCTCAGAACATGCATCCATGCATGTTTTGCCTTGCTTCACGAAACGTGCATCCGTGCATGTTTTGCCTTGCTACTCAAAGCCCTCTACTTGCAATCAAGCCCGTGTACATCATACCCCATGCACAACTCTTAAAACAAACTCCCTGCTTGCTCTGCCTGCTATCAAGCCCGTGCATCACTATATTAGTCTTGCATTAAGGTCAGTGTTTGCACTGTTGCAAGTCAGTGTATGTCTGAGCATACACTATTATATAGGCTTTGCATGTCCGAGCATATGCATCATGCTTCTCTGCAAGTCCGAGCATACATCTACACACGTGCATGTTTTGCTCGCCGTTCATCAAAGTTGGAGCATACACTGTTGCAGAGATAATGTATGCCCTCTTAAGGTCCGTGTGCATACATCTGCAAGTCCGAGCACGTACATCAGCATGTCCGAGCACGTACACTAGCAAGTCCTAGCAAATTGGATCTAGTCCAACCCCGTGCATGTTTTGAAGTCAGAAGCAGACCCTACAGCTAAGCAAGTGTAAGTCCGAGCACATTTGAGCTAGTCCATTCATGTTAGCTAGACCAACCCCGTGCACATTTTGCTCACTGCATTTTGTAGTCAGGGCATACACCGTAACCTAGCCAGTGTAAGTCCGAGCAGGTCTGTGTTATAACTACCTGAGCTGCAGCAAGTCCGTGTAGATTTTTTAGCAGCCTGTCTACATGTACTAAAAACATACTCCGTGCATACCCCGTGCATCTTTCTTCTGTCTAGTATATTTTCAACTGAACTAACAATTATTTCTGTGTGACAGATAATGTTTCGTGGAAAATAAGGGTGGCACGTGATCCAAGGTTAGATGCAGTGCGAGGATCATGACACGTGTAAAGTGAATGGCAAGATGCTGCCACGTGTGGAGACTTTGGGGCGAAATTTGGTGGAAGACACACGCCCTTTCTACTGCTGGTATGAAAAAGGAAGTTTTCTCCTTCTTGGAGAAGATGATCGTGAACTACTTCCAGACAAGTAGAAGTCAATCTGTGTGATCCAGAGAAGAAAAAGAGAGAAGAGCAAAGAGAGGAGGAAAAGAGGAGAAGAGAAGAGTTATACTAAAAGTGGATTGTAGAGAGATTGTGAGAGAGAAGGGTCTCTCAGTCTCCTGGTTTAGAACCAGAGCTGAGATTGCTCAATGTTGAGCTACATTTCCCATTTGGGATCTTCGTATTTTTCTTACTTTTGTTTCTCTATTTTTTTGAACCTGTTCTTCAAGCTATTCGTCAGCAAAGGTTAAGCTGTAACTCCTCAGTGTGCAGAGAAGTGTTCTCTGGTCGGGTTAAGCTGTAGCTCCCCAGTGCAAGCTGTTAGTCAGTGGTGTTGGCAAGCTGTGAAGCCCAGCAGATTAAGCTGTGAATCAGCACAGAAAGCCACATTCCAGTTGGAGTGTGGGGTGGACATAGATCTCTAGCTTGAGATCGAACCACCTTAAAAGCTTTGTGTCTACTGTGCGATTGAAATTAGTGTTTGCTTTGTTTAAGTTCCTTGTTCTTCGCTCAGTTGGTATTTGATGAGAATTGTATGAGATCCAGGTTATAGAACCTGTTCTGACTTAGTTGTCACTGAGTGGTTGGTGACTGTCCTGCAGTAGCTCGTTCTTATTCCACATTTGATTCTACCGTAGTCAAATTTTTAAATGGGTGACTGATCCATTCAATCCCCCCCCCTTTATGGATCATCTACAGACACTCCATCTGTAGGAATTGATCTCTTGGCATCCATACAGACTTATCAGTATCTTTTCCGCCGCTCGTTGGATGGGGTTGCACTATAATGGTTTTATACTCTGCCACTGGAGGAGGCGGAGAGCTTCAAGATTGTTAAGGAAAAGTTCATTTAGAGATTCCAAGACTGGGTGGGCCCAGAATATTCTTTTACTGATCTAGTGGCTGAGAAGATGAAGGTTGACAAAGATTTTGCAACTTATGCAGATAGATGGAGGCAGATGGCCTCTCATGTGCCCGAGCAGATTCTGGAAGAAGAGAAAGTAAAATTGCTGATTTCAAATGCTACACTCAAATTCTGAAACATATTAGCTATTGGAGAGGGAGATTTCTACTGCCCAAATAGAGCGGCCAAACAAGTTCCCAATAGACCAAAAGAGGCCCAACTCCTACAAGTGACAGCCCTTTGAGGGCCCACTAAGCCCAATAACTCACTCAGATTAAGCACTTCCTAGGCGACCTTCGGGTTCGAAAGTCTAAGCGTCAGGTCGATCGGGAGGCCTCTACGAGGCCTTATGCATCCTGCCCGAGCCTTGCGCCTATCACTCGGGGAAACCCCCTGAAGCCAGCGCCATATGCTCAGACCGACTGACGGAAGCTTATCCATGCGACCGTTTCGTGCCCTTTAAGAGCTGGGAGATCGTGGGGATAAAGGCGATCAAGAGCCCTCGCGCCTTAACGAGCCCACGAAGGAGACGTAACCTCCCCTGAAACTCCTCGCCTCGCAGGGCTCCTACGTTCATGGGTCACTATATAAACCTAGGAAACCCTCCTGCTAAAGGTAAGCACTATTAAGCGATATCAACCCTGAGCTAGAGCCACTTCACCACTTGGTGGAGAGGAATCTCGCGCCCTCATCTCCCTTCTTCTACTCCTCGCATCAGGGCTCTACTGACTTAGGGATCAGAGAGTTTACCCTAGGGATTCATCCCTGGACACCTCTGACCTGTTTCCCCTTCTTGCAGTTTTAGCATTGTGGTCATCATCTTCAGCTCAGGCACCGCGCGAGATAACCCCTCTTCATCTGGTGCCATCTGTGGGAAACGAACAAATAGCCGACATGGTGCCAAGGAGTTCTAGCAGGAAGGCCGCCGGTGACAAAGGGAAAGCCCTGGCGATGGAGGAAGGCGCACCTTCCCATCCTACGGGGAACACCCCATCTCACGCCAGTGAACCAACCGGTGACCTACCCTCACCCACGGTGGAGGGGCAACCCCCTACCAGAAGCACGGACCCACTCCAAACCCTCAACGTAAAATTGGATAGCCTCATTGATCTAATGAGGACCCAGGCGGCCAGGGAGGAGCGTTCGCGACATCGCCGGGTGAGCCCCCACCATGAGGATGCTTCCTTACAAATCGCAGGGGACCGCTTTACCCTCCGTGGATGGTGGATAATTCGCAACCGGTCAGGTGGACCATCGCAAGCCCCTCACCCGGAGCAAGAAGCCTCTTCTACCCCAAGGAGAGAGAAGTCTGGAGCGTGCCAACCGCCCCCGGAGACAGAGGCCTTCGAGGGGCGTCGAGGCAGCATCCAGGAGCGCCCTCACAGCACCTCGACCCACCAACAATCGGAGTTGTCCCTCCGACTGTGAGACTTCGAGAGGTGTTTCATAGAGCAGGAGTGCGCCCTCCACGCCTTGCAGATGACCTCTACCATGGAGGACGAGGAGCCCGCTCGTCCACGTCTCTGACTTGGGATCGGTGTCTTCATGGCGATCAGGATGCATCTTGGAATTTCCCAACAGTGTCCAATTTCCACCCGAATATTCCTTCAAAGCCAGCCGAGGTATCCCTAGTGGTGGAGTAGAGGGCTGCGGTTCTCTTGGAAAATCACCGAGCGATGGGTGAGCTGGTGATTCTTGCCAATATCGAATAGTGCCTTTCCGAGCGGCTACTGTCGATAGGTAAGGGCTTCAGAAAAGTACTTCTCCCTTCATTTGAGAAAGTGCTCTTCTTTTCATGACCTTGTCCTCTTTTGTCCAAATGCGAGGTGGCCGGTTGAGGAGGGGGTACTATCGACCGAGTTGGAGGTGGTCGACGTGGACGATGCGTCGGTCGCCGCTGAGTCGCAGGCTCCCGAGGGTAGTTCCCGAGCCCAGAGCAAAGGCAAACGGGTAGCCCGGGAAGTGGCTTCTGAGCGATGAGGGACCAAGCACAAGGACCCCATGGAGAAGATGCTGTGGGATTCTATGAATGCTCAGTCTGGTAAGAAGAAGTGGGCCAAGAAGGTCGGGGCCATCCGCTCAGTCAAGGATGGTGGTTGCCCAGCTCTCCCCTCCGCTGTGCTGGAAGGGGCCTAACCTATTCGGCTGGCTCGCCCTTCCGCTGAGCGAGAGGGGGCCGATGAGGCCGCAGAGGGGGCAGGCGATTCTCAGGCAGTGATTGCTGATGCTGGAGCGTTGGGTGAAGAAGAGGTCGGTCGAGCTTGCTGGTAGGGTGGAGTCAGTCGAGGTAGAGGTGCTCGAGCGGTACAAAAGCTCGGAGGACCACCAGGCCGATCTCCAAAAGGTTGCCTTCCCTTATTACCAGTCGGGCTTCCGTCAAGGCGTCCGAAAGGGGTTCTCCTAAGGCTATCATCAGGCTGACTTTTGGGCAGAGGAGCAGGCGCCAGCGGCGGTCGTCTTCCCATCCGAGCAGCACTACAACTCAGATTTGGCATCTTCCGAACCTTCTAGTTCAGCGTCAAGTGAGGAGGGAAGTCGGGGGGACTCTACCTCGTCCGAGGGATCACCAACTCCAGCTGCCTCGGGAGGGCGCGTGACCGAGGCAGTTCCTACAAAAGTGGGGTCAGTGCCTGGGTCGGCCATCACCGAGGGTGCTGGGGGAAGATCACCTAATGCCGAAGGGCCTTCGATCCCCGAGTCTCGGGACAGACCCGAGACCTGATGTATCTTTGCTTTCTTTCCCGCCCTTTTTTTTGTTTTTTGCTCTTTCCTTCGATGTAATTTTTGAAGAACATTTCCTTTTCTCCTTGGTGTAGTAATGAAATATTATTGCTTACTGCTATATCTGTCAGTTCAATGTACCCCCATGACAATCCTTTTTCCCTTTAGGGGCTTTACCGCCCTTGGGAGGCCTCGCAGGTTCCAAGTGATATCAGGTATATTCGATAGTCCTATCGGGTATATCTGGTATCTGGGTCGTCACATAATGCCCCTCCCTGCGTGGAGATAAATTTTGGTTGTAAACTTAATTTTCCCACCCCTAAGCCAACCCTCCTGCGAGAGGTGTAGCAAGCGGCATCGGCGTAGTGTGCGGGTTGTGTTCCCATGCTTCCTCGCTCGCCTTCATCTCCGATCGGATTCAGTGTCTTCACACCGATCAGGTGAGCATCTGGTTCCCCCCGACTAGTTGACTTTTGCCTGTCTAGTATCACATCTTAATGCCCCTCAGATGGTGAGGTAAGCGCCCGCTCCATATTCCACTTATTGTGTGCCCACTGCGGAATGAAAGGCGAGAGCCACCCCACACCCATGCCCATAGCGTGCTGGACACCCACAAGTTGGGAATCCCAGCCCCTTAGGGGTACAACCCAAGCAAAGCCACGTCCCCAGGAACGTCAAGGTCCAACCCCGAACCCTCGCCACCATCTCTGGTTTGTCCGCAGGAGATAGTGTGCGCTGCGTGAGTGAGCCCATCGACGTGTGTCCGATCACCCGTCCGTGTATGCTTGCGGGTCTAGGTCCTAGGCACGTCAAGTCATCCCCGCATCACCCCGGCTGTGTCACATCACTTCCTCTTGGTGTTGTTGCCATTTGATATTGGCTTCTTCAAGTTATTTTCAGAGATTCTCATTCTCTTCCCTTTGATTTTCAGCTTTTGAATTATTTGATTTATCTTCCTCAATCTCCCTTTTTAACTTCTCATTTTTGGTTTTTAGGATTTCTAGATCTTTGTTGATTGGGTTGTCATGGGCCAAGGCATTTGTCTTCTTCTTAAGATGTCTATTTTCTTTCTTAAAGACTTCATATCTTTCAAATAGGATAGTGTATCTCTCTTCTCACTCTTCAACAGAAAACTGATCGAACAGGGTAGTTATCTAATTTCCTGCTCCTTCATTTCCATCTACCATAAGGCAGAGGTCATCCTCATCTTCTAGTGCTGAGGAGCTTTCTTCTTCTTCCTCATCGTCGCTCCATGTGCATATCATGGCCTTGGGCTTCTTTCCTTTGGCTTTGGCTATCTCTTTGAGCATCTCTGGGCAATTTGCTTGCATATGCCCTGGTTTCCTGCATTGGTAACAAATGGCCAGCAAGAAACGCTGACTCAGTCTGCAACAACCGCTGATTCACAACTTCACACATCATCAAAACAGTAGGAGTGCAACATCTCGGGCTCTTGTAACCTGCTATCTTTGACTTTTGTAGCCTACTATCTCTGGCTCATGTAGCGTGCTATTCTGCTATTTCTGGCTTTCTCAGCCTACTATACCGCCATTTCTGGCTCTTGTAGCCTACTATGTCAGCATTCTGGCCCTTCAAGCTTACTGTCTTGCCATCTTTGGCTTAGCTTGTCATCTTTGGCCCTCGTAGCTTGCTATTTCACTATCTCTGGCTCCTATAGCCTGCTATCTCTAGCTTAGCTTGTTATCCTTGGCTCTCGTAGCCTGCTATTCCGTCGTTTCTGGCTCTTATAGCCTACCATTTCTGGCTTAGCCTATTGTCTCTGGCTCTCGTAGCTTGTTAGCCCACTACCTCCTGACTTTTTACAGCCTGCTATTACCACTATTTTTTTGGCTTTAACAGCCTGCTATCCTGACACCTCTGACTCTTGCAACTTGCTACCCTACTATCTCCTGGCTTTTATAGCCTGTTATCTCGCTAGCCTGGCTCCTATAGCCTGCTATTTCAGCCTTTATGACCCGCTATCTCGCTATGTTCTGGCTTTCATAGCCTACTGTCCTGGCTCTTGTAGCCCGCTATCCTGCTATCTCTAGCTCTTGCAGCCTGCTATCCTGTTATCTCTGGCCTAGCCAGGCCTACTATCTCTGGCCCTCGTACCCCGCTATCCTACTACCTTCTGGCTCTCGTAGCCTGCTGCCCTATTACTTCCCAGCTCTTGCGGCCTACTATCCCATTACTTTCTGGCTCTTACAGCCTGCAATCCTGCTATCTGTAGATTTTTTTCACTACCTTTCAGGTTTCATAGCCCATGTTCCTACTACCTTATGGCTTGCTATCCTTCAGTCTATGCCCGCTAACTTCGCTATCTCTTAGCTAAGACACGGGCTTAGACTTTTCATCAAGACCCACCATCTCGCTACCCTTCGACTCAGGCCGACCTCCATGTTTTCTATCATGTCCCACCATGATAAGCGGTACAATTCAATGACTTAGGCCTCCCCTCGAAGCCTGCTACCCCTCTATCTATTGGCTTACATAGCCTGCTCTCCTGCTATCTATCGACTTTCATGGCCTGCCTTATTATTACCTTCTGGCTTTCATAGCTCACTTTATTACTAACTTTCACTTACTTTCCAATAACTAACTTGCAGGTATTCACCGTAGGCGTTCTGTGTGGATTGCTGCACCTGTAGCAGCGTGTGTGTGTGTGTTGGTGGATCCGGTTGTCGGATCGTGTTGGAGACATCATCTCCGTGTGTGTGTGTGTGCGGGCGTCGTCTCGTGTGTGTGTTGGAGCGTCGTCTCCATGTTGGGGATTTATTCCCGAGTGAAGTCTTACCGATTTGGTAAGGGATGGACGTAGGGAGCCCGTTGTGGTCCCAAACCACCTTAAAAATCACCGTGTCCATATGTGATTGTGTGGTTTGCATGATATATCCATTTGTGTGATCGTGTGAGATTGGAGAGATTGAGAGAATTTAGTTATTTTGTTTAGTTAATTTCTTCAATCTCATTAATATTGTTAATTCCGTTGCGTAGAGTTTTAATTTGCCATATCGCGTGGGAGACAATTCAACCTCTCTTTTTGTCCGCTCGCCTACCTGGGGACCAATAAAACTCTTACTGACTCGTGATCCCACGAACTGCCTCCACCATCATGATTCTCATCCCGCGCACGTCGCTCCTCGCCCCACGAGCATCGCCGCCCCACCCTTACCGCCTTCGTCGGCTGCCTAGAGTGTGAGGGGGAGAGGGTAGAACGTGAGAGAAGAGAGAGGGTGAGGGAGAGAAATGAGAGATGGGGAGAGGGAGAAAAAGGGGTTGATTTAAATAGAAAATCTAAAAATTATGGAAAATACTAACAATAGTGAAAAATACTCCCCACGATCATCGAAAAACGCACAACGTGCTGGTAACCTCCCGGAGTTGGAGAACGCAACGGTTCACCCTGTACAGGGTTCCAAAGGCTCGTCAGGAAAAAATACTCGTAAATTGTAAAATGCTCTCCGAAACCCCTGAAAGTGATCCAAAAATCACAGATCCTGATCCGAAAAATATCTGAAAAATTTGGGACATTACACAGGCACCTATTGGCCTCTGTTAATGGTGGTTATTCTTGGACCGCTACTTCATGGCCGTGGTTCTTTATTGACCACATTATCTATTCTTGGGTCGATGCACCTGCCCGAAAAGTCGACGCAGCCCCCTTGGGACCCCCCTTCTGATAGCGGTCATACCTGGACCGCTACTATGAGATAGCGATTTTGTTCTGATCACGACCTTGTCCAATTTTCTCGATTTTCATGATTTTTGTGTGGCATTGTGAGCCTTTGTTAGAGGTAGCCTCTTCAAGCTACTATCCTGTCATGTTCACGACCTCTCTATAATCCTTAGCTTCCAAGTCATATTATTATGACTTATCACTTGAAATTCCACTCCTTAGTCTCTTTTATGGTGACAAAAGTAAGGAAAGATACACACCCTTTCCTTATTAGCTTACTAGCTCAGAGAGCCAAAATAAGAGGTGACTTTCTCTGAATCTTAGGGCTAGTTTAGATAAGTTTCGGGAACTCCTTAAAAGTTACCTTACTGTTACGGCAATCAATAGTTGCCTGATATTTGGATAGCCAATCAGCTCCTAATATGACATCATAGCCTTTCATGTCTAGGCATATTAAGTTGGCAGGTAGATTTTCCCCCTTCACCATAACTTCACAATTCAGATAATGGTGCGTGATCTCGGATTCATTTCCGAGAGGGGTTGAAATAACTAGATCTATCCATTTTGGCTCCATAAGTAATGGATCAGTAAACTTTTTTTAAACAAAAGAATATGATGCACCAATATCAAACAAGACATGTGTAGACTTCGAACAAATCTTTAATGTACCTTCCACTAGTCCGCCTTCGTCTTGCTCTGCCTCTTGGTGAGCTTGGAGGCATGCTTGCTTCTTCACCGGATGCTTCTCATCTCCGGCTTGCTCATTCATTAATGGACAGTCGGGAATCCGATGATCACGACTCCCACAATGGAGACAAGCTCCTAATCTTCTCCAGCATTCTTCGGCCCTATGGCCGACCTTGTCACAAGATTTGCACACCTCTTTGGAAGGTGCAACAGTAATGGAGAAGGGTTTATTATTCTTCTTGAGTTTCTTCTCTTGGGAAGAATTACCTCTGTCATTGGTTCTCTTCTTCTAGAAGGTGGGCTTGAAGGTACTAGAGGTTGTTATTGACTCCTTCTTGTCCTTTCCATAGATTCTATCAGATAACTCTATGGCATCTTCCAACAGTTGGGCTCTACGAACCATCTCCGAGTAGACTTGAATGTCCATCGGCGGTAGTTGGGTGATGTACTGGGGTCGAAGTCCATTAAGGAACTTCCTGTCTTTCATCTTCTCGGTACTCACTAATTACTTAGCGTACCTTGATAGCCTAAAGAATTGGGCATCATACTCGGCCACGGATAATGTCCTCTGCTTTAATGCGGCAAACTTCGCAGCCTTCTTCTCTTGAACGTGATCTGAGAAGTATTTGTTGTTGAAGTGCTGAAAAAAATTGGCCCATGTAATATGGTCTTGTTCCAATGTGGCTTCTACGAACTCCCACCAGAAACGGCCATCCCTTTCCAATTGGAAAGTAGCTAGTAGCACCTTCTCTTCGTCCGTGCATTGCATAACACGGAATATCCTTTCAACAGGAGGGCCTTCAAGTGCTGATTCTCTTTCATGAGAGTCTCAAGAGTCACCTCTTGGACTTCATTGGCCGGAGGATCATTGTTGATCGGCTTTGTGTTAACAGGAGCGGCATGATCCTCAACGGGAACTTCCTCCGCTCGTGTCGATGCCTGAGGCCCGACAGAGGTGCCGACCGGAGCCCGTGGCTAAGTCGGGTGACAAGGTCTCCTGAGGTGAGATATGGGCTGATTCAGATCATCGGTTTGAACCTCAGGTGCGTTATAGAGGAGTCTCTTTCGTGGTGTCTGCCTGAGGAGAACTCAGGGCTAGAAGTTGGTGGGGCCCAGAACGAGCCCGTCTCTGCCTCCGCCTATCTAAACGAAAGGCACCGAATGGCTGGGTGTCGTCAGACGATGCGGCTACAGAATCAGTCGCGTCTTGCTTGGCGCGGCGTCCTAGTGCCCGAAAGGGGTTAGTAAGACGTGCCTTCCGGACGGCTTGAGCTTCCTCCAGGGTAACCTAGATCCTTTTGAAGTCAGACTATTGGCCTCCCTTGTCACTGTCCCTTCGACGGGACTTGGGAGCTCGGACACCAAATCGGCGCTGGTGTCTCTGGGCCGCTGTTGGGGCGTCTGCCCTTCTGAGCTTCGCTTTGTCTTCTCACGTTTGACGCAGAAGGCTGAAGCTGTTAGTAGTAGGGACCATAGAGACGATTCACTCCGGGGGTATAATAGGTTCACCCCCATCCAGGCGAATTTGTAAATCCCCGATAAGAAGGGTCTTGCGGGAGTTGCTGGTGGCAGTGGCAAGTCACTTGCCTTTACGGCCATGATGATGCTTCTTCCGGGGAACCGAAGACGATTCCGCCCTAAGATGGTAGACCGAGAAAACTCGGCCTGTAAATGCTGGTGACACAAGGTCGTCGATCGGGGATACCAGAGTCAGCCCCTAAGACCCGAGGTCTGTAGTGAAGGCCGGCGGCTAGGTGACTCGAGTGTATGCCTCCGCTCGCACCGATAATAATGTTGCAGATACTGGCAATGACATGCTTGCATCCGGAGTTGGCACTGCAGGGGGTACCGGGATGTCGGCAACCTAAGGCCTTGAGCCTGGACTGGGAACTAGGGGGACCGGAAGGTGAGATACAGGGCCTTCGGTCCACACCGGGGCCGCCGTGTCCCATAGAGGCAGACCCGCACTGGGAGCCGACGTCTTCGAGTTGTGGGGGACGTGCCCCCGCGACGGAGCCAAGGGATCCAAAACCTGACGCGGATAGCCTGCGCCATGGCGAGTGCTTCATCCGTCTCCCTTTTCCAAGGTACGAGGTGCTCCTCTTTTGCACGTAGTGTCTTGGTGGCGATCACGATCTGTTCACGTTCTTTTCCCCTCTAGCACATTGTTATTTCCATATCTTGGTTCAAAAAGGGGAAGGAAGGTAAAATAGAAAAGATGGGAGAAATATACACTAATAGATTTTGTAGCGATCATAGTGGGACACCTAGTGCCCATCGTGCTTTTGATTGTGTTGACCTATTTTCTGGTGTTTGGGTAAGCTTTTAGTTCCCTTGGGGTTGTCGTTGCGGTTCATTGCCATTTTCTATTCCTGGAGTCGTACGCAGCCCTCCTAGTGCCGTTTACCTCTTCCAGTGGCCGGTCGATAGGCCGTGTGGATTCTGTCTCAAGTACGTCCATTTTCTTATTGTTCTTATTTCTATGAGCCTGATAGATTTCGCGGTCCACTTCGGGCCGTGTTTTGATCTCCGCGATCGCACGATAGACTGTGTGTTTGTGGCCTCAGGTATGGTTCCACCCTCATCTTTTTTGTCGGCTTGTTGTTTTAAGCGGCCCTTTGAGTGTCGTGTTTGTCATATCACGATCGGTCGATAGATCACGTATCTTCGCATCTGTCTATTTCTGTTAATTATATATGTGGATTTGCCATTATTCACGGTCCTGTGAAGGCCATTTTGCAGGTTCGACGGTTGTCTTCCAGGCCGTCCAGTTTCCTCAGGTACGCATACTTCTTACTTGTTTCAGTTCATTTCAGTTCTATGTTTTTTAAGTTTTTACTGCTCCCTGACATTGCACAGTCCTTCCCAAGGCCGTTTATACTCCCTAAGCGGTCTCCCTTCAGACCACGTGTGTGCTACAGTGCACCCGAGATTGACATTTTGAGTATCATTTCATATCATTTTATAATTATTTGGGTGCCTCATATCTCCCCTGGTTGTCATTTATTTTTGCACAGTTATTGTCATCTTTATCATTGTTTGCTCATTGATTGCTAGTTCTAGGCTAGACTTTGCATGCACTCCGGTGCACATAGGATTCATACATACTTATCATACTAGTTACATTCCTACCCTGGTAGGGGATCCTCTCGTCTCCATACTCCTTGGAGCTGACTAGGTGACCTTATCCGGGACCTCCGTAAGTCTCCGTGAGCCGTGAATTCCCACACGGACGCTGGTTAGGTTGTACCTTACCACCCCGAGTCTAGGTTGCATCCGTGAGAGAGAGAGTACCCTTAGAGTCAACCAAGTCCCCATATTTCTATATTTATTTTAGATTTTTATGCACTCCCGTGACACCTTTTGAACCCTTCTGAGCTTTTAGCTCGTGGGTGGTGGCATAAGATCCGAATGGTATCGGGTTTGAATCGGTATTCAGATCTTGGGTCGTTACAAGTGGTATCAGAATAAAGTTACCGCAGTGTATAGGAATGTAGAATAAATGTAGTGTTTAACAGTCCAGAGAGTCTGGTACTATCAATAGCTGGCTTAGGTTGTCCTATTTTCTCACCGTGATTGTTTTCCTCGTATGATTAAGGACCCACGATGGTGTAGAGGGGGGAGGAGGGGTCCCAGGCAGAGTTGGTCACGGGGAGCGAGGAGGTACAGGGTGGAGCACCGCCCCCTCTGGTAGGTGCGGCTCTGGGTGTGCCAAGACCAATAGGGTTTTTTGATCTATCCACCCAGTTTTTAGCTTTGGCTCAGGGGGCGTTGTCAGTTTCCTTATATTGGACAAGATTCATGGAGTTGAATCGGTATGCGCCGTCGGCCATGATAGATCGAAGGTTTTTGGCTCAGCAGTTCATTGTCTGATTGAGGCTAGAGATTCGTCAAACCCTGGTGGCATCTGGGGTGGCCGACGTAGAGGTGTCTTTTTGT
Organism: Amorphophallus titanum; assembly: GCA_024336825.1. NCBI lineage: Eukaryota > Viridiplantae > Streptophyta > Magnoliopsida > Alismatales > Araceae > Amorphophallus > Amorphophallus titanum. The sequence continues at coordinate 5,117,281 of JANBPO010006173.1, forward strand.
ACGGCGTCAATCTTGGAGGTGGACCTTTTGCGTACCTAGAAGCAGGCTAGGGTGATGCAATTCCAGCTGGGTCTCCCTCATGTGTTTCAGGAGTAGCCAACCACGTCTTCTACCCCTGCTCATGGTTGTCATCGACAGGATAGGAGGAGGCGTAGGCAGACGGTATGAAGAGGTGTCAGGCGACGCCAGGAGTTAAGGCGTCAGTGATAGGTGTAGTAGCAGGTGCTTCAAGTGCAAGCGCAAGCGCAGGCCTCGGAGGAGTCTATGCAATAGCCTATCGTGAGGCAACCACGACATGGCCTGTTAGAGCAACTGGGGTAGTGTTTGAGGTGCGATGGATCCACACGAGCAACGGCCTCTAGACGAATCCGTTAATTCCCAGATGCCCAAAGATGATCGAGTAGAGGCTCGTCAGGTTGCTAGCTGTTCAAGTGTCCGGCCTCTAGATGTATCCACACGAGTAACGGGAACTGACGGATTCTCCTTCGCAATCTCCACACGTCGATCGCTCCTCAGAACCACCATCCACCACCAGCAGGAGGAGGAGAGAGAGAGAGGGGCGTGCCCAGGAGAGAGAGGAGGGGGAGGTCAGAGGAAGAAACCCTTATGCTTGCCCAGGGTTTCTCTCCTCAGCGTATATTTAGTGTCACACTATGAATCATGTTGAGGCAAAACTACAGAAATAATAATTGCTTGAGTTATCATTTTAGTTCATAAGTATGAATGCCGTACAGGTTGATGCATCTTAGTCACTCATGTTATACAGGTCATTTATCTTCTAAGTGTCAGAAGTCAAAGGTCGATACACATATAGGCATTTAGTCATATAAGGTCGATGCACATTCACGGTTGAAGTATAAGGTCGATGCACATTCTAGTTTGAAGCTTGTCAGGTTGATGCACATACATGTATTAAGTCTGTTAGGTCGATGCATGCATACTTCGTCAGTCTATCAGGTTGATGCATCAAAGGCTCGTATTCAGCAAGGTCGATGCACATATAGAATCTAGGTCATAACAGGTTGATGCACATATATCATTCACTGAACTCAGGTCAATGCATTCATGTGTGCATAGGCCATCAGGTCGATGCTTAAGCACTAGCTGTGGTAGCCATCGCCTTCACAGGTCAGTGCAGTTGTAGTTAATCTACTACATTCATGCAGAGGTATACTCACATAGGTCGGTGCACTGAGTGTATGCATCGAGGCATATGCATCATCACATACCTTTATGATCTGGTTGTCTAACTCTTATGAAATTGCCTAAATTTGCATTCTCTTAAGGATTTATGATGATAAGGTTGATAACTGACTTTCACATCTACTTTGGCAGGAATATCAAGTTAAAAAATTTCCAAAAATGATTCAAAAATTTGTTCAAACACCTAGAACGCAGAATCTATAAAAGACTCAAGTGGCTCACGTGACTTAAACTTAAATCTGGATGTCATGAGATCCTAGGCGAATGGCTAAGTATATGAAGACATTATGTGGACACGTGATTCTTACGCTCATATGTCTGGCACGTGATCCAAGGTAAAATGTCCAGCAGAGTTATTCACCACATCCTTATTCTGATCTGACACGTGGACTTCACCAAATTACTTTTCCTGAAAGATCATTGGTGGGAATGTTCCCTCCACACGCCAGACTAGAATCTTGTGGGGACCACAAGATTCAGCTCACAGATATAAAAAGGGATATCTCTCGTTCGAAAAGGAATGAAATATAGTGAGAACAAGATTGTAGAATCACAGAGAGAGAGAAGACAGAAAGAAGAGAGAAGAAGGAAAATAGAAGAGAGAAAAGAGAAGAGACTGAACGGGAGAGCGATCAGAGAGAGTTCGAGCTAAGAAGGGTGCAGAAAAGAAAAAGAGTGATTAGAGCTACTGAACAGTGAGGATTATCAAGTGATGTAATTAGAATTTATAGTCCTGATTGAGTGAGGGATTTTCTCCCCTGTCGTGCTCTAATATTCCACATTGGGGCATGACACATGTACTGGACATCTTCCCCACCGATCGCAAGCAATCAGTGTTTATTTTACATCGGACAGAACCCGGACACCTTTGCTTCTACTATCGAAGAGGAGAGTCAGGGACCTTGGGAGCCCCGACGTCGGGAGGGCTTAGTCCATGCAATAGTGAAAGGGCAACAACATAGCAGGGATAACTAGGGGTAGAGAGACTAATTCCAGTGTGGTCACTAGAGAGGATATGCACTTCGGGTTTATGAGAATGAGGTATTGGCTCAGACAAAGGAGCAGCAGACACTGGCTCGGCAGGGAGCAAGCATGTTCTAGCTTAGGCACAGAGCAGCTGACACTGGCTCGGTAGGGAGCAGGCAGGTCCTGGCTCGGGCGTGGAGCTATCTGGCAAGAGGAGTTAGGACTGAGCTGGGAGATAGATGGCAGTCTGCTGGACAGTATTGAGACAGGTAGATGGCAAGGATGGGGATCCATTTCTTGACTGGATTACATAACTATATGTCGTAAAAGGCATTATGTGTTGATGTGAAAGCTCGATTACAAATGTGTGCAAGCCACAGGATAATTCCGTCATTTGTGACGGTCCTCGGGTCATTGCATTGTCATGCGGGTATTTCCACTTTTGTACATAGTGTCCGTCAGAGGACTTGTGACTCGACAAGATATCGCCCGAGGGGCATCACAATGTATTCCCGATATGGGACAATGTCGAGATCGGGGAAGTTGGGGGTGCCATGGGCACCGCTGTGTTGGAGTCGATGGGCATTGTTAAGACTGAGATGACCGAATGGCGCGGGCACCACTGTGACTGGAGCGGCTAGGTGCTATTGAGATAGGGGTGATCGAGCGCTGTTGAGACTGGAACAATCGGACGGTGTGAGTACCACCATGACTGAAGCAATCAGGTGTTGTTGAGCTTGGAATAGTCGGGTGTCATAGGCACCGTTGTGACTGGGGAAATCGAGGCCGTAGGCATCACTGTGACTGGAGTAATTGGGTGCCATTGGCACGGTTGTGATTGGAATAGTCAGGGTCCTAAGCATCGCTGCGATTGGGGCAACCAGGCGCCGTTGAAACTAGGAGAGTTGGGTGCCTTGGACACCATTACTGGAATGATCAGGTGCCATGAACACTGTTGAGACTGGAGTGGCTGAGCGCCGCTGGGGCTGAAGTAGACGGGCGTCGTCTAGACTGGGAAGTTGGGTGCCATTGGCACCATTGGGACTAGGGTATCTGGGTGTCGTTGAGACCATGACCGTAGGGTGCGGCTAAAGTTGGTGTAGTTAGTAAGGCCGAGAATCGTTGGGCACTGCTGAGACGGAAGCTGGACGGGCACTGGTGAAACTGGCGGTCGGGTGCCGGGGGCACCTTTGTTTGAGGGAGCTAGGCTCTAGGAGACCCTGGTGGTCGGGTGCAGCTGAGACGGGCAGTTGGGTGTCAAGGGCATCGTTGTGACTGAGGGAGCTGGGTGCCACGAGACCCTGGCGGTCGGGCACGTCTGAGACTAGTAGTTGAGTGCCGGGGGCACCGTTGTGACTGAAGGGACTGGGCACAGTGAGAGCCTCGTGGTCGGGCACGTTTGAGACTAGCAGTCAGGGCACCGTTGTGACTAAAGGGACTGGGCACCATGAGACCCTGGCGATCGGGTGCATATGAGACTGGCAGTCGGGTGCTGGGGGCACCGTTGTAACTGAAGGAGCTGGGGGTCGTGAGACCTCAATGGTCGTGTTCGGGGTGCGTTCATAGAGGCAGGGGCTTGACACTTCATCTTGCGCCAAGACTCACGAAGTATGCCAGCTATCTGGGTAACCACGTTCAGGGCCCGCTAATCGAGGTGATATCTGAGTAGTGCACGATCATCGAGGCAAGTATTGGATATGGTGTTTTAATCAAAGCAACATCTAGGTGGGGCACAATTATTGAGGTAGGAATCAGGCATGATGCTTTCATCAAAGTAGCATCCGGGTAGTGCACGATCATCGAGGCAGGGACCGGGCATGGTGCTTTTGCCAAAGTAGCATCCGGACAGGGCACAATCATGAAGTGGCATCCAGACGAGTCACGTTCATCAAGGTATGGACTTGATACTCCATCTTGCATCAAAACTTGTGAACATGTTCTCGTCCGATGTGGAGGCTTGCATCTTGGGGCTTTGCCTATGGAGCCTGAAGAAGTCGCCAAGATTGCCGAGAGGTCGGGCCCTCTCACAAGAAGAAGGAAGGCCATGAGCGAGGCACTGCAGGCCCTCACTGAAACAACAAATCCAGAAGAGACTGTGGCAGCTTTGACTGCCAATGTAATTACAACTAAAGACAATAGTGGGGTGCCATCCACCTCATCTGAAGAAACATCAGCCGAGGACAAGGGAAGCCTCCTCGGCCCTACCATCAATGATCTGGCCTTGCTAATGTTGCTGCAAAGATATCAGCAAGAAATTAAAGCATTAAAGAAGCAACTGAGCGAGAGGGATGCCCACACCTCCACACCTGTACAAGCCGAAATCCCCCCTGGGACATCAGGGGGTAGCAGCCAGGCATTTGAGGCCTTGCCGCAAGCCATTGCTGCACAGCCAACGCCCAACTATGCTGGGGGCATCCCTCCCCCCCACAACAGCAACTTACGGCTGTGCCGCAGCCCTTAGTCTTCCAATTCCAAGGGGCCCCTGCTACACCTCACGCGGTCGTATTAACAACGCCGAATATGCAACAAGCTCATTTCTACCTGAGTCCGGTTGATCCGACAGTGATGAACAGGCTCATGGTTGAGCAGATGATAGAAATGAAGCTGGCAGAAAGGAGTGATTGTGACCCCGCCTCCCATGATGTTTATAGGGTTTCATACCTACCACATCATGCCGCCAAGAGGTTGCCCCCGAGCATTACTAAGCCTCTAAAATTTGAAAAGTTCAACAGGCGAGGGTCTCCTAGAGAGCATATTGCCTACTACATCAATGTAATGGGTGAGTTGATTGCTGACGAGTCGTACCAGCTAAAATTCTTCAGGTCCACGCTAACCGGGCTTGCCTTCGAGTGGTACTCAAGCTTGCAGCTCGGATCTATTATCGATTGTCCCGACATGCAAAGAAAATTCAAAGAAAGGTTCCACATCGCCGAGATGGAGGTGACGGTGGCCGAATTGTATGCAACATGGCAAAGGAATGACAAGTCTAATAGCACGTAGTACGAGAGCTAGATGGGGGGTTGAATAGATCACGCCCTATTAAAAATAATTTGAGTTACAAGAGATGTAATCTCAGTCGCAGTCAGGAAACTTTCCTAATTTGGTCATGGAGCAGACAGATGGACAGAAGCTTAACGAGAGAGAGTTATGATGAACCAGTAATCAAATACTTGACGAGCTAAAAGCAAACGAGAGAATAGCCAAGCAAACCACACAGTTAGGAGAGAGAGTTTTTAAGGTGGTTCGATTGCGATCTGCAATCTACGTCCACCCCTAAGATCAAGAAGAAATCCCACAGCTCTCCGCACAAAGAGATACCCCGAAGACTCATACACCGATACATGAAAGGCCTAAAGCAAATGTCCCCTGCAGATGTTGGGGACCTATTGTCATAGAGGTCAATGCAACTGTGGAGGACACTCCTCAGGGACAAGAGACTGAAGAGTTCTTCGCTACCCCTACGGGTGATCCACCCATGGGCCGACATCTAAGTTGCGTGAATATCGCAGCACTGGCGCCAATGCTAGTTCAGGAATCAAGAAAGGAAGCTGACAAAGTTTCACTATGCGGCAAGATGAAACAAGAAATGATCTATGAGGTCGTCGAGGCTGAAGAAGATGATGAGGGCTTCGTTGATTTGCAGCTGGCTCCCCCGGAGATCGAAGACGGAGGGTAGGCTGTCGTTGATGAGCTGATCGAGGTAAACCTCGGCACAGAGGAGGAGCCCAAGCCAACTTTCCTCAGTGCCTTGCTTCTCCCAAAAGAAAGAGAACAATATATACAACTACTCCAGGAGTTCTGAGACTGTTTTGCTTGGAACTACAAAGAAATGCTGGGCTTGAGCCCTGAGGTGGCCCAACACATACTGGCCATTGATCCAAAGGCCGAACCGGTGAAACAATCACCACGGCAGATGAGGGCGGAGCTGATAAGCCAAGTCTACAAGGAGGTCAACAAGCTTATAGACGTAGACTTCGTGACAGAAAATCAATATACCACTTGACTGGCGAATATTGTTCCCATCAAGAAGAAGAATGGCCAGATCAGGATATGTCTAGACTTTCAGGACCTAAATAAGGCATGCCCGAAGGATGATTTCCCGATGCCAATCACTGAAGTTATGATAGACGCCACCACTGGCCACGAGGCACTATTGTTCATGGATGGCTCATCTGGGTACAATCAAATATAGATAGTCGAGTAGGATAGAATCCATACGGCTTTTCGATCACCTAAGGGGATATTCCACTATAAAAGGATGCCCTTTGGCCTCATGATTGTTGGCACCACTTACCAAAAGGCGATGATGAAAGTATTTGATGAATTGCTCTATCATAAAGTCGAGTGTTACATCGATGACCTAGTTGTTCAAACCAAGAAGAAAGAAGACCACCTGAATGATCTTAGGATCATATTTCAAAGGCTCCAGCAATATGAACTGAAGATGAACCCAATGAAATGTGCCTTCAACATCTCTAGTGGGAAATTCTTCGGCTTCATTGTCTGATACCGGGGGATTGAAATAGACCCCTTGAAGATCCTTGCCATTGGAGACCATTCAATCCCTAGGGTTTTCCATGCAAATGGTGGCAGGCGACTGCTAACCAGAAAGGGAAGAAAACAACATCGGGGAAGGTTTCGAAACTTGCTCCCGTATGCCATTTGAACCTTCTTTGATCCCTTCACCTCCATAAGAACACCCCAACTCCGAACATAACAGGGTTCCCTGTTGCCACTCATTGTCCCACTATCGACCGTTCGAAACCCTACGTCCTCTTCCTCCTGCTGCTCGGAGGAGCCTTCTTCCTCTTCTTCCTGCTGCCAAGCAAGCCACGAAGAGGAAGCTCTGATTCCTATCCTCCTCCTGCTATTGTCGCCATCCACTTGCTACAGAATGTGGAGGAGCCTGCGTCATCTCCTTCCTCTTCTCTTCTTCCTACAGCTGATACGTGAAGAAAGCATGGAGCTCTTCTTCCCTTCCTATTCTTCCTCCTGTGGCTGACACGACAAGAGGGTCTTCTTCCTGTTCTTGCGTCTCCTTCCTGTCGCTGATTGAGAAGCTAGCAAAGAGGGCACTCATTCATCCTTTCCTCATCATCCTACCAACAGTTGAAGCCGTCATCTGCTTCCCCTTCATCCTATTGATTGAAGAAGAGCATCCTTGTTCGCCTCTATCCTCTGTTCGTGGAAGCAGAACATCGTCCCCACGACAAGACTTTCAACTGTTCATCTTTCAATCCCCTCTAAAGGTAGGTTTTCTCTACCCCCAAGACCCAACCCTAATTAAATAAGTTGAAAACTAGTTTAAGCATGCATGGTAGAGTAGTAAATCATATCTGGAATCGTCATTTGAAGTTCTTATTTTAAAATAATTAGCATCCACCGTAGTGGCCTCTATTTGAAACAACGCCTCCCATAGGGGATGCTATTTGTTCTTGAATCCTTGCACGTTATATTGTAATATTCCTATTTCGTGAATCAGCGCCCATTTGCATGGACGTTTATTCTTATCAGCGCCTGAGAACCAAGACGCTAAAATCGAGGTTTTATTACTCGCCTATTAAATCCATCATGTTTATAATTATGATTACTGTGCATTTAAATGAAATGGCGGCGGTAGTGACAACCGTAAATTTTAATGTGCGCCCTGATGAAAGGACGCCAAAACTAGAAAATCTTGAAGCACACAGTGAATGATATCCTATAACATGATATTAAATTGTGCCATCTAATATGAACATTAATTCATATTAACGCCTGACCATGTGAATGCTATTCTAAATTTAATTTTTTAAAAATATTAGGGTCCTTAAGGTAACAGTCCAAAGGTAACCTTAAGGGATGCAATTTTAAATCCCAATCACTGTGTGGTCTGACATTCCTAATAATATACTGCAATTTGTTAGATCTATCCAACTGCAACAGAGGCCAGACAGGTGTGTATGGGCTACAAATACAGATGGGCAATTTTCCAGTAAATCAGTATACAATGAGGTCAGACCGCAAGGGAATAAAAGACTACCTCTTAAGAACATTTGGGGTATAAATATCCCTCTGTAGGCTTCCTTGCTCTGTTGGTGTATTTTTCACCTTTTAGTACCGGTTGATTGCATTATTAGAGGCAGTGGTATTAGCCTTCCTTCTAAATGTGTCTGTTGCAATAATAACAACTAGGAAGAGAGCCTGAACCATCTATTTTTGGAAAGTCAACTAGCTAAATCTTTGAGGAGGCATTTTAGGCTTCTTTTTGATTCCCGGTGCAGAGTTTTAGATTCTATTACTGTCATTTGCTGGGACATAATACGTGTTAGGTTTCGATCAGAGATGTAACGAAAACAACGAAACCCTAAGAAGTGGACCGTTGTTGGTGATCAAAATTAAAACAAATCGAAGGGAACCCACTTAGGAAGAATGATTTCTATACCTTTGCGGGATTAATTAATTCTTAGATGCCTGAAAATGATCGAGTAGAGGCTCATCGGGCTACTAGCCGTCCAAGTGTCTGGCCTCTAGATGCATCCACACGAGCAGCAAGAATAGATGGATTATCCTTCTCGATCTCCACGCGTCGGCCACTCCTCAGCAACAACATCCACCACAGTAGGAGGAGGAGGGAGACAGGGGGGCGCCCAGACCAAGAGGAGAGAGCGAAAGAGAGGGGGCAGCCAGAGAAAACCCTAATTGCTTGGGCCAGTATTTCTCCCTTCAATGTATATTTATAGACTCTAGCATTTTTCACAAAACCTCAAACATTATCTATAAACTCCATCCTTATCCATCTTATCCACTACTCTATTGTGTGACCCTCTAGGCCTAACAGTCTGTCTAGTTTTCAAGCCCATTAAGCTAGGAACACTTCTTAACTTAATTACTTACAATCCATTAACTCTTAATGGAATTGAAGGGCTTTCTGACCACGAATGGCACCAAGCAACACCTCGTGATCTCAAATGACTTTGGGAGGGATGCAACCCATATTGAACCTTTCCATCATCAGATTCCACACAGTTATAGATCCTCATTCACACAATGCTCCAATCAGAATTAGGGTACGGTCAAACTGTCAAAAATTCCAACTCTGAAGCCCCTCTTTGGTCGGGGCTCTCCTGGTAGGGTTTCAAAACTTTCGTTTCTGCATACCTCCTTGACTCTGCCGTGGGCTTCATTTCTGCACCCTACAAATCTGTTGCCTCCTCAAGTCCACCCTTCCCCACCTGTCCTCCCTGCTACTGCCTACCGTGACCATGCTGGAGCCACCTCATGGAAGCCACGATCTCCTCCTTCGGTGGTTGCTACAAACCCTCATGCTGGAAGCACCCTCCAGGTGCATTTCCACCTGTACCTCATCTCTTGGCTGCTGGCCCTCCGCCACCTGAAGCACCCCATCTCCGTCAGATCCCAAGTTGCCGTGATCAAGTAACTCTCTGACTGGTTGATCTGCCAGGAACTGGTGTGACTGCTGGAGTTCACTATGGGGTTTTTCTGCAAAAAGGCATGATCTGTTCCTGGAATCTTTGGATTTAGCAGAGGTCATTGATCTGGTAGCATACCCAGAGAAATCGCACCCAGGGGTCAAGAAAGTCGTGGGGGTTTCCAAGATCTATGGGGAGGATGATGAACAATCGGATTTGGGAGGCCCACCGATGGGTCCTCCCACTACCAATATGAAGGCAATGATGGGGCAGAGAAAATGGAAAGGGTAGTTGTAGCAGATACTGGCTCTATCATCTAGGATCATGTGGGGACCTTCCTGGGAGCCAGGAAACATACTTTTATTTTTTGGTAAATCTGCTTTACACGTCGAAGCTGTTAAACATTTCTGTAAGCTCAAAAAGCATATGAAACACTAAGAATTGTGCTTCAATGTGATAGCAACTGGAAGTTTGAATGATGTTAGGAAAACTACTAAGACTGATGACTTGTTATGTGACAGAGCATGCGAGGACAGTGGCACGGCCTGCTGGTATCCTGATTATCCTTAGGAAATTAATTGAGGAGCTTTGCAAAGAAGGCAGGGAGGAGAGAATCCTCTGTTGATCAGCTCCATGAACCGAAGCATCAAAGGGAGTACATATACAGACCTCAATAGGCGTCATATCAGGATGATCAAATTTATACAGCAGCAAGCATCTCGTTGATTTAGTTGGCTGAAACCAGGAGGAAAAACTGAAATATTACATTCAGATCTCAACCCAAACTTCCAGAGTCCAGATTTTTGAAAGTCTATTCGGATTGGTTCAAATTTGGATCCAATCTTCTGAAACCCAATCTGTTTACACCTTTGTTTGTTTAGAACCCTACTTGTTCCATCAGTATGCTATTTTGATCAGCGTTCTAAAACAATAAAAAATCGTTTATGACAATATCATTTTTCTTTACTATTAATGTGCCCCGAGGGAGGCGACGGGGGTGGCAGCGGTGTGGAACGATGGCGATGGGCATGCTGGTGGGCGCCGCCGTCCTGCTGCCGTTCCCTTTCTACTACCTGCTGTGGACTTACCCTCAGGCGTGGGCGGACCTCTGCGGCGTGGGGAACGATCCGTGCCGGCGGATGGCCCTGGTCTCCCACGCCATAAAGGCCCTGCAGCTGCTCGCCATCCTTTCTGTCTCGAGCTTCTCCTGGCCGCCGTGGTACTGCTGTCTCCTCTTCGCCGTCGGCCAGTTCCTCAACTTCAGGTGATCTTTTTACTTCCTTCTTCATGCTCTTCGTCCTTCTTCTTTTCTGGGTTTTAAGTTCTTAACGAAATGAAAAGACACTTAGATGTAGAGTCGAAAAGAAAGCATTTTACGATTCCTTTCGTAGAAAAAGGTGACCTTTTTCATGATTAGAGGAAAATCACTTGGATGTACTGGGCTGGACAATCTCTCTCTCTCTCTCTCTCTCTCTCTTTCTGATGTGGGAAAGACATCCATCTTCCTTTGTAGGCATTTCCCATGAGCCGTGGGTCTGGATGTAGTGACCTTCTGAAGTGACTACGTACATGTCCAATTGTCCATGGTCATTGGTCAACTAAAATGCCGGCTTTTAATGCATCTCTTGCCTCTTGGTGTTCTCATCCTCTCAATATTTATAACAAGAGGACAAGTACCTACTTTTACTTGCTAAGTACGCAATGTGCCATTGGATGATTGGTTTGCCATTTCCTTAGCAAGACCTTCTATGTTTTAGGCTTTTTTAGCTTCTTGGGCAAAGAAAGAAAAGTAAAGGGCGGTTCCCACTTCTTCTGGTTGTGTGTGAATTGTTTGTTTTTTTGCGGGGTACTTTTTGAATGACATGAAACCCAGATATGCTAGGTGTATGTGAACTGGGGATCACATATATGCTGGTTAGAATGACATGGAATCAATATATTGCTCAATGTGACCTGGATGTCATCGGTTCAAAACTGGAAATTGTCTCTTGCAAAAGACATGGGTAAAGTTACATATAATTGAACCTTCTAGATCGTACAATGATGGGAGGCTTGAGGCATTGGATTGTCCTTTTAATGACTTGGAACCAGTATGCTTGACATATATCATAATTTATTACGACGGGTTGGATATCTTTGTTGGAATTTGGAAGATTCTACAAGAGTTGGCTGGGTTGAGTTTCCAATCTGCTCCTAGAATCACATCATAATCTTTCATCTTCATGCATACCAAGTCAGTAGATAAATTACAATCATTAATCAAAACTTCACTAGAGGGATAATAATATTTACTCTGTAACCCCGAACCAATAGGGGTTGATATCACGAGATGAGAATCCAGTAATGCCGGTTCCATAGATAAAGTCTTAGCGAATTTCTGAGATATAAAAGAATGAGTGGCTCTCGTATCAAAAGGTATAAATGCTGGCTTAGAAAGAATAGTAAGGGTACCTTCGATAATACCTCCTTCCTCGGTAGCCTCGATTTTAGTCTCTACGTCTTGGAGGGCTTGGAGCCTACCCTGCCACTTTTGACTCCCTTGCGGCTTGTCAGAAACTGCCTGCTCATTTATGAGGGGACACTCAGGGATTCGATGGTCTCTGCTGCCACATCTCAAACAAGCACCCAGCTTGCGCCAACATTCTTCCATCTTGTGACCCGAGTGGTCACAGTACTTGCAGACTGCTTTAGATGGAGCAGTCGATCCCGCCTTCTTCTCACCTTCCTTCGGTTTCTTATCCTTTGAAAAACTCGACCTGCCATTGGGCCTCTTCTTGTCATTGGTGGGTTTGTAATTCTCGGAGCTGGTAGTATGCTCCCTCTTCTTGTCTCGACCTCTTATTCAGTCTGTCATCTCCATCGTGTCTTCAAGAACTTGGGCCTTCCTCACAATCTCAGCATAAACATGGTTCTCCTAAGGTGCCAATTGGTTAATGTACTAAAGCTTCAATCCATTCAAAAATTGCTTGGCCTTCATCTTCTCAATAGATACCAAATGTGGTGCATATCGAGACAATCTGGCAAACTGTGCTTCATACTCTGCAACAGATAGATTTCTCTGCTTCAATGCAGTGAACTCTGCCACTTTCTTCTCCTGCACCCGATCTAAGAAATACTTGTTGTTAAAATGGTCCTTAAACTCATCCCATGTTGCACGCCTATTGCCGAGCGTCGCTTCCACGGCTTCCCACCACGCACGTGCATCTGACTCCAACTGGAAAGTCGCCAAGCAGACTAGGTCCTGATCACCACACTGCATAACTCTAAAGATTCACTCTGTCTCATTTAGCCAAGGCTCGTCTTCGTCTGGGTCTACAGAGCCTCCGAATCATGGGGGATTCAAGCCATGAAAGTTTCGGTGCAGATCATCGGCTCCATGTTGCGTGCCTCCTGGTGCTACTTACTGTAAGGCCTAGGTCAGGCCCTATACGGTACGTTGCATATCTCTTGCCACTCAAAGGTCAGCGACCTTCCTGAGCCCAGTCTTCCCCTTAGCCTTCGCAGAACGAAAGCCCCTTCACCAACTCCTCCTCGTGCAGCGATAGCCCACGTCTCTTGCCGACAGGGTTTGGCCATCGTGTCTTGCTAGTGGTGGAGGTCGCCACAGAGCCGGGACAATGGGAGGAGGCAGCAGCGACCGGGAAAGAACATGGGGCAACACCGGCGGACATGACGGATGGGAGATCTTGATGCCGATGAGGAGGAAGCAGCTGTGCTTGTTGGTGAGGTTGTTGGCGGTGTGAATTGGGGCTTCACAGTCCCTACCGACAGTGCTAAAGGAAGAGGATACCTAGAGGAGGAGGAGGAGGAGGAGGAAAGCGCGCGATAGAGGGCATTTGCGTAATCCCGACTGACAGGGTGATCGAGGGGGGAAGGTGATCATGGCAAATGTTCCATGGGTGCTTCAAACCATGCCCGACAAATCTAGACCCAGTCAGAGACCCTGCCATGAATGTGATTCTCCATTTTTTTTCCTCCATCAAATTGTTACCAAACGCGGCCTACACACCAAGTGTCGCTTAAAGTGACGATAAAACTGAACACATGTATCCAAAAATATGCAGACCCACCATTAATGGATAACTAGTTTAATTATCGAGCTTCTTATGTATGTTCTAGTGTTACATATGTTTACAATTAATTGGAGCTTAGAGAGTACATAATAAAACTCAACGGCCTCTATAAATTGGTCGTATAGGCAAAGTGAATTTTGTGGCATAGAGTGCATGCGAATGTGATCAAGGGGAAACGAGGAAAAGAGATCTGGAAATTAAGATACATCATTTTTTGTGAAGGCGTTGTTGTAATTAAGGAGGAGTTGAAATTCGTTTCTGTGCTATATATCAACCCTTCGGGGCTTAAGGGCTGAATGTATTTTGGATGGAAATTTTTTTCGCCGTCGTCCCATGCTCAGAACCTGTTAATTTGCATGACGGTTGCCTTAAAACTGTTGAAAGGATGTGATGTGGGGAATTAAATTAAAATAGGTGGCAAAAATATGCTGACGATTCAACTAAAACATCAAAATTTAATGCAAACTAAGAACAACGCTTGGCGTGATTTCCATTCCTGGCGTACAACTAATTAATTAATGCGTGTATTAATTCGGAAACTCGGAGTAATGGATACATGTTCTAGGATGGTGCTCATTATCAGCAAAGCTATAACAGGTTTTGAGGGGGGCGGGAGGGGGGTTGGAAGCTGTATCAAACCCTCAGGCCAGTGCCCTCGCGCCAACATCGCCTGCACCTCCTCACGACGCGCACATCCCCGTACGTTCATCGCGCGCCTCCTTCCGTCAGCAGCCGTGCCACCTTCTGCCGGGCACGAAACAGCAGCAACCGCACGCTCGTCGCACCCAGCCCCATCACCTCGGCAATCTCCTTGTGCGAGTAGCCCTCCGCATACGCCAGCCACAGCATTTGCCGCTCTCGTACGTTCATCTGTTCCATCGCTCGCCCCAGCCACGTCTGCGCGTCCACCTGCGCACTGCCCTCCGCGCGTGCAAACACCGTCTCCGGAACATCTTCGATCGAGCTCACCGTCCTACGCCGCCAGTGGTCCTTCAGCAGGTTCGTCGCCACGCGGAACAGGTACCGCCGCGCCTCGACCTCGCCATCCACCTTCACCTCTGCGCACAGAAAGCGTACAAAGCTCTCCTGCACCAGGTCATCGGCCAGCCCTGCGTCCTGCGACACGCGCACCAGGTACGCCCACAGCGGACGCGCCGCACGCTCATAAAAGCCCGCAAACGCCTCGCTATTCATGCGCAGCCCCGACTCTGTGCCCGTCCCCGCGCCGGTCCGTATTGTCTGCAGTACCTGGCTCTCGGTCATCTTCTCGCCCGCTCCACGGTCGCCCGGCATACATCGCGGCTCACAGCCGCTCCTGCATGGGGGCCGACGCGCCACCGTTCTCCGGCATCAGTCCCAGCCGCCTCGCCACAACCCACGTCACGCCTGCCGAAAGCATAAACCCCAGCCCGGGCATCAGCACGATCATCCCCAGCGCGATCATCGCTCGGTGCCCATTCAGCCCGCCCGCACTGTTCCGCAGCGCCAATAGCCCCGCACCCAGCATCGCCATCACCACACCCACCTGTGCCGACGTCAGCATCCGCGCCACCACATTCGGCAGCCGTTTCTGGTCGAACTCCGTCGCAATCGGCGCCGCCTCCAGAAACCGCTTCCCTGCTTCCGTACCCATGTACGTCAACAGCTCCGCGCTCGAGCCGAACTTCTCAATCATCTGCGAGTGGACCGAGCTCTGCATCCCGAAGATCTTTCCCCACCGCCGGTTTTCCAGCAGCAGCCGCGTCAGCCAGTACAACGCCAGCAGAAACGCCGCAAACGCCACCACCGGAGCCGCGTCATTCGCAATTCCCTCCAGCTCTGATCGCTCCTCACGCCGCGGCTCCTGGAAGCCCATCCGTGGCACCAGCAGCTCATAGCCCCGCTGCCCCGGCTCTCTCAGATTTGATGAAAGGGTTGTGATTCCAGTGCTGCTAACAATTTTGCTTGCTGCCCCAAATTTGGTCTGCTGCAGTCGCAGCTGTTGTACGTTGTTGTTGCAGCTATTGGGCTGCTGCTGCAGCTGTTGAGTGCTGCTACTGCAACTGAGCTACTGCTGCTATGCTGCAGAGCTGCTCTTTTAAGCTGATGCTATAATTGCAGAGCTGCTGTTATTATATCTGTTACTGCCATTAAGTGCAACAACTGAATTGCTACTGTTATTCCACAGCGCCACTGCTGCAGCTCTTGCTAATTATGCTAGCTGCTGCCCCACTGCTAATGGTACTAACTCCTGTTGCTATTGACCTGTTGCTGCAGTCCCTGGGCTGCTACTGCAGTTACTTTGCTGTAGCAAAACTGCTGTTGTGTAGCCATTAAATGCTGCTGCTGCAACTAGGCTGCTGCTGCTATGCTGCAGAGCTACTGCTGCAGCCTTTGTGCTGTTGCTGTAGTTGCAGAACTGCTGCCATTATATGGTTGTTGCTGACACTGGGCCTTGTGCTACTGCTGCCACTGCGGTTGCAGGGCTGTTGCCATTGGGTTGTTGCAGCTGCTACTGAGCTGCCATTATTATGCTGCCAATGCTGCAGCTAAATGGAGGGATATGTGTTTTACTTGAGAAGTGACAAAAACATCTCTATTATGTGTCTTCATGGACAGAACAGCAGTGGCATATATTGCACAGCAGAGGCCTTCTAGACAACAGAATATTGTTTACTTCAACATCACACTGTCCCTTTGGAATAATGAAGGTTGCCAGCATAGGGCCCAGCACTTTGTTAGGATCTGCAACTGGTTTGTGCAGAGTTATCAAATCATCTTCTTTTGTCTTGATTTCACTCTTTGATATCCATTCAAAATAAGAATCCTGAGCATTCCTCTAGTAGATCTTCACCATCATCAGTCCCATGATTGTTCTTCATAAAATCATCAGATGGCATCTTGTTCTTAACCATGGCACTGTGGGCAATCAGTGTTGAGCATAATAATAAAATATGCAGGGGCATGTGCTGTATCTGCACTAAAAAGCCTTTGAATTGCATTTTGCAATAGTGTTCAACAGATTTCTACACAGACAACCTCTTGTGCTTCCCCGGGTAATAGAAAGCCTTGTAAAAGCCTTGACTGCTTCATCAAACCCCATCCCTTGTTTTTGCCTTCCCTTTTTTTTAAACACCATGGGCTAATGGGGTGGACCCGGGGAAGATAAAGACCCCCCCCCCTTTCTGTTTCTCCCTAAATTAACTAAGAAGAAAAGGACATTTTGACTGGTAGGATACGTGGAAGTCGAGACTTGTGTGCGTTGACCGGAGAGTGAACCTATCGTGCTGTCACTCCGTGCTTCCGCATGTTGATTCCTCGAACTGGTATGGCATACAAACCGCGTTGTAGGTCTGCAAATGGGATGAACCGGAACTGAGTGGGGTCGTGGGACCACTAGGTTGTAGGGAGGGCACGGCCCCCAAGGAGGTTGCCCTCCCTGGGGCGCGCGACTGCCCCTGGGGTGAACTGGCCCCGGGGGAGGTCGTAACCTCAGGGGATGGCCCCCGAGGGTCTTCTTGCGTCATTCGGGGCTGTCCCTTGATAGATTTTGATCTCTGGGAGGCTAGTACGGGCCCGTGGGGGCGCCGTTCTTTGGGTTGTCATAGCCGCCGGCAAGGTGTTCGGGTAAATGCCCGACACACCCCGGATTGCCGAACGGCTTGAGTAGGTGGCTGAGGGGCTGCACGGTGGGCCTTGGGCTGATGACGGTAGCTCGTGGGAGCTAAGGGGTGGCACTTTGTAGCTGTGAGCCATGCCTTGGGCTGTGTGCAGCATTGTACGACGGGTTGTCAAGGGTAGTCTCGGGTTGGCCCGAGTGCTAAGATCAGATGGCTCATTGCCACATGTCTGAGTGTCGGGGTTGGGCCCGATTCGCTGGGGGGTCATTGTGGGACCCAATTAAGGGGCTGGAACCATGGGGTGACCCGTGGTTTGGTGCAGTTGGGATGGAACATATGCACCCACAAGGTGTTTGGAGGAATGCCGAATATACCCGCCTGAGCAGTATATGCGTGCGGTGAGCCTCCAAAGCCTGTGGTTGACTTAGTTAGGTCTCCCTTTGACCTTGGAGGGTTGAAAGGTGTGCTTTTGGGTGGGCCCCTTGGCCCTTTTTGCTAGGTGCCATGTGGCGTGGCTCGACGTCGGGGCACCCCCAAGTTGGCCCGGGCGACAATGCAGGATACGGGTAAGGCCCGCATGTGAGTGGTTGGAGTTGACTCTGGGGAGTTGCTTGTGTCGCCGTGCATCATGGCAGGTAGGTCAGGGCCCTTGTAGGGACCCACGGGATTGTAGAAAGGGCTGGATAGCCCGTGCCTGGAGGGTGTTCGATGGAATTCCCGAACCCTCATTTCTTGTGATTTTACCAGGAAATAGTCCAGATACAACAGCTGCTAAATCATCGAGCACCAAGTCGACATCCACCCAGTCGAGGACATCCTTGGTGTCTTAATTGAAGTCGGATATCTTGACCACTTGAACCCTCTGGAGGTATGCGGCCAGATATAGAGTCTTGAATGTCTTTAGCAGCATGATGTTGACAGCGGCACCGGTGTCTACCAGGATCCGATTTACCCTATGCCCATTGATTTTTTCCCTCATGTAGAGAGGGCGGTTATGACACGGAGGGGAAAGTGGAATGTCCTTCTCCGTAAAAGTGATAGTGGTAGCAAAGGCTTCATATGTGGAGGCCTTCATTTCTGCTGCATGTGCTTCATAGGCTTCTGGCTCTTCGAGTATCTTAATAAAAGCTTCTCTTAACTCTTTCCTCCAAGCGATGGCTTCCCAGATTGTAATACTGGTGGAAAAGCACTTCATCTGGTGGAGGACTTTCTGGTCATCTCGGGCTCGAGCATCCTCCAATAATGGTAGTATGTCAGGCTGAGTTTGGCATGAACTGCCATGCCATTCCCCACCAGAATGCTACATCGCCTTACCTTTGTCGCCAGGATCGGGCTGGCTTTGATCGCTCGTGGACTCCTAAAATAGGGGTGCCAATGATGGCTCTTTTGGGAGTGGCTGGCGAGTCGACTCATCCTTACTGGATGGTCTGACTTGTTCTGCGGAAGAGGACGAAACTAGTGTAGGGACTGGGATGATGGCAGCGATCTCCTCCGTGCTGGAAGGATCGAAAATGCTTGGCCCCTTCTAAATTTCTACCTTCGGAATGGGGGCGGGTTCCTCTCCTTGAAAGAGGATAATTCACTCAGAGTCAAAGGTAGACGGGTGGAGAGGTAACTCAAGGATCCTCCCACGCCCTCTATCGTGTCCTCGACCATGACCTCAGCCGCGGCCTATGTGTTCTGAAGCTGGTTATAGCCCGAGTGGGGTTGTAGTTCTTTATCTGGTTCGGGAGGCTATTGGCTTGCCTCGTCGAGAAGCATTGATCTTGTTCGGGGGTGGAATATGCACCATATTGCAGGCGCAGCCCTGAAGTATTTCTTCCAACTGCTCTATTGTGATCTCCTCGTCTTTATAGCACAAGGAGAGTTCTTTTGAGATGAGGAGCCTTTCCGGCCCGTCGCACCAGGGGTCAGTGTCCCATCGAAGGAGGTGCCAGAAGAACACTGCTGGCGCTGCCACACCAAGACACCGAATCTCTAACTCCGGCAAGTCCGTGACTGTCGGAACTATCCAGGTCCATTTAAATGGGCAGAGGTCCGAGGCGAGCCCAGACCAAATAATACCAACTGTTCCGGTCCACAACTCCTTCCAAGGACTGGAGAAGGTAAAAGAAGGAAAGGCACCCGTCATTCTAGCCGCCGCACCAAGAGGCATGCCGACTCACAAGCCGGCGAAACTGAAGCAAGCTTGGGTTCCTAAGGAGGCCCGACTCACGGCACCTGTGCAGGCAGGGCCCAGCTGCTCCCGCTGTGCAAGGGGGGAAAGAGACGAAAGGGTCGAGATGACGGCCACGACCCACCAACCGGTAGTCGCTGTACCGAAACTACCTGAAAACACCCGTCGCCGACGTCACAGGCGTCGTCACCATGCTGACCGCCCGACGTATGCAGACTACACCCACCATAGGGTCGCCCCCGACACTCAACTACCGGCCGCTCTCCCTGACCAGGAGTGGGAGGGGATTGAGCAAGCCATGAGGAACTACCTCCGAGACCCGGGCAGCACTCCCTTTGGTCGCCAGAGGCTGCTAAGGGCAGTGGCCTCCGCTTTCCAAGAAGAGGAAGAGACTCGGCCCGTGTCTAGCGCGGAGTCGAGAAATCAATTCGAGGAGCGACGTCAGTTCCTTGTATGCGAGGAGGCGCCGCCCCGACGGTCGGTCTTCGACAGGCTGGTCTTCCCGAGCAAGTCGTCAAGAAAAGCGGCAAGAAGAAGTGGAGGTTGGAGAGTCTTCACCTGCCACATGGCGGGATTCTCTAGTCGATATGGGGCCTTACCTATCGACCCTGAAGAGGTGGCCAGACTCGCTGCCAGGCCCAGTCCCCTCACCAGAAGAAGAAAGGTGGCGAGCGAAGTGGCGGGGGCAGGTGTCGAGGTGACTTCCCCCGAGGGTCTCCCCGCAGCCTTGACAGCCAATGTTGTCACCACCGGGGGCACGAGTAGCGGACCCTCTACATCATCTGAGGATGTCCCGGCCGAAGAGACGGGCGCTATGCCCACCCTCTCCGTGACCGACCCCGCCATGCTGGGCATGATTCAGCAATACCAGCAGGAGATCGAATTATTAAAGAGACAGCTCAGTGAAAGGAATGCCCTGCCCTCGACGCTCCACATCTCCCCATTCACAGGTAGACGCGATCTTTCTTTTTTTTTCCTTCTGTTGTTATTTCACTTTTTTGAGGGGTCTTTCTCCTCTGACGATCACGATTCTATAGAGCACCACGTGCTCCGTTTGTTCATCTAAGCACCACGTGCTCACCTTAGCCTACATTTTAGTGTCACACTTTGGCACACTTTTTATTCACACAATCGTCTCTGAGTGACGGCGTTCACAAGAAGTGCCGGAACAGGAGGACACTGGGCTCCACCGACGCTCTTGACATGAATAGATGAATCCGCAGAGGATAGAATAAGAATTCGAGGTTATTTTCCTAGGATGCCGCCTATAGTGTTGGGGGACAGACACGATGAAGGGATGGATTGGAAGGTGGAAGCCCGCCTGGAAGTAGGCCACCGGGACCATAATCCCGCCCGAAGGGAGACTCATCATGTCACCATCCACGGTCGGGAAGATGATGTCAAACTCGGGAGGGATCTGGAATGCTTCCCGCAGGCCGTGGACCACCCTATACGCTACCAGCGGCGGGGAACTAGGTCGACTAGTGCTAGCACCCGAAGTGCTCAGCACACCACCTCGGCCGTGAGGTGCTTCTTCAGAAGAAGAAGAACTGACTCGAGGGACTCCCCTACGGGGGGGCATGACTACGGAAGATGGGAGATGCAAGAGAAGAGAGGATCCTCACCGATCAGGGGAAGGAGGACACCTACGACGAGCACGGCAACCGGCGAGACACAGATGGGGACTGCGGGGAGGCCAGGTAGTTGCCCTTATAACCACCCACGATGAGCCAGCACTACCCCCTCGGGGCAGGAGGGGCTGGTGAATGGGTGCCTGCCATTACGGTGGTACGGGTGCCCAAAATCAGGCATCCGTTCGAAGCCCGCGCTCCCAAAACAGGACAAGACGCGAGTCATGATTACCAACATGACTTCTACCACCGTCAGAAGCGCCTTGCGCACCAAGCAGGCCCCGAAGCTACCAACGCCCCCGGTACAAGGAGATCGACTTCGGGTCTCGCACTCCGGAAAGTCCTCTCCTAGTCGACTCTCAGCCCCCTGCAAAGTGCTCGGCGATTGAGAGTATGGGGGGAAGTGAGAAGGGTAAATTTGATTTGGCCCAGGAATAGCCCAATAACGGCCGGCCCAAGCCAGACTACTCACGATAAGCACACCTAAAGGGCGGGCACGCTGTAGATCTGTCACTTAGACTTTAAAAAAAAAGAAAAGAATAAGCGAAAATTGACACCTAGTGACCACATATGGAAGACCAAGGTTTGTCCATGTTTTGGTTTCAACACTGTAGGGTCTGTGCACATTAACTCTTTGGCAAATCAAGGTCGGTGCATATTTTAGCTGGATGCATATAAAGTCGATGCACATGCGAGGCAAGGTCCGAGCAACCTTTTGCTAGCTTGAATCAAGTCGGTGTTCATGCGGAATGAGGTCTGAGCATATGTGCCAGTGTGCATTTCAAGGTCCAAGCATACTTCAAGGCCCAAGCACATTTCAAGGTCCAAGCACACTTCAAGGTCCAAGCATACTTCAAGGTCCGAGCACATATCAAGGCCTGTGCACATGACAAGTCTGTGCATATTCCAAACCTGAGCACATGTGACTTCAAGGTCGGTGCAGGTTTTGGTTTCATAGGCACAAGGTCGATGCAGGTTTTGAAGTCTGTGCACAGATGGACATAAGGTAGGTGCATGTTTGCAAGACTGCATACTAAGGTTGGAGCACATTTGCTAGACAGTATATAAGGTCTGTGCAATTCTTCTAAACCGCCAGAAAGGTCGATGTACATGAAGAGCTGAAGCATCCAAGTCTGTGCACATGAAGGAATCAAGGTCTGTGCACATGCGGAAGCCAATTGACAAGGTCTGAGCATACTCTGAACCAAGGTCTGTGCATGTTTGATGAAATGCCGCAATGAAGAAGAAGGTCTACCTATGTTGTCCCATAAGCATTTCAAGCCTATTTTCTGACAGATCAAGTGGGCCTTCCAGAGAGAGAAAATAGGTACCGCAAATGTCTAATTTCACAGAATTCAAGGTCTAGAAGTTGCCCCCATGGTTGGCTTTTGCTCTAGTCATCATTACCCCACCAGTACAACTTGTTTGGTGGCTGTCTTCTGTCAGAATCCATGCCTGGGACTAATTCCTGTCAGGATTACTTTTCTGCAAGCATTAAAAGAGATTTGAACCTAGAATAGTACTAAGTGCAGAAAGTTAACCAGAGCTTAAAGGAATGCAAAGCGCAAGGGTCATTGAATGCTCAGATTTTTGGTGATCAAAATGGGTCGTTGTCAAGCTCCTGTCTGTCTGCTGTCAAAAGAAATGGAGTCTAAAACACTCCTTGTCCTTACTGGACAAAGTGAAGGACAGAACTTTTGGAGGAAAAACTTTTTCTCCTAGGAACACAAACCCATGCAAGGATGGCGCATCAAGTAGGTTGCCTCAAGGGTATAAAAGAAAGGGCAGAGAGGCACAAGAGAAGTGAGTTGCAGAGATCAAGAAGAGGAACGTCAGCTGAATGGATTCTGGGAGTTGGCTCGCTCCCTAGAACGATTTTGTCCACAACAAAGGTTTCTTCAGCGGCCCCGACCACAAGCAGTGAAGGCACTCGGACATCAACTGAAGCTCAAAAAGAGGAACGTCCATGTAAGCCGAAGACATGATGGGCTGTGAGGAACCTCTGAATGAACCATAGATTACCTTCCATCTCATGGTTGCAGAAGAAGGAAGAATGTACCTTCTGTCACAGGCCCCTATACATGGGAAATCTCAAATTCCTCAAATGATACTACCGACAGAGGAACAACCACTGGTTCTTGCTCTGCAGCCTTCCTCTGGCAAGCCCATGTCACCCGAGTGACTGCCTCTTTGGCCTTGCTGACAGTCTCCCTCACCTGGGACCTGGTTCATTTTCACAAATCACCAGGAGGCAATGGCATTGTGGTCAGGGCCGGCTCAGGAATCCTGAAGTATGTCGACTTCCGAGCTTTTATTAACAGCTCCCTAAAGTGTCAGGTCTCCTCCGAAGTGAGTCAGACTGCACACGCACAAAGGTGAGAATGACAACACTACAATAGAAAAGAAACAGTCCAAAAGGCTGAGATAAAGAAATGAAGATATCTGCCAGCCCTGTATACAGGGGTGAGAGCGGCTAATGGAATAGCGAGGCCACTTTATCTCTCGAGGCCACCTCGCAAATGATCCAGCACACATCTCCAATCATCTCACTCTACTCGGCCAGTGACGCCAAGTCCAAATGGCCATGAGAATATAGAAAATAATTCAACCCGAGATGGTCCAATCCCCACCCATCAGCATATTTGAAATAAATAAGAAGAGGCTGGCCCAGAATGGCTTCGCTTGGGCCACCTACTGAAAGCCCGTGAGAGTGAAGCAGTGCAAACAACCAAGGGGTATTGTTGTAGAGTCCATCTCGCCGATCTTCCCCTCTGATGAATGTTCTGTAAGGATAGAGACTATCGGTCTTGGGACACCACTCGACTACGGAAGTGACAGGCTCCTCCACTGGTAGGGGAAGCTGTTGAAGCACCACCCGCTCACTACTTACATGGCATAGCCCTTGAAGTGTCTTCATGAAGACATCCTTGCTGATCTCGGGCAATTTTGGCTCCGCCCTAGGCAAGCGCCGCTTCGTGGCTTTCCAAGCCTCTAAATAAGCCATCACTTCCACGTTGGTCCAAGATTTCAGCTTCTTCAAGTAAGCAGGATCAATGTCTAAAGCTGGCTCTGGCTGAGAATCCAGGAACATGTGTGTATATATATGTCAAATGAGTACAAAATGTGAGGGTGGAGGAGTACAAAGTCTTCCTCTAGCTCTCGCCTCCACCCTCCTCTCTCTCTGCCCCCCTACCACCCCGACAGTGAGCTCGTGGTGGGGGCATCGACCCCTGTGCTGCACTCGGATCTGAGCTCCGCACCTCCTCCTCTGGTCGCTAGTGAGAATAAGAGCATGTCATGTAAGTCGTGCTGGCGAAGGCACTCGAGTGCCCCGCCACTCGGGCTCACTCTTGCGTACGCTGTAGCCGCTCCTCCATCGCCCGTACCCTCTCCTGGACTATAGTGAGCTATGCCCTGACGGCAGCGAGCTCGGCTCTCTCTCGATCCAGCTCCTCACGCTCCCTGGCGTGCTCTCTGCACTCTATCTCGAGGTGGATGCGGAGGTCCTGAACGTCCCGGGGCAGCTCCTCCTACTGTCCCGCCACCCCCGTCCGACGTGCCACCTCTGCCTCAAGCTCTGCGACCCGTTGGTCACGGATGGCTAGCTCTGCCCCAGCCAAGGCGGCCCGAGTGCTCACGTCCTGTAGCTCTGCCATCTGCATTTCAATTAAGTCAACTATCAATTTTGAGTTTCATTTCAACATATACAATAATTGAAATTAATGTTGTTGACTCAACCTTGCTGCATGGTCGCGCTCTGACTCCTGCAAGCCCCGCGCTTGCTCTAGCTCGGTAATCTGCTCGCCGTGGGAGGTAACCTCGGAGCATGCTACCACTAGCTGTCTCCTCGCCTCGGTTAGCTCCATTGCCTGCATCATATTACATCATCATTAATCTTTGGAAAAAGGAAGGATACATGAGTATCGTTCAAAATAAAACTCACCAGTGCCTGACGGTCATGGCACTCCCTCGCTATACAGGCAAATGACGCATGTAACTCCTCTGCCTATTGAAAGGAAAAGAAAGAAATGAGATTCTCTTGTATAAACATGTAACATGCAATTGAATTCAAGTTTAGAGGCTTACCTGTGCGGCGAGCTCACGCTTTGCCTCCTCTGCCCGAGCAACTGCACCTGCGAGCTTCTCCTCCAATCCCCCGGTCCTAGTGCTCGGTCCCCTCGAGCTTGAGGCATCGTTAGTACCCCTCGCCATTCCTCCCTGCTGGGCACGCTGCATCAAGAAAGATAGATCGTCAATGGCTAATCATCAATAAATTAGGAATTCACATGCATTTAATTTAACCACTCACCAGGGTCTCCAAATCAGCTCGTGTGGCCGCCAACTGGGCCTCCACCTGCCGTGGCTCGCCTGGTGCTCCTCGTACGGTACCGGTGGCTCGCCGGCCCGGACCGGTCAAGTGCTCGGGTGTCCGCACCAAGGGCTCCTCCTGGGAGGTCTCTTCAGCACCTATCTAGGCTATCTCGCCTGCCACCCTTCCTCTTCTGGTGAGAGGACCGGGTCCGGCGGGGACCGAGTCTGGCGGCGAGTCTGGCCACCTCTTCGGGGTTGGTGGGTGAGGCCCCATATCGACCCAAGACTCCTGCCATGTTTCAGGTGAAAGCTCTTCAGTTCCTGTTTCTTCTTGCCATCCTCCTTGACGGCCTGCTCGGGAACACCAGCCTATCGAAGACCGACCGTCGGGGCTTTGCTTCCTCTCGTAAAGGGGACTGGCGTAGCTCCTCCGACTGGTTCCCCGACTCCGCGCTGGGTACCGGCCGGGACTGTTCTTCTTCCTGGAAGGCGGAGGCCACTAACCCCAGTAGTCTTTGACGACCCAACGGAGTGATCCCCGGGCCTCAGAGGTAGTTTCTCATGGCTTGCCCAATCCCTTCCCACTCATGGTCAGGGAGAGTAGCCAGTGGTCGCGTGCCGACAGCGGCAACAGGAGTGTAAGCCACGGGCGCTAGGCGGGCGGCTTGGTGACGGCACCTACGGTGCTGACGATGGGAATTTTCTGGCAGGGCCGGTGCGGCAACTGTCGGCTGGTAGGCTGGGGTCGTCATCTCGACCCTTTCATCTCGTCGGGCCCTCCTCAGGCGGGTGTAGCTAAGCCCTGACTGGGCAGGTGTAGTGGGCTGGGCTTCCTTGGGAACCCAGATTTGCTTCAGCTTGGTCGGCCTGTAGGCCAGCGCATTCTTCAGTGCTGTAGTTGGGACAGTGGGCGTCACCTTCTCCTTCAGCTTCTCCAGCCCTTGGAAAGAGTTGTGAACTGGGACAGTCGGTACAATGCGGTCTGGGATAACTTTAGACCTCTGTCCATCAAGACGGACTCGGATGCTCCCCATGGTCACGGACTTGCCGGAGCTAGAAATTCGGCGCCCCGTGGCAACGCCAGTGTTGTTCCTTCGGAGCCTCCTCCGGTGAGATGCCGACCCTTGTCGAGATGGACCGGTAGCCTGGTGCACGTGGTGCACATTGCAGCTTAGCGCCTTAACTGAGACGCCATTGTCGTTCTTGGCCGGGGCTCGGCCAACAGCGGCTTCAATGGCTCCCCAGAGGGGAGCGTTGGTCCTGGGCTCGTCGGACGCTTCCACGTCCAAGATGTTGACAAAGGCCATTAATTAAAAATATAATTTTATTTTATATTATTTAAATTATTAATTATATAGCTGTTGTCTACATTATCTTAAATTTCAATGTATCTTCACACTCCCTAATAACCCTCCTGAGCCTTCCGACTCGTGAGTGACGAGGCAGGATTCGAATGGTATCGGGTATTTTCCTGGTATCCGGATCTTGGGTCGTTACACCGGGGGTCAGCCTTCATCGGCTCAGGCCGATGACGCAACCCTGAGTCCCTAATCTCCTGGTAGATCTCATAATTAGTTAGACGAGTATAACACTCAAACTTTTTGGGTGGCTCCCTCAGATCGCCCTCCTGGTTCCTCCTCTTTCCCTAGTTGGAGGGATGATTAGATGGGCACTTCCTCTCCCCCTCCTTCCCCTGACTAGTGCTATTCTAGTAGGCAGTTAAAACTTCCTCACACTTCGTGTGGCGTAGAGCTAATGTCACAAGGTCGACAAGGGAGGTGGGAGGATGAAGCACCAACTCTTGCCAAAGCACTTCGTCGCGGGTTCCCCCAATGAGGGCGGTGATTACGGACGCTACATCGAAGCGAGGGATGCACAGGGCCTCCTCCTTGAAGCGGTTAATATAGGCCCGAAGCTTTTCCCCTAGAGCCTGCTTGAGCACCAAGAGTCCCTCTATCGACCTTGGGGGACCACTCCTAGTGAAATTTTCCTTGAACAGTCCCTCAAACTGTTGAAAGCTGGTGATGCTTCTAGGGGCGAGAGCTCTAAACCAGGCTTGAGCCCCTTGCACCAAAGTAGTAACAAAGGCTCAGCACTTGATCGGGTGTGACACCCCCTGTAGAGTCATTAGGACGTCGAAACTATCAAAATGGTCGACTGGGTTGCCCAGGCCATCATAGGGCTTGAAGGCCGGGAGTGGAACCCTGAGGGACAACCAGGCTTCCAAAATTTTTGGGGAGAATGAGGATTGCTCCTCGTCCTCCTTATTCACAGAGCTCTACTGTAAAGCTCGGAATGCTCATTCTTGTTCTACAAATTTCCGCTCGAAATCCCAAAGCTGGAGGGTAAGCTCCAAATGAGTACAGGAGGGAACTGGGAGACTCTCAGTGCACTCTCCCTCTTCTCCATGTCGTCGTGCGGTGGGGGCGATAGTCACCACCAGCGGGGTAGGTTGTCGTGCATCATTCCTCCCCCTTTGTGGGTTGGAGGAAGCCTCTTGTTCCGCAGCCAGGGGTGAGGGGTGAGAAGGTTCACCTACTATGCTGTGGAGGATGTAGCCATCTTAGATGGCCGGTCTATCTCCCAGGCCGCTGCTGTCATCGATACCCTCATGCCCCTTTGGCGGTGGCTCCATGGCACTTTGCTCCTCTTCTTCCCGTGGGCGTCCCCGCTCCGCCTCCTCATTCCTCCGGCGGGCGAAAGAGCTAGCTAAGACATCTCCCACCGACGCGCTCGGTGCCGCGCTCTGTGAGCCTCCTGCTGCACCACTCCGCGACACGGTCCGCTCGGGTGCTCGGCCCATCAGCCGGACGGTCCGCTACATGGTCCGGAGCTAGATCTTCAAGTCATGCCTCGCGAGCCTCAGTCTGGTACCGCTCGATGTCAGCTGCATCTCGGCTCAACCGGGTCACCTCTCCCTGGAGTCGGTCAATCTCTCCCTAGAGACGGGGCACCTCGGTAACTTCTGCCAACGCTGTAGCTAATTCCCTCGCCTGCACATTACATTTGCATATTTGTCAGTCTAGGCATTTGCATAGTCATAAAGCATTTTTTAGGAAAATTTTGGTGTCTTACTCGCTCCGCGAGGGTAGCCTTGGCCTCCTCAGCTCGAGCTACTGCTCGGGTAAACTCTGCGTCACGCTCAGCCCGTCCCCTGGCTGGCTGAGTAGAGGAGGACGGCGCATCCAGTCCGGTCCTCTGGGCTCCCTCGGCCCACTACATTTTAAAAGGTCAAATAGTTTGCATAAAGTATTTTAGTTTTTAAGACTAGGAAAACTCAGCAGAAGCTCCAAGGCCGCTCGGTACTCGTCCCGCTGTTGCACCGTAGCGTGGAGAACTCCCTCGAGCTCGGCTATGCACCCTTGTGGGTCTAGCTACATTTAGAAAATAAGTGCCATTCATTCATTCATATAGAACAGAAAAGGTTGAGTTTAGCATTTCATACCGGTCGTCGGGTACCGCGGAAGACCTGGCTGCCATGCCGATGGGTGATGGCTTTTAGATATGCCTCATCATTGTCCGCCCTTTCTATCACAGCCTTGCCCTTATGTTTCCAATCATGAACATATTTTCTGGCCCAGCCGCTCCAGTCAATGTCGCTGACAATCCCTTTGGCAGATTTTCTCGGGCGCTCGTCATGTTGGTACGGGAACCTTACCACCGGCTGATGTACTCCCCTCATCCTCATGATCAGCCGATAGTGGAGGGGCTCGATTACATTAATGCAATGAAGCCAGACATCCCGTCCTCGGTAGGCTAGGGAGGCCTCGACCCACGGCTGCCCCGCATGGTCCTCATCCCGATACGGTGTCCAACGCACCTGAAAGGGCCATTCTCTCCCAGGTGGGTCGACACTGAAAGTCTCAGGGCTGCGTCTAGTGGTTCTATCACAAGGAAGTGGAAGTACTCTATTGGGATCTAAAAGTGAGCCATTGTTTATAAAATAGCTTAAACATGGCGGTTATGCAACACTGAATGCATTAAATTATGAACATGCAATCCTTTAAGGTGCCAGAGGATGTAACGGACCAGCCCGGCCCGTTACCTGGCATAACGGACCAAGGAAGGTGCGTTACCTTATGGTAACGCGCCTCCTCGGGCTGTTAGGCTCACCCGAGCTTTTCCCTAAAAACATAGGGAAAGCAGTCCGTAACGGATCAAGGGCAGCGCGTTACATGAACCGTAACGTGCCCCATTGGTCCATTATGGACACCTGAACAATTTTATGCTAAAATGCTGAAAACACAGGGCGTAACGGACCAGGGAAGGTGCGTTAAAATGAGGTAACGCGCCATCCCAGATCGTTACGCTCACCTGAACTAATTCGATCCATAGGTTTTTCACAGAAATGTAACGCACCTGGGATGGTGCGTTACACAATCCTGACGGGCTTGGAGTGGTCTGTCAAGCCAACCACCCTTAAAGGGCTGACCCAGGCTGAAGGGCGTAACGGACTTAGTGAGGTCCGTTACCCCGAGCTGTGACAGGCCCGCTGGGTTCGTCATGCTTATGTAACGCGTCTGGTGAGGCGTGTTACACGTGTGACGATCACTGGAGTGACCGTCACACGAGCTAGGTGGCGAGTGTGTTCAGTTCGAAACTGAAACAGCCCCCGATCGACCAAAATCGACGGGGCTCGCGCCGAAAACCTGTTCCCTGCTCATGCACACATCGAAAACATCAATCTAAGACTAGAAAACATAAAAGACGATGCCGATGGAAGATGAAAACATAAAACGATGTTCATGGAGCTAAAAACACAAATTTGACGATGGGCATGCGATTTGGCCGCAAAATGGCATGCATGTGGTGTAGGAGTGTTCCTAGGGAGGTCAGGGATCCATCCCCCTACCTGGAACGATCCGAAAAAGCCGCCTGGGCCGCATGTAATGGACGAAGCTGCCGCGCCCTTCCTTGCCCCGACCCGCCTCCTCAAGCCGCGATCAGCGTCAACGTGGGCACCAACGCGCTCCACTCGTCGGCACGAGTCCAACGGCGCCCTCCACGTCGCGTTCTGGCGTCGTCTCGCCCAAAACTCAGGGGGAGAGAGGGAGAGGGAGAGAGAGAGAGAGAGAGAGAGAGAGGGAGTGAAATGGGGCTCCGTAAATAAGAGAAACTAACATTAATTAAAATTTGAGTCTATTTATAATTTCCTCTTCACAACCTTCTCTCTCCCGTGAGGCCGACCCCCCGTCCTCTCTCTCTCCGCTGGCAGGCCCTCTGCTCCGCTGCCCCGTGAACGGCCGCAGCAGCACCCCTCGCCGGAGCCTGCCAGCTCCACCACCGCCGCCTGCGAACGGCCCGCTCTGCCGCCGCTACCTTGCCTGCGGCCTGCTCGCCGCCGACCTTGCTACTCACCGGCCATTCGTCGATCGCCCACAGCTGGCCACCGTGCGCACGACTCCGACCCAGGGTTCCACCCCCCTCCTCAGCCACTGCAATACCCCCGTGTGGTGGGCAGACATCATACCAGGTGGTGCCACATATCTGGCTTCTCTACAACCGAGTGCACCGCGTCCTCTGACTTCTCGTTTTACCTACGCCCATGTTGCCGGTACATGCAGCTCCTCCGGCCCCATCCCATCAGTTGGACAAGGCATACGTCACCCGCTTAAAAGATGACCTCAACTTGATCAGCCGTGGCTGATATCCGCGTCTCGGAAGAAGTTGATTTTCATGTCGTTCCAAAGAAAGACAGCTTGCTCTGAGCTTTCGTGCATCTTAATGAAGTTGTCCTCGTTTTGATAGCCGAATAGGTTAACGAGAATATCTTAATTTAGGTTTACTTATTCTAAAAAATGTCTAATTTTATTTTAACAAGAATATATCATAATCGAGATTATCTCAAGAAATAAGACTCTGTGTTTCATCTACTTTGACAAGAATTTATAAATTAAAGATAAATTAAGAGAGAAATAATTACAAGAACTACCCCCGTTACCTGCCACTATGCCTACAAGGGAAATCAACTCCAACTCACGTGTCATGCGATTCATCCTAAATCAGCGAAATCATATATAACTTTTCTTCTCGTCTGACGTAAAATACCATGATGCTTGAGTCCTTTTTTTCGACGATTAACAATAAATGTGCTGAAATATCAACGCAACGATCCACTTTTTCACAAACGGCAATCTTTTTTTTCGCCATACTATCATCAAAAACAAACGTGAAATCGAGGTTCAACAATTTTCTCTCCACCAGTCGTGACACCAACCCATTCAAATTGATCGCCATTCACCACTACGGTTTCTGAAATCCCATGTTCGGCTCACTGTGTATTCACACATTCACTTACCACGTTTTGCACATGCATGAAGTCATTGCATTAAAATTGAGATTAAATTTTACACATCTAAATTTAGTGATATGCTTATTTTGATGTTATCTTAGTTTTTACATGTTTTGTCCTTCCTGGAATATTTATGCAAAAAAGACCTCAGATGGGATGCTAAAATTGTCATGCACACCAGCATATCCTGTCCCAGTGGAGAAACATGAAAGGGACAATAAGAAGTTTGAAAATCATGATTGAATCAGGCAACCCTTCGTTTCCAAGATGAAAAGCAGAGCCATTGAAAAGATATATAATGCAGGGGAAAGAGAAATAAAGCATCTAGTGAAGAGTAAAGGAAAGCGAGAAAATTGTTGAAGCAAGAAGGGAATAAAAGGTAGGGAACCCCTTCCCTACAACAGTAGACTTTTATCACTCAGTAAAGCAAAGCCAGCTGCTTCACATATTCAGTGTGATACAGCCCATAAGCTCAAAATCAAACATTAGAAGATCCGTTATGATTAAGAAAAGTTGACTCATGTGATGAAAAAGAGAAAATATTTCCAAATAAATATTCTCTAACATAACATAAAACTGAGTAGGCTCCTCAGAACTTGAACTCAACACAACCATAGCTTTTAATAACAGATTATTAGCAAATATTTGACAAGCAAGAGCATGACGAGTCTTGCAGTAATTTTTCGCTTAAAAATACTTAAGAACCAGAGTAGACAGAATTTTAGATTGGAGTGTTTATGATTCTCTCATGATAAACATGATGTCACTTGGACAGTTCAAGCTAAGACAAAGAGAGGAAATATTAAGCTTTATGATTAGCTTTCAGATCCTAGTATATCATAAGGATGCTACAGTCATATGATCACATTAGATCTCACTTAAATGCTCTTTCATTAGCAAAAGTCTACTTCCTTTGTAACTTTGCTTAGTATTCAAAAAGGGATGGGTAAAGGTCATATAGATATCTTGCATCATATTCCACTTTTTTTCAGTAACCATGTAAGCATCAATGTACAAAAGGGAAGAGAAGATGATGTTGGAGTCAAAAGTCATAAGAAACATCCTCTTCAAAGCCCAATGTGTGCAAACAGGCACTTTCTCATTTTTCCCTTTCAAAAGTAACCGCTTACTAATCTCAACAACCCATTGAAGAGGAAAAAAAGAAAAAATGCCTACAACAACCATGGATATTGAGGCAAGGGGAAAGAAGAGATTAAGCCATCTAATAACAAAGAGAACTTTTGATTTACACAATTTCCAATAAGCTGTTACGTAATGGTTTCAAAAAGAAATAGCATTTTCAGATATACAAAATGGAATAGACAACAAGAGTATAAGATATGTGAACAGATCAAGTGAGAAGGTCAGAAGTGAGCCATGTTAGAATGTTGTACAAGCCATGGTCAAATAAAATACAATAAGCTGCCTATCTGGACAAAAGGTAAACAAAGATATTACAACAACTTTTGCTTTTGGTATCCTTGTTCTCAGGTGAGACTGATCTATTATACAGGATTCACAATCCTTTTTTGTCTTAAAAAAAGGAAAGCCTTCACATTGTAAAGACTCCCTCATGCAACTCCTCCATGTCTAAATCGCCCATCCCTGGAATCTATTCTAGGGTCTAAACCACATGGTGAGTCATACCACTTGGCATTTTCAGGATAGAATCCATCGTCAGATATCCCAACAAGATTTGGATCACTGACCAGATTTCCATCATGTCTTATGGGCTTTATCATTTTCAAATCTACCTCCTCACTGGGGAAAGGAATGCTCTTCTCCTCAAATTCCTCAGTGTCCTCCTTTAACAACCACTTATCAGGTTTGCAGCTGTCCTTCATGATAGCATTCGTGCTCTCACATTCGTCCCTCATCCTGTCCCATGGCAGTATAGACCCAAGTGTTTGACACATTATGGCATCCTCCTCTTCCATGAGGCCCACATCGTTATCATAGATCCCGTTGTGTCGACAGTGTTGGTCATCTCCCCACTGCCCAAATTCTCCATCTCCCACCACTAGCATTTCTTCAGGATGTTGTGCCTTCTCAAGAACAACACTGCCGTGAGCATTCCTAATCCTGTGCATAATGTCTGACACTTCCTGGGATAGAGAACCCAGGAGTTCCCCTGGCATTTGCCTGACCTTCCCCTCCAGCATACCAATTTCAGCCCTGAGTTCACGAACCTGCTGCAAGACAGATAGCTGAAGCTCATCAGCTTCGTCCTTCTGCAGCAAGGAAGTATAAGTCTCTGGCTCAGCATCCTCATTGACACCATACACCACAGGCTCCTGATCAAAACCACCCTTATGGCCAAGAACTCGATGGATTATCCTGGCATTCCCATCTAGAGGCCCCGGTTCATGCCCAGTATGCACAGCATACAGCTTGAATACCGCCGTCCCTTCCTCCTGGTAAATAAAGGTCTTGTCCTTCTCATTGTAGTTGGTGATGGGCACGATCGCCCGGATCCTGAACCCGCACCCACACCTCTTGGACGCGTACGGCTCCCTCTTCAAGACCCTCGATTTCTTCACCCCGGCCGCCGAGGAGGATGAGGAGGGCTCCCCGGCGCGGTGGCAGGCGTAGTCCTTCACCTCCGCCATGAAGGGCTTGAGCCTAATGTACTTCTGCCGGATGCACAGCACTACCTTGTGCTTCGCCGCCAGCTGCTGCAGCCTGTGAGGCACATCCCTGGCGGGCACTTCGACGGACTCCGTGTACTCGAAGCGCCGCCGCCGCTTGGACCGGCCCGCGGCATCAGCAGCAGAGCCTTCCCCGCTGCAGACGGGGCAGGAGGCGACGCAGGCCCGGATGAAACGCTCCGGGATGCCGTAGAACCTGGAGCCAACCGTCCATACCTGCTTGATCCGGTCGATGGTGTCCTTGAGGGCGAGGTGGCAGAGGTCATTGTCGGCGTGGTAGGCGGCCACGATGTCCTGCCACTGCTCCACATGGGAAACGCACTGTGCGGGGTTGTTCTTGAAGTAAAGGAGCAGGGCGCCGCCGCCAGCTTCGCGGCGTGCGCCGAGCTTGTCCTGGATCCGCTTCCACGCCGTCACGTACGCCGTGTCCTCGTTCCGGTCCTTCCAGACAGAGCGCCAGGAGCTGAGGACACCGGCCGAGGTGGCCCGCCGGATCTCGCCGGGAGTGGCGAGGCGCCCCTCCAGGATGCACCTCGCCATCAGCGCGTGTGACTCGCGGTTGAAGGTGTAGAACTGTGTGGAGACGTGGGGCTCCGGGTCGACGTAGGGCCACACCGCGGCGGCGCTGGACGGGAGCGCCGGGGAGGTCCCCCCATCGCCGACGTCCCGATCGCCATCGGAGGAGGAGACAGAGGAGGAGTCCTGGTCGGTGGATGGGGACTTGAGGTGCCTTCCATGGCGGGCCTCGTCGTCCTCCTCACCGTCCTCTTCTTCCTCTTCGTCCCGGAAGACCGTGACCTCCGGCGGCGCGAAGGGGGCGCCCGCCATCGCCACCTCCGCTTCGTCTTCTTCCATGGCGGAGGGAGTGGGAGGGGAGGGGGGAGAGGCGGGTGGAGATCACAGCGGTGGCGCCGGCCGGGGGTGGTGCGAGGGTTTCCAACGGGCGACGCGGGTTGGCGAAATAACAGGTTAAAAAACCCATTGTCAGTTGATTTTTATTCTTGACAATTAGGGGAGAATAACGTACTTATTAGCACAATACATCCTGTGCATAACTTAGTTTCACAATTTGCATATAGTTTAGTTTCTTTACACTCCCTATGCATATTTAATCATCCATATAGCAAAAATTTACAAAAATTGAGCATTTGCACTTACTCCACACATGTGCTAATCGCACATCAAATTCCAAATTCTTGCTTGGTTCATAGTTTCCACATCTTCCTTTCATAGGAGATTTATTTCTGGGTTCATACGTCACATGTTAAAATGTTCACATTTGGTCGTGTCTCTAGCCCCCCCACTTTTTGATAATGTCAAAGGGGGAGAGAGTGTTGGTGGCCACAATATATTGTCATCATCAAAAAGGGAGAGATTGTTAGGTTCTGTGCGTCCCCTCTTTATCTTTGACAATGATTTTGATGATTCCAATATATTGTGTGTTTTACGTATACTTTACAGTGAAAACATTGTGTAAGGTTTGTGAAAATATGCTTTACAGTGACAACATTATGCGTAAGGTTTGTGGAAATATGCTTTGACCATCTTGATCTTGATGCTCACATGTTGCATTTTCTTATGCAGGTTGTCTTACTTATTCTTCGCATGCACTGACCTGCCTCTAGACTTGCATCGATCTCTTCTGAATTGCTTTCATCATGATACTTCTCATTAACATCACAATGGTTATTTCTTGATGTTTTTCTGGATTGGCTTTGACTGCATTTGCTTTTTTGGTTGATCAGATTGAGCTCAGCGTACCTTGACTAAATCCGGAATCCTTGAGCGAGAAATGGGTAAAGATTTGCTTTGATGTTCTTATTTGCACGGACTGTGTTCATGTTTGCACTGACCTTGCTGCTCATTGCATGGACTTTGTTGTTCATTGCACAGACTTGGTTGAACCTCTGCAACGACCTGGTTGGTCATTGCACCGACCTGGTTGATCTTTGCACCGACCCTAACTGAGGGTTTTACACTGTTTGCACCGACCTTGTTCGTCACTACACGGACTTGGTTCACCTTTGCACCGACCTTGTTCGTCATTGCACGGACTTGGGTCACCTTTGCACTGACCTTACTTAATTGTGCACCGACCCTATCTTGAGTGTTGTACAATTGTGCACATGGTGTTTTCATGATTGGCTTGCATGAACAATATTGATATATGTGAAACATGGACTGACATGATCTTGTGTTTCAAGATATTACAGATTCTATATGCCCATGTGGTGATGGGAGATTCCCTTCTAATTATCCTTAAGCCTTCAATTTTCAACCAATGGGTTTGAGCTCTTTTGATAAGTTACATTTTGGCAAACTGGACCTTCCTATCCTTAGACATAGGGGAGGTGTCCTTCTATCGTCCGCCCTTGGGGCGGGCCTATTGTCCCCTAATTGGGTGAGTCGGACCTCTATGTTGTCAAGCCGCTCATAGGCAGTGGCCATGGCTCCCATTAGGTAGTCGACAGGGCCGTGGAGGCCATGTGTGTTGGTGGTGGGTTTCCCTTGGGGGTTTGGACTCATGGAGAGGGCCGAAAGGTATGGTCGGTATGAGGCGGCCATGCTAGTGGAGAAGAGCGATGCACCGGGAGACTCTAAATGCATATGTGTGCCCTAGGACCAACTTGTATAGATAAGTTGTGAACTTGCTCTGGTACCACTTGGTGTGACACAACCTAGGATGGAGGTGGAACCGACCAAATGACTCTCAGACCTAGATTTGTAAGAAAATGCAACAGACCGGCAACTTCACTCGAGGGGACTCACCTACTAAGTGCACACTAGTGCCCGTAGGCAACTCGGCGATGGGGGAGAGGGTTCGGGATGAGACCTCACTATTCTGGGGTTTGGATAGCTTGTGGTTGTACCCAAAAGGGGGGCATACGCATGGTAAATTGATCCTATATTCTAGCCCAAGAGGAAGTCCGGTGGTCTCACATCTCTTATTTGCTGATGATACTCTCATTTTTCTAAATGGTCATCTATCTAACATCAGGAAGCTCCTGCGATTCCTTCATGCTTATGAGACTTGCTCGGGCCAGAAAATTAATCCTGCTAAAAGTAGCTTTCTTATTTCTAAGAATGCTCCTCAAAGGCTAGTAGCAAACATTGTTGCTGTTACAGGTTATCATCACCACACTGCATCCATTTCTTATCTGGGTTTTCCTCTCCGGCCTGGCCGAACATGTGTTGCAGATTATAAACCCCTTATTGAGAAGGTTAATGGCCGTATTGGTGCCTGGAAAAGTAGGTTTTTGGCTCAGGCTGGTAGGGTGACATTGATTAATTCAGTGTTATGCTCATTGCCAGTTTATCTTACTATAGCCTCAACTTTGCCTAAGGCTATTGTCACATATATTGAGCGGCGTTGTGCGGCATTCTTCTGGGGTGATGTAGATGATCATCAGTGGAGGCGTTGGGTCCCTTGGTTTGTCATCTAGCGTCCTTTTGTTAAGGGAGGACTTGGTGTCAAGAGCTTGTGGCAAAATTGACATCTTATACCAACCTGTAGTTCTGCCAAACACAATATCAGATGCTAAGCATGCACACAGAAGGACTAAGATTCTACTTACAGAGTAACCTCCTCGGTGAATAAGTTGTTTAAGAGCTGGTGAAGAACAGAAGAGAATTTTCTGAATCAATAACTGAAAGACTACAGAACCCTTTTTCAGATCGGATTCTTAAAAGGGAATTGAACACACAGTACTCTACCAAGAATATGACTAGCTAATGGAAGGTGATAGATGCAATCTTAGCGGTCCTATGCATACATCTATCAATGGACTGAAACCACAGGTCTAATGCAAATATCAGAGTTATGCTCTCAGAAATGAACTAGCAAGTATCACTCTGATGAACCAAAATCTCAATCAACCAAGTGAAGTACCTAACGGAGGTTCTCCTCACGTAAGAAGTGACATTTCAGATAGGCCTGACCTATCCTTCCTGTTACACCTTTTGATATACTAATAGGTTGACGAAACTCTCAGATCATTAGACTGTAATTGTAATTAGAATTAAGCACTTAAAGAATAATGATCCTAGTCATGCATCTAGCGAAGTAAAACACAGATAAACAATCACACACGATGCACATGGAATTTATAGATGGTTCGATCTGCTACCACAGACCTACATCCATCCCACACTCAGATCTGAGTGAGGCTTCTGCTGACTAACAACTTGAATCGCTGAGCATCACAACTTGCTTCTGTTGTGCACCACAGCTTGCGTCCACTGAGCATCACAGCTTGCTACCGCTGAGCCTCATAGCTTGCTGACCAGAGGAATCAATCCTCTGCAATGCTGACACACAGCTTGAAGTTCAAACAAGATAAAAATGGAAAACAGAAACAATGATGAGACAAAGAACAGCTAGAACTAAAATACTGAAATGTAGCTCTCGCAGGAGCAAATCTGACTTGGATCTGATCCAAATGCTAGTGAACGATCTTCAGGAAGCTTCGATTTCTTCTCCTCGAGATTGCTGAGAACTCACGATCTTCTTTCTTCTTCTTCTCTCTCCCACTATCTCACTTTTCTCTCTCATAATTACGGAACTCTGTTTTCCCTTCCCAAAATCCTCTCACGAACTCACGAACTCTTCTCTTCCTTGGATTCTCTTCTTCTCTTTGCTTCACTTGCTCTCTTAGACTGTTTCTAATCTTGCCGTTCTCTCCGATTCTTCTAATTCCCCTTTTTCTCACTTGTCACTCTTATTCTCTCGCTTCCTCTCTCACTTCTTCCACCTAATTTCCTTTCTATTTAACCCTCAACCCCCTCTCTCCTCCCTCATTTCTCTCAACCCTTTCTCTCTCTCATTCTCGCTCGTCTCTCGACCATTCGGCAGGGGGCGCACGATCGTGCGGAGCTGGCCAAGACAAGGACGCGATGGAGTGATCAGATCGTGGGAAGGAGCGACGGTTTGAGTGTGGCGTGGCGCGATCCCTCGGTGGATTTCGAGATAGATGTCGTTCGTGTTCCTGGTAGTTTTTGACATGGATTAGTCACGTCGGCACACGGTTTCTTCAGTGGTGGTAAAGAGATGGATCACCTACCTTTCCTACACCTTCCCTCATAGTTTTACGCTAAACGGTGTGAGAACGAGTAAGTTTGGGCTCGTTGTGATTTTTCAGAGTTTGTAGGGTTCGCCAGAAAATGGTGATGATTTTGCGATCAGTTAGTGTTAATGGACTCCCTGAGATGTCAGCGTCCTATAGTCACTGATCTCGCGTCAAATGGTGGTCATTCAGGGCCGGTAGGAGCCCGGGAACCTCGTTAACCCCATTTGGGTTGATTTTTAGAAAATTACCCATTTCTCACTATTTCTTAGCCGATTCGACTCCCGTCGAAGTCTTTGTGATTGCCAGTGTGATTGTGGATGTATCCCCTTCATTTCGGAACGAATGGGGTGTGGAAAGGCCACAATCGGGCCGATCTCACGATTTGCTCACCGTGACACCTTTGCAGTTTAACAGAAACCGCTTAAGGCTTAGGGCGGCTGGTTTCTAACCGTTTAGAAGGTCGGTGGGTGTCTACGCGGTCATGTGATAGACCACCCAGTGGATGGCACGGCCAGGTCTGAGCCGTCCAATCCTGTCGAGCAACTGGTCCCTAGCCGTTCAGGTTTCTTCGCTGCGTAGAGCGGCTAGTCACTAGCCGTTCTGCTCCCTCGAGTCCATTAAGCGGATTCCTTTGGTTCGTTCATTGGCTTGAGGCGGTTCGTGGGGCGGATTTCCCCCAACCGTTCTTTGTTTTTGAGTGATTTGGTCAAAATCGTTCTGACCATTGACTAGGTTTGACCGAGCTACTGTAGTAAGTCAGTTCGACTGAACGGCATGTCCCAAATCGTTCAGTTCAATTGGAACAGCCTTATCCAGACCGTTCCGTCCCCTTTGGGCGGCCTCTAGGAGACCGTTCAGTCCCATTGAGTTGACCTTGGGTGACCGCGCTATGGGTAGAGTCTGTTGTGTTGTTGGTTAGCCTTGGTGGTCTAACCCTTGGTCCATGTCTACAAACTACATTTCTCACATGAATTAGATGAATGTATGATTTCATGAATTTTCTTCCATAAAGTTCTATTCTCATTTTTGACTCTTTTATATTTTTCATCCAATTCCTCATATGTAGGTTCCCATTGTTCATTTGTAATCAACTCTGAATCAGAAATTACTTGTTCACGATCGCTCTTTGCCATGAGACACATATTCTTCACTAGCTCTTCAATGTCTTGTTCTTCATTGGACATAGGCTGATCCTCGTCCTCATCGCTCCACGTTGCCTTCATTGCCTTTGGCTTCTTGCCCTTTATCATTTTGCCTTTCTTCTTCTACAACTTGGGGCATTCACCCCTCATGTGCCCCATCTTCTTACACTCATAGCACATGACCTCAGCCACTTTCAGTGGTTCATTCCTTTGCTTCGACTGCCTTCTTCCTTTGTTGAACTTTTCGCCAAATCTTCTCCTTTGGCGTAGAAATTGTCTCACTCTCCTTGTCAGCATGGCAACTTCTTCATCGTCTGTGGTTCCCATTGAATCCTGTTGGCTCGAGATAGGCTCCGAGTTTGCTTTCAAAGCGATGGACTTCTTCTTCTTTGTGTCCTCTTCCGTCCTCTTAATGTTAATCTCATAGCCCATTAACGACCCTATAAGCGCATCCACGGTAAGGGTAGACAAGTCTTTTGAGTCCTCTATCACCGTTGCCTTGGTGTGCCAGCTTGGTGATAGGGACCTCAACACTTTCCTTACCAAATCTGTATCTTTGAACTCTCTTCTGTGTGATTTCAACCCGTTTGTGATCTCCAGGAGATGTGTGAACATCTTGGAGATGATTTCTTCCTCTTTCATATGGAACAGCTCATAATCTCGGATCAACATGTTGTCTTTCATCTCCTTGGCTTCCGTGGTACCTTCATACATTAGCTTTAGCTTGTCCCACATTTCTTTCACGCTACTGCACAAGGAGACACGAGCATATTCATTCCAGTGAATAGCACACTGAATAATATTCAAAGTGTTAAAGTTAACAGTGGCCCTCTTAATAATGTCATCAATCCACTACTCCTCATCAGGAGGCAGAGTGTATGGACCATTTTTTATCACAGTCCATATTTCATGACTTTGTGCACATAAGAAAATAGTCATCCTATTCTTCCAATAGGGGTAATTACTACCATCAAACAATGGTGGTCTATGAATAGAATGCCCTTCGGGCATCAACCCCTTGTCAGCCATTCTAACAGATCACTCTAAACCGCTAGGTTTCAAGACAAAATAACAGCGGCGCTCCAGCCCTCCCAGAATTCGCGATCGTGCGTCGGCCCGTAGAACTCCAAGGCCACTGTGGTTAGCTCGTCTCAGTAGGTCGAAGAAGAGCGAAAGCGCTCCACCGCTTCCTCGCCCACAATCGACATCGACGAGCGTAGCACGGCTAGCTCTGCCTCGGCCTCCCGGGCATGGGTCTCCATGGCTTGGACGTCCGCCCCCAGCTTGGCCACCCGCTCCTCAGCTACGTTAGCCCGCTCATGGAAGGAGTCCCGGTCACGTTCCATCTCGGCAAGGGCTAGCCCTTGCTAGACCGACTATCTGTGGAGGTCAGCATAGGCCGCCTCAGACCCCTTCAGACGCTCCTCGATCCCCGCCTGAACGGCCTGGCTGGATTCCAGCATCCGGGCGAGACCCTGGAAATGATGCCTCCACAAGCCAAGGGCACTGACGACCAGACACACACTCCTCGAAGCCACCGCCGTCAGCTCTTTCTCGGCCCCAGGACCAAACTCACTGGTATGCTCGTACCACTGCATGCTTCTCCCCATGAGATCGATGATCGTCGCGATCCCGGCTAGCCCGGACGTCAAGTCTTCGGGTGGTGAGGATTAACTACGCTGAGGAGACATCGGCGGAGAGAGGACATTGGCGTCGTCAGCAACAGGAGCCTTGCCCTTGTCTCGCCCCCGTGCCGTAGGGACCGGCAACCATCGACTCACCAACCAACGGCGACGGCGGAGCCCCAGAAGGAGGTAGCTCGGATGGCGGAGGAGGCAGGATACGACTCTGAGTAGGGGTAGAAGTTCTCCCTCTGTTCCTCGCCCGACGCTGGCTGTCCAGCGCCGCCAGGTCGTCATCGGTCAGGGGGGCGCGACTACCGTCAGCCATGGCAGATTCTTCACCGGCTGCACTAGTGCTTCCCTCGGGGGAGCCCCTCTGAGGACTAAGTCCTCCACTCACCGCAGAGCACCTCTAAGGACTAAGTCCCCCACTTGCCGCAGAGGCTGCCGGCGATCGCACTAGAGGAATGCCGACCGAGACAAGGTATTGCAACCTCCCCGGGGCGAACACAACCTCAGCCTGGGGGGTGACAATCGACACCTAGCCGGCCCCCGGAGCAACGTGATCTACGGGGTGCGGAGCAAATCGCGGCAACCTGACAATCTCATAGGTCCACGACGGAACTTCGGGCAACCCTGAAAGCAGAGTAAAGTCAACTAAGTACCGCTCACAATCGACATGACTCGATGGGAGAAGAAGACCAGTATCCTATACCAGAGTGACGCTGCTAGACAACCTTAACCAGAGGGATTATCCTATTTCTCAATCGTTGCTCACGATGATCTTCAATTCTAACAGGAAACTCTGGAGTAGACAAATCAGCAGTCACCTCAGGCCAAACTGAATCATCAAGGATGTGGGATGCATCAGAGACATATTTTCTTAACTGAGACACGTGGAACACATCATGAATAGCTTGCATAGTCGCTGGCAACTGAAGACGATATGCTACTTGGCCCACACGCTCCAAAATAGGAAACAGACCAATATATCGCATACTAAGCTTTCCACACTTCCCAAATCTCATAACACCTTTCATCGGAGATATTTTTACAAAAACCATATCTCCAGGCTCAAACTGCAATGGTCGCCTGTGCTGATCTGCATAAATTTTCTGTCGACTCTAAGCTGTCAACATTTTCTGTCTGATCAGGCGAACAACATCAACACATTGCTGAACCATATCAGATCTTGTCAATATACGGTCACCGGCTTCGGTCTCTGAGGATAATCTCGCACCACATGTCCTAGTTAATTACAGAGATAGCAGACCACCGGTAACGAATAGGGATTGCCTGGGTGGCTACCACCACACCTCAGACATTGTCTCGGCTGACTAACAGTAAAATCTTGGTGCTGCTGAAAAGAAGGAGCTGACTACTGAACAGCACCAGAAGACGCCTACTGATCAAATTCCTTCTTAGACTTCTTGAATTTCTTAAACTTGGGTTTCGAAGGGAAAGACACGCCGCTGGCAGTAGGTACAGCAGAAGGAACTCCCGGAACAGATGGTTGATAAAACTGCTGGAACTGTACAGTCGGCTGAACCAACCCAGCCTGAGAAAACCCTTGAGGTCTCGCCATGTCAAGTTCTATCGCAACCGCGGCCTGATATGCTTCATCCGTCTCTTTTACGCGAGTGGCAAGCAACGGTAATCGCAACTCAGCCCTTAATCCACGTAGAAACTACTCCATCTTCAAGGCTTCGTCAGTAAGGACATGGGGTGCATATCGACCCAATTCTATGAATTTGTTTCGATACTACACCACTATCATTTCACCTTGAGCCAATTCCAAAAATTGATACATTTTATCCATTCTGAGACAGGCCAGACTGTAAGTACGTTCAAACATAGCCACGAACTCTGTCCAGGTGATCTGACGAAGTGGATGGGAACAGAAAGTAACCTCCCACTCCGAAGTCCACCACATAAGCGCTGCACCCTGAAGCTGAAAAGTAGCAAGCATAACCCTCTGTCTTTTATAATTTTTAAATAAATTTAAAAAATTCTTAAATAATTCACATAAATTCTGGGGCGTTACATGTGATCCTCTGCCCAATAGCGAAAGAGCTTCCTTTAATGCTCTCACTTCGCCTCACAGCTCTGCCGCCTCTATGCGAAAGCACTCTGCCTCTGCACGATAGCATGTCACCTCTCCACGAAGGCACTCTGCCTTTGCCTGGGATGGCTCCGCCTCCTCCCTCTGTCGAGTAGCCTCGCTTA
This sequence comes from Amorphophallus titanum, assembly GCA_024336825.1. NCBI lineage: Eukaryota > Viridiplantae > Streptophyta > Magnoliopsida > Alismatales > Araceae > Amorphophallus > Amorphophallus titanum. The sequence goes on from JANBPO010006173.1 coordinate 5,161,648, forward strand.
ACGCCACCTCCAACTCCTTCGCCTGCATGTGTATTCATTCCATTTAGTCATTTGCATTCATAGTCCTAAGGTCAAGGGAAGTTAAGTTGTTCGCTTAACCTCTCGACAAGTGTGGCCGCGGCCTCCTCGGCCCGTGTAATTGCTCACGCAAGGTCTGCATCATGCTCTGCTCAATCTGATGGTGTCTGAGTAGAAGAGGAAGGAGCATTGGGCCCAGTCCGCTGGGAACCCTCAGCGCGCTACACATAGGAATGAGTCAGTTTCATAAGCATTACATGGCATTCAAAGTTTGAAGGGTATGGCATACCAGGAGGTCCAGCAAGCGCTGGTGGTCATCTTGCTACTGTACAATCAAGTGGAGGAGCCCCTAAAGCTCAGCGATCAGTCCTTGGGGGTCGAACTGCATATAGAAGGTTAATCATTAGTCCATCATAATCATAAGCATTTTGTGAGCTATAGGTTTAAGAGTCCGTATCGGTCATCGTGTGCCACGAAAAACCTGGTTCCCGTAGCACCATGCGTAGGCCGTCAGATAGGCCTCGTCAATCTCTGCCTAGGCTCGCACCAAGCGGCCCCGTTGCACCCGATCTCAGATCTGGTCCCCTGCACGAACCACCTAGTCAACAAGACCCGAAATGTTGTGTGAGTGTCTCCCCACGCGCTCCTCCTCAGCTCCCTCTCCTGGAAAGGGGACGACTGGCTATCATACCCCTTGTGTCCTCATAATGAGCTGATGGTGGAGTTTCTCCATGACATTCATGCAATGAAGCCAGATCTCCTAATCGAAGCAGGCAAGGCCAGCCTCCACCCATGGCTACCCCTCACCTTGGTATGGTGTCCAGCGGACGTACGAGGTAGGGTAGGTGAAAGCATTAGTGTCCAAGTAGACATGCATTCACATATAAGTCTAAGTTTAGGTCTTACCGATGCATAGGGTAGGGTGTCGATGTCGTCTTGTATGGCTCGTACCTAGCATTGTAGTGAGCCCATGTCACGTAGCGTCACCCATTGCCTCGCAATGGGTACTCAATTAGGGTATGCCTCTCATCCTCACCCAAGGCCAGGTAAGCACACGTAAGTCCACACCTGCATCACATGTGTGTTAATGCATTAGCATATAGCAAAGTCGAATAGAAATTGCATAAGCATAAAGGGTTAAGTTTACCTGAAGGAGTGGAGAAAACCTACCCAGCATCGTCTGCCGGGTGGTAGTGCTGAGCGAGTCGAAGAGGAAGGCGAGGACGGCCGCGCCCCACGCGTATGCCCCCACTACGTCTAGGTCCTCCAGCAAGGGCAGCAGTCGACAGCTCACCCCATCCACCCTCGTCACAAAAACGAGCCTCCCAAACATCCACATCAGGAACCTCCTAAGCACCAGGTCTCCCTCAAGCCCTGGTCCAACCGCTACTCTCTCTCGTACCCTGTCTATCAAGCGCTGGAGGTGCTGCTCCAGTAACTCTCCCACTGTGACCTCTACTCCTCGCAGTCCCAAGATCTCCTGTAGTCTGACCCTTGACAGGACGAACGACGGTCATCCCAGCCGTAGTAACTCGAGCCCGACCAAGCATTGTGCTGGCTCCCGGTAATCTGAGAAGGTGTGACCACTGATTGGCACCCCGGCAACCCTCAAGCCAGTGATCCTCGCCACGTCCTCCAATGTGGGGGTCATGTGTCCCCACAGAAACAAAAAAGTCTGATTGGCTGAATCCCACCGGTCGTGCAATGCTAAGAGCAATGCCGCATCTAGTCTCATCACCTCCAAGCTGAGGAACTCCGCGAAGCCCATCACTGCCTACCTCTCCCGCTGAAAGTCCGACAGTGCGAGATACACAGCTCAGACCTACAACCAAGAGATCCTGGTCTAGCATTTTCCATGCACACATTGCATATCTAATATCAGTAATGCATTCATTCATTCATTCATTCATTAAAAAAATGCATTGTCTATTAAGATGGTGGTCTCCTTTAGACTGTCTTGTGACGTGACGGTCCAGTTTGGACTGCCTCTAAAGGAAACAGTCTAAGGAAGGCCGCTATTTGAAATGACGGTCCTTGGTAGGACCGCCATCTTCCCCGCCATAGCGGGCGGCATCTCCCGATTTCCCCATTAGTGGAAATGGCCCATGGGGCCCCACAAACATCTCACGGGGTCATGTGGCCCCTCTTCTCTCCATCTCATGCTCATTCCATGATTTGAAATTGGGAAAATGGGTTTTTTGGGCCGTGGCCTACCTCAGACAATGGCGCTCTGCTGGCCATTTTCGCAGTCGCCGCTACCACGTCTCCACCTTCGTCACGTGTCTCCATCTCCTCAGGCACCTCAGAGGCCGTGGGAGGACCTCCTTCCTTGACTTCGGCCGGCGGTGGCCGTTCCTCTTCTGGATGGTTTATCGGCGGTGGGTTGGCTTCCTCCTCCGCTATCTGGTGCATGAATAGCCTCACTGACCTCTTCTTTACCATCGTCGTGCACGTGTGTGAGCTCGGTGGTGAGCTCAGTGAGGACGACGGTGAGGGCGACGATGGGGCTGTGAGGGCGTGTGTACGTGAATGAGAGAGATGAGGGAGGGTCTCATTTTTTTTCTGAAATCGACCTCCAAGTAGCGGCCTTACGACTGGCTGCTACCTAGAAGAGACGGTCATTTGAAGATCGTCTTCTTTGTGGGTCTCCCATTTGTGCTATTGCCATGTTTGATTCATGCCCATGCAGTCCTCAGGCCCTGGTTCTTGCATGGTATGCTCATTTTTGATATCTTGGCTGATTGATTAATGTTGAATTGCAAATCCTCATCATGCTACATATTGCTTCCTCTCTGCTCCGGTAGATAAGTCAGGTAAGTATCCCGGTCCCTAATCCCTTTATGCATTACTATATGATATCTATGTTATATTATCTCGATAACCGGCTGGTCATTCATGTGTTCTGAGATCTGATGTTCCCCTTTAACAAAAATAATGATGATCTAGGTGCATATGTTTAATCACTGGATAGGTCGTTAGGTTGGATGGATTGGGGGACGATGGTTCTATCTTGCACGCCGTGGTTGCAGATAGTTTCTTGACCCTGATTTGTCTGGTGTAGCAACACTATTCTCGAGTATTTTTATATTTATGATTTCTTTGCATTCATTTTGATGATTTCTTTTACTTTAGCCCAACATGCATCATGCGCATTTTTTAGCATTCATGTGCCCTGATCTGTCTGAAGTGTCCGAGTAATGGTGGATAACTGTGTATCCATAGTCTTGGGTAGGGAAAATCATTCCACTCTGAGTTTGGATGGTTTCCTCCAGGAAGACTTTCCCCCTTGATGCCAAGCACTTCCAAGGGAGAAAGTAAAGCCCACCCTTTTACTCTTTCCTCCTCTCCTCTCCCTCATGCTCTCTCTCTCTCTCTCCCTTGTTGGTCTCTCTCTCCCTCTCAAGGGAGAAAGGCTTAAGGAAGAAGAAGTGATGCGGGATGGACACGGGAGATCGACTCTATATGATGCGAACCTCAGACTCTACATGTGGACACGACCAGTAATGCGTCGATATGAGGGGCGTGAGGCCCGACACTCGGAGATCCTAGGGCTATACATCGCTAACAGAATGCAAGCTCACTCATCGTCCCTTTAGCGAGGGAAATGCGGATCGGGCACGGTTGAGGAACCGGCAGAGTTCAAGGGTAGTCTGACTCAACTTTTGGACTCGGGTCGAGTCGCAGGGCAGGTCACTCTCTTGCTCACAGCGGTGACATGGACACACGGGCTAGTATCCTACACTCTCGCAGGGGCATAAGACCGTATACTAGATAAGCAAAGTAATGCCGAGAAGTCTAGACGGTTACCTCCACGCACCCGACGTGGCGAAGACAACCCCGGCCGATTTACGGACTCCCGGTTAAACAATTTTACAACAGTACAAATGTTTGACCCACTCTACGCAGGGAGGTAAAAGGTCACAAGTGGGGCCCGAGAATCACGCGAATCAGGTTGACGGGCAACATCTTGATGTCGCCTCCGTCAGTGCCGAAAGCCGTGATTGTGCTGTCTGGACGGCGCGATCTATGGGTCTGTAGGGCCCATGAACCACTCTATCCTCCGGCTCTGGTGGGGTGGGGCCCGCTGTGATAGGGACCCCTGGTGGCGCACCTCCCTGGAAGGCGGTCGGCTGGAAACGCCGATCGGGGGCCGATCGGCTCCGATCTCCAAGTCTTGGAGGTTGCTGCCACGGACTTGAGCTTCTGATTCAGGGCGCGCGCCTTGGCGAGAATCACCGCTGTGACCAATCCCGAGGTCTGGTCGATGTGAGACCAGTGCCGTTGGAAAGCTCTCTCGAAGTCCTTCGATCTAGGACTAGAGAGATCAGTTGAATCTGCAGGTATCTGACCTTTATCTATTTTTGAGCTTACTGTTGGACTATACCCAAATTCTCTGATCTGCAGAAAACTTGTCTGAGAACTGCCGTTGACCGCCAGGCAGATATCCGATTTAGCTTCTGAGCTCTTCACCAAAGTTGTATGGATTTGGACAAGGAAAATGAAAATATTTTTTGTGAAAGGATTGCTATGATTTGTGACTCAAGTCTTTGAGTGTCGCTCGTACCGGATTTGATGCCATCGTGAAAGATAGTTTTGGAGAGTGTAAGAGAGAGAGAGAGAGAGAGAGAGAGAGAGAGAGAGAGAGAGGGGGTTGAAGACGATGGAGATGATAAGAGAGAATGTAAGTAAAGAGAGGGAGGCAAAGTCGAGACATCAGAGGAAGAAGTAAAAGGCAAAGATGGAGGAAGAAAGAAGAGAAGGATGAGAAAGAGGAATGGGAGTAGCAGCAGAGTTAGAAGAGGAGAAAGAGAAGAGAAAAGAGAGAAGAAAACAGTTGCTAGTCGAGAAAGTAGAAAAAAAAATTAAGTTGGAGCGGAAGCAAATACTATCTCTCCGAGACCTCCCAACACCCACACCACATTAAATGCACCTGCCGCAGGTGCACCTAGTTGCCCCCGCCGTCTAATTAACCCCACCAACTCTACAACACAACCCGCCTACTGTTGCATGTGTTCATTTATCACCGTGGCCCACGCTAAGGAACGTCGTTGTCGTTGTTACTTTTGCTGTTGTTCGCCCTCTGCCAGCCGGCGGTGCTCTCCTGCTCACACACACGTGCTGTCGTCGCTCTTCAACCACCCGTGTGAGGCCCACGCGAACATCGCTAGCTACCTTCTTCCATGCATGCGTGAACACGGGAACACCTGCCGCCACGCTCGCGAACGCAGCAGCATCTGCACTATCCGCTTTACATTCAAGCCATGCAAACGCAGCGAACACCATGCGGCTGCCGCAGCCACCGTCGGAGCCTGTTCCTCCTCACCCGAACACCATCGTCGGAGCCCTGTTCGTGAAGACAGCCAGAGCCCTATTTGCGAACGCCGCGGGAGCATGTGAACGCGTCCACCAGCCAGTTGTAGCTGCTTTAGCACAAGAACGCAGCCAACGCCCACCTGCGCATGCTGGTTGCCCATGCCGGTGCTGCTCTACGGTGCCCTGTTCCTCCTCACGCCACGTGAGGATCGTTCCTCCTCACGTGAACACCGCCGGAGCTCTGTGCGCGCCGTTGCCGCCGCACGCGAATTGCCAGAGCCAGAGCACGCGAACACCGTCGGCAAAGCATGCCACTGCCGGTTCCGTCGGCCTGCGCACGCGGGTCCCATCTCCTTAATCTCCGGCGCTTTGTTCGGCATCTGCGATTGTGGAAATACAAAAAATTATAACTTAGTCCCTCATGTTAAAATAATATGCTCAAATATATTTCCATATTCTATAATCATGTAATTTTTATTTTTCTTAGGGGCACACGGAAAACTTCCAGCCCTAGGCTGGTTAACTGGACTCACAGTCCAAGGCCATACACGTGGCCCATTCGGAAACCACCTTCCGGAGAAACCCACATCGTGCGGGGAAGGCTCTCCGCACTCTTACCAACTCACGGGGACTCACTCAAGCGTAACACGGAAACCCAGAACACACACACAGGGTCACCCAGACCCTCCAAACACACGGGCGTGCAAATCGAGACAACACGGTACCTCCGGAATCACGAAGAATTGCTTGGACACCTCTCCCACGAATCCATATCGCATACGGACACCTCGGGGCAAAGGAACGCGAAGCACGGCGGCCCGGGAGCTGACTGGGCTGGGCGGCCAACCCCTTGGCCCCCCGGAGGCTTGGACGGCCACGCCATTGGTCGCCCAGCACCTGGGTTGTGGCCGCCCAGCACCTGGGCACTCCTTGGCCTGGGTGGCCACATCTTGGGCCGCCCAGAGGGTTGGGCGGCCATCGACCTGTCCGCCCAGACCTGGGTCTTACTGAGTGACGGCGGCCAGGGTCCTGGCCGCCCAGTGACTTGGGCGGCCAGGGTCTTGGCCGCCCGGACCAGGGCATAGACGGCCACAAAGGTGGCCGCTTCCTGCGCTTACCAGCGGACGGACTGAGCTCCACCCCGAGCTCGATTCCACGCCCCATTCACCCCGAGATGAAGGGGCAAACAAGGGGAATTCATCCTCCGACATTCCCACTACCGAAAAAGCCAATTCAAACCACAATCGGGCCTCGAATCGACCGAAAATCGCCGCTCACCCCAAACATGCGATTTTAACCCCGGCGTGAAATAAACCCCACTCGGCTCACCTCGGCCTACCAAAATCGCCGGAAAGGAAGTACATGGGTTAGGGTACCATCTCCCTACCTCCACCGTCGATTCCGCAAGCCGAGGACGCCGCTAGAAACCCCGCCGGTGCCCCGAGCTCGTGAACCAGCTTCACCACGCCTCGATCCTTGACTCGTCCTCGCGTTCCTCGCCCTCACACCATCGCCGCCTCGCCCTCCTCCACCACCGTCGGTCGCCCAGGGGAGAGGGGGAGAGAAGGAGATGAGAGAGAGTGAGAAAGAGAGAATGGGGAGAGAGAGGGGGTTAAGGGGTTTTATATATAGGAAATTTCGGGATTTAAAAATTGTGAAAAATACAAAAATAGGAAAAATAATCTCCACGATCCTCGGAAAACGCACAACACGCTGGTAACGTCCCGGAGTAGGAGAACGTAACGGTTCCCCTTCTCGGATATTCTCTAATGTTCTTGCATCCATGAGCATGCCACGTTAATTGATTGGTTAATTACTTAAAGCAATGTTTGGAATAGAGATATAATTCCTATTGAGTGTTCGCTCACCTAGTTTTTCCCCACTTTTCAGGTAACTCAGAAACTGACTCGCAACCGGATGGGGATGACAATGAGTGAAGAGTGTAGAGCCTCCAAGTGTCGTGCCGTTATGTCGAGTCTTACCGTGTCGTGTCTTTCCTTCAGAGTCCATGCCGTTCTATATCTCTTGTTTATTCAAGTCATGATATAAACTTGTCGCATTCTTCGGGTTCCTTTTGCACTCAAGGCGTGACAAGTATGGTCATCTATAAGAAGCGTTGCCCATTCCCGTGATGTGTAAGGGTGTTGGCGCTGCTCCAAAAAGATGAGTGCCAGTTGGGCAATGTTCGCGAGAACTCGTGGCTGGTGTTGTGTTTTTCGAGGTGTTGTGAATCGAAGCATGCGGTGTTGCAGAGGATGTGTAGAGCGTCGGAGGATTGGTTTCTTGCTATGTGATTATCTCAGGTTGTGTGAGTTGTGTTATTATCGTGCTGTTGCTTGAGGCATTGTGGACTGTGGCTCTGGCTGGATAGAGAGTTGAGAAAATGTGTCGACAAGTGTGTCGCGTGAGTACCCTGTTCTCGCGTTGGAAGCTGTGTCCTCAGATGAGATCAAGTTTTGGAGAAGTGATCTCTGACAGATTATGGGTCCCAGTTGGTTGCTGTGAGCGGCTGGTATTGTTGATCGAGTGATCGACCATGGTGAGATGTGTATTGTTGGGGACCCATGTGCCATGGTCGTGACGTTATCGACCAGCTTGTTGTGGTAGCTGGCGGCACTTATCAGATCTAGAGAAGTGTGTCGTGGATCGTAAGATGATGGGTCAGGTGGCTCTATAGTGAGAGCCGAGCCAAGGATTGGCAGGCATCCGTTTAGAGTGATTGAGATGAGATGGGATTCAATTGGCTAGCAATTGGTTGGTGCCTGTGTGGGAAGGTCTCTAAAGAGATGTTGGCGTTGGATATGGTGATCCCTGGTCTGTGATCAGCAAGGGAGGATTTTCCTGTAAGCCTGAGTCGAGTGATGTGAGGATCGAGGATTGTGGAATCATGTTATTTGGTTTCTCCGTGCTCCCCTAAGAGGATAGAGTTGGCGTGAGGATCGGATCGGATGCGGAGTTCGAGCGAGATTTGGCTCGAGTTGTGGTATTGGTCTGTGGGAGAGTCAGCGGATGGGAGGGCGGAGTGCCTCGGGCCAAAGGAAAAGGGTTTTATGAACCAGGTATAGTGGGAGAAAGGTTATTTTCGAGCTCGGCGAGGGCGGAGCACCTCAGGCCAAGAAAATGATTTTGTGGACCTAGCCCGATGGGACAGAAGGTAATTTTCGAGTTCGGCTAGGGCAGAGCACCTCCGGCCAAGGAAAAGGCTTTATGGACAGCTCGGCGGGACTGATGGGTGAATTATTGAGCTCGACAAGGGCAAAGCACCTTATGCCAAGGAAAAGGAGATTTTATTGGGCCGACATTGGGCAAGGAATCCGAACCGATAGTGATAGGAGAGTCCTGTGGTACAAATATGACATTGTTGCGACTGAATGCCGAAAGGCCATGAGAGTGCATTGGCTGGGAACATAGGTCCCAGATCAATGGTGGAGGGTTAGTCCCGGTGGGACAAATGTGGAGTACCTTCATAGGATGGGGGAATGGCAAGGCACCATGAATTCCTGTGGAACCAGGGGTGCTAGGACGGGCCATTAGAAGCCGAAAGGCACTTATTTGTTGGCTTGATGAGCAGAAAGGAGCCGAGGGTGCAGACAACTCGACAGGACTCGTTCTTTTCATTCCCCAGTAGGGTTTGGACCGGTATCTGACACGGGGGGCCTAGTGGCCGATGAAGGTTCTTTAGCATCAGTGGGACTGTTGATTAACGCGATCCCCCTGGGAGTATTCAGTGACAGCTATGCATCAGATCAACAGCTATCTTCTTTCGTCATAGATTTCTTCAGGAGACACTCCGATCGGCTTCGGCTCGGGCTTCCGGCTCTTACGCCAAGCGTCATCCCCTTGGCCCTTTTTCTTAGAAGCTACGGCTGCGGGGTCTTCCTACCTCCACAGATGGCATAGTCATTTTATTTTCCCTTGGGCATTCACCATGCAATGCTACTAGGAAGTCTTATGCCTATGTGGGTAGATGGGGAGGCCTTGTTGACCTCATAATTTTCTTTCTTCTTCTTTTTTTTTCTTGTTACATTCATTCTTTTTTTTGACCAGACAACTCGGATGGCACTGACAGTGCAGTGTAGTGTAGAGCCATCACCCTTCATCCATTTATTTTTTTTTAACAGACGAAGGTGGGTGCATAGGAGAGTGCTCACCCTCTCAGAGAGGGAATGAGTGGTTCACTCCACCACGCCAACCCCACAATGGTAGTTTCTTATTTGGCACGGACCAAGTCATGAGGGGAGTGGTATCTCCCTTGGCAGATGCAGCCATCAAGGCCTGTTTATTCCATTGGGGTCTGGATAGGGTATAACGCCCGCTAGACCAACGAGGGGTGACTCGGCTGGGGTGAAATTCTGCTAGACCAGGGAGAGTAACTCGGTCAAGGTGAAGCGCCACTGAACCGAGGAAAGGTAGCTTGGCCAGGGCGGATTTTCGCTAACCAAGGAAAGGTAGCTCGGCTAGGGCGGAGTGTTGTTAACCAAGAAAAGGTAGCTCGGCTAGGGCGGAGTGCCGCTAACCAAGGAAAGGTAGCTCGGCTAGGGCAGAGTGCTGCTAGCCAAGGAAGGGTAGCTCGGATAGGGCGGAGTGCCCCCAAGTCAAGAAAAGGTAGCTCGGCTAGGGCGGAGTGCCATTAACCAAGGAAAGGTAGCTCGGTTAGGGCGGAGTGCTGCTAGCGAAGGAAGGGTAGCTCGGCTAAGGCAGAGTACCCCTAAGCCAAGAAAAGATAGCTCGGCTAGGGCGGAGTGCCATTAGGCCAAGAAAAGGGTAGCTCGGTTAGGGCGGAGTGCCATTAGGCCAAGAAAAGGGTAGCTCGGTTAGGGCGGAGTGTCGCTAACCAAGGAAGGGTAGCTTGGCTAGGGTGGGGAGCTGCTAACCAAGGAAGGGTAGCTCGGCTAGGGCAGAGTGCCCCTAAGCCAAGAAAGGATAGCTCAGCTAGGGCGGAGTGCCACTAAGCCAAGAAAAGGGTAGCTCGGTTAGGGCGGAGTGCAGCTAACCAAGGAAAGGTAGCTCGGCTAGGGCAGAGTGCTGCTAGCCAAGGAAGGGTAGCTCGACTAGGGCGGAGTGCCCCTAAGTCAAGAAAAGGTAGCTCGGCTAGGGCGGAGTGCCATTAAGTCAAGAAAAGGGTAGCTTAGTTAGGGCGGAGTGCCGCTAACCAAGGAAAGGGTAGCTCGGTTAGGGCGGAGTGCTGCTAACCAAGGAGGGGTAACTCGGCTAGGGCGGAGTGCCCTTAAGCCAGGAAAAGATAGCTCGGCTAAGGCGGAGTGTCACTAAGCCACAAAAAGGGGTAGCTCGATTAGGGCAGAGTGTCGCTAACTAAGGAAAGGTAGCTCGGCTAGGGCAGAGTGCTGCTAACCAAGGAAGGGTAGCTCGGCTAGGGAGGAGTGCCCCTAAGCCAAAAAAAGGTAGCTCGGCTAGGGTGGAGTGCCATTAAGCCAAGAAAAGGGTAGCTCGATTAGGGCGGAGTGCCGCTAACCAAGGACAGGTAGCTCGGCTAGGGCAGAGTGCTACTAGCCAAGGAAGGGTAGCTCGGCTAGGGCGGAGAAAAAGGGGGAGAATGTTAAGTCTGCTGGTTTTCATGATTGCAAATCATAATTTGTTATCAGATCTTTATGGTTGACTAACAAATTCTACATAACCTCTGGTTTGGTCAAGTACCGGAGAAGTGCAGTTAAAGTGTCGACCTGCTATATGGAATGTGTCGACACACCATGAAGATAGAGTCGCTCAGCTCCTCAGTTTGAGCTCTGGCAAAGGTAGTGTGTCGACACTTCAGCCAATGTGTCGACACGACGAGAAGGAATCCCAGTCTGGACCGTCCTTGACAAGCCTCTGGAATGACCGAAGTGTCGACACCCTGGGCGGGAATTGTTGACACTTCAGTCTCGATAGAAGGATCTTTCTCGCACCGCAGTCTCTAGATTGACCGAAGTGTCGACACCCTGGGTTAAATCTATCGACACTCCATTCACAGACAGAAGACTATTTCCCTCTATGGCGGGCTGCCTCGTCACTTCAAGTGCAATGACTCGACACTTAGGCACAAGCTTCACGCTAGCAACAAGGTTATCTATGCCACACGAAGGGATGTGTCGACACTTCCTCTGAATGTGTTGACACTATCTGGTTCGCGCGGAATGGATCTGAAATTGGATGCTCCCACTTTTCAAGATCCACAACCAATCTCGGAGGATCCATTCGCTTACGAAAAAGCTTCTGGAAGCCCACTTTTTCAGAGGCTCTGATTTCTTGTCAGAAGATTTGCTCAGAAGTCTAGTTGATGTGGCAGTTTGTGTTCCCTACCTACTATGTACGAGGTTAACACGACACAAAAGAACAAAACAATCTACTGAAGCAAATGGAGAAACTGAAAGTGACTTTCGAAGAGGAAGTGCATCCTAGAGGATAATGTTGGAGTTGATATAGCTTGGAGAAGAAGAAGCAGAAGTGTGCACTGGGTAGAAAAGAAGAAAACAGAGCATGAGACAAGGAGCTAGAAGCTAAGAAGCTTTCATCAAGAATGGGTCTTCTTCCTGTGCTGCAAGCACATCTGTGAGAGAGCAGATTGTTCCTCAACTTCTGACCTGGTGAAGACAGTGTAGCTGGTGCACCTCTGTTCCACTGCTCATGGTGAAGAACCCGAGAAGAAACGGAGCACTGAGGCCCCAGCTTCGTCAAGCTCTCACATAGACAAGAGTCTCCTTTCCTGAGAAGTTTCACTCTATTACTCTGTCGAGTTCATCCATTTTTCAGTTTTTGTTTTGTTTCCAAAACTACACTATCTCATTGCTCCCTACCTGCGTGTTGGCTTGTTGAATGCTTCAGCCAACCCGTTTGCTTGTGGATTGTAAGCGGTGGAAGTCCTCCAATCGATCTTATATTTCCTGGTGAGCTGATATACCTTCTGATTCTTGAAGTGGCCTCCGTTGTCAGAGATTATTTGGTTAGGAACACCAAATCGGAAGATAACATTATTCTTGATGAATCTGACGACCACCTCGCCAGTCACTTCTTTGAGTGCTATAGCTTCTGCCCATCTGGAGAAGTAATATGTTATAGCCAAGATGTACTTATGTCTGACTAAGGAATTTGGAAGAGGTCCGACCACATCGGTTCCCCATTGAGCGAATGGCCAACTGGGAATCGTTGGGTGCAGAGGTACAGGAGGTCTCCTGGGCACAGTAGCATGCTCTTGGCATCTCTGACATGATTTTGTAAACTAGCAACAGTCTTCAAACATAGTAGGCCAGTAGTAGCCTAATTTCTTAACTTCGATCTTCATCTTTGGTCTGGCTTGGTGTGCCCCAGCTGTGCTGGTATGTATTTCTTTCATCACATGCCAAGCTTCCTTGGTGGATAGGCAGCAGAGAAGAATCTTTCTACGGGCATCTTCCATGACTCGGAACAGTGTCCCGCTTCAGAACTCATAGGATTCTTTAGTTCAAAGGAGCTTTATCATTTCTTCTTTGTTTGTGGGTAGCTACTGGTGAAGGAACCATTGTAGCAGGTGCTATCTCCAGTCGAGCTCCCATGCTTCTTTAGCCATATTAGCCTCACATTCCTCTGGGCATGACTCCAGCATACTGGGAACTTGTCTCTGATTTATCACAATAATGTTGAGTGTTTCATCTGGTGGGACTGCTAATGAACTGGCCAACTTAGCCAAGGTAACAGCTTGAGCACTGTGCTTGTGCCCCCGACCCACATGATTGAGCTTAATATGGTGGAAATTCACTATAAGGTGTAAAGCTTTCTGGCAGTAAGGGTTTAGCTCCGGCTTTCGCACTTCAAACTCCCCTTACATTTGCTTTATTATCAACATTGAGTCGCCAAACACTTGAAGCATCCGGATCCCCATGCTGAGGGTGATCTATAGGACAATTATCAGAGCTTCATACTCAGCTTCATTGTTGGTACATGGCTTATTTATTGAACATGAAGTGTGTATCACTTCCCCTTCTGGTGACTTCAGGACAATGCCGGCTCTTGCTCAGACTTTGACCTGTCTAGTTGAAGTTGTTTCTGTTCTTGATGCCCCATCAAAGTAGAGTTGCCATGTAATTGGCTAAGCCCCTCATGTTCCGTGGTTTGTATTGTGCAGAATTAAGAGTCCTATGTGCAGCCTAGGGGCTGAGGACTTGTGTTTCTTTGTGATTTTTGACTTAGGGACTAGGTTGATTAATGATATGTTGCCATGATGTGCGACGATCTTTACCCGAGTCGTGTCACTCAAGGATCGTTGTATGTAGGTCTAGTTGACTATCGTGAGTCTGGCGGTAGTTCTATATACTACCTTGTGCTTCGTAGTATGTGTGATAGGTACGTGTTAGCCTGTCTGTACTTTGATGTTTCTATTTTGAGTCTCTGTGTCTAGTGAGCCTCCACTAGTAGTAGCCTGACGATAGTTCAGCGTGTCGGCCCACCTTGGAGTGGTGGCGGGGCATGTTCCCGTGAGATGATTTTTAGTCTAGTTTTCGTGGGCCCCCTTGCTTTCCAGTACCATCTTACAAGTGGGAAAACTAGCTAGAGTCCTGGCTCAAGGTATTGGACTTGTGTGTACACACGTGGTCAGGGGCGTTTGGACGAGCGTCGACGGGCGTGGCGCTGACTAGTCACTCGTTACTATTGTTCATTGTACTTGGTACAGTGTCTCAGTCACCATGTTGGAGGGGAGTGTGAGACATTTGAGGTGCAGTGTGAGATGTCGGTGGATGCTTCTAGCTTTGCTTCTAGTGAGGAGGTGCTTCGGTCACATGACATGTGACTTGTGGTTTTGTGACCGGTTCTCCATCATTGTTCACGTAGTGCTTCGGGTAGCCTGTGTCTGGCTTTACCGTGGCTTGTATAGCGTACACGACGGTGAGGTCGTGCATGCGCCGGTGTTTTGGGTTATGTGTTTCCCACGTCCGAGAGGCCGTGACGTGAAGCCTACACATCTATTGTAGCAGGACGTGTTCCGGTATTGTAATCGGACTTTCCTTGTGTCGTTTTGGTGATTCCTGACTATGTGTCTGGGAATCCATGTTCTTACCGATTAGGATTAGTTTAGAGGACCGAGGTCATATCGGCTGTCGTGGTTTGTTCTGTATGGCTTTCCTCTTTACTTTCATTGTTGTTACTCCTGATTACTGTTGTTACCCTTGCTGTTCTTACTATTGTTACTACTTTGGTTTCTTAGTGGGGATCTATGGGACCACTACTGAGCCAGTGACACGAGGCTCACCCCTGACTTTTTAGGTGTGGTTGCTCTTCTTCCTCATGGTCTGGTGGTGCGGTGCATGGTTCTTAGTTGCCAGCTTTGCTAGTGTCGGGCTTCCCTCGACTTGAGGGTACATTAAACTGCGCCAGAAGCCAGAGGTAAACCGTGGGTCACGATCTGACACAAGTGAAACAGGAATTCCATGCAATGGTATAAAGTTATCAACATAAAGCTCGACCAATTTCTACACACTCCAAGTAACTTGAATCTGCAACAATCTAGCTGTCTTCGTCAGATGATCAACCAACATCCAGATGCCATCAAAGACTTGTGAAGCCCGAGGCAAACCCACAACGAAATCCATCGTGACTTAATCCCACTTCCACATCGGAATCTCTAACGGCTGAAGCATTCCACCTGCCTTTTAATGCTTGGCTTTTACTTGCTGACATGTCAAGCATTTTGAGACGAACTCAGCTACATCTCTTTTCATACCTGACCACCTAAATTACCTTTTCAGATTCCGATACATCTTGGTAGTGCCGAGGTGAATAGCAGAATGGGATTCATGGGCTTCACTTAAAATAGCATCCCTTGACAAATCATCAGTTGGAATATAAGGCCTACTACAGAAGCTAACAACTAACTCATCATCAAAGTCAATGTCATGCATTAGTGCAATGCGAGATAAGTTAGAGTTGACCTATTGAGCTTCTTGATTCACAGATAAATGACTGGAGTCCTTAAGAGACTTGCTCACGCAGTGACCAATCGGATCAGAAGGTCTGTGTTGAAAGCCTCACACGGAAACTACTCTCTACCACTGAGGAGTAGGCGATCCAACACCTATCTCCAGGGAAAATTACATGTGACAAAATGACCAAACCCTGCTAGCATTGGATCCACCGAGGGATTGTGCCAACGTACACTCCATCCGTCATTCCATCATGCTTCATGACCACTCCATCGTGTCCCTACCTCGGCCAGCTCGTCACGGTGGCGCGCCCCGCGTCGAGAGGAACAGAGGAAAGAAAGAAACGAGGGAGAAAGTGAGACGTAAGAAATGAGATGGAGGGAAGAGGAAGAAAGGAATAAAAGAAGGAATTTATTTCAGAAATCCTTTAATTTAGAAAAATACGCGCACCATGAATTTACCAGAATCAGAAGGTGAAACCAACACTAGCAAAGAAGTGAGTGGTCCTTATCAATTCATCAAAGCTCTACTCACACACTAGCCTGACCAGACAAAAGGCACATCTGTACGCGTTAGTCTAGTCATTGGCACAGTAATCCGTGCAAAACTTCAAATGGATCTTCGGTAATAACCAACAAGACCCAGAATAGTAGTTTGCAATCGATCAAACAAATCATTGACCCTGGGTAGAGGATACTTGTTCTTGATAGTCACCTAATTCAACTGCCTATAATCGATACAAAGCCTCAGCCTTCCATCTATCTTTTTAACAAACAAAGCTAGAGTCACACGGTATGGTGCCTTTGCCAAAGGTGCCATACTTGGAATCAATTCAATCACCATTTCTATTTCTTGCTTTAGAGGTAAGTCTGGTAACTCTTCAGGAAATACATTAGAGAACTCGCAAACCACAAGAATAGCATTGATATCCTAGCGTGGTGCCTCAATAGCAACCACTGAAGCTAGAAATCCCTGACAACCTGTATTAAGCAATCTACAGGCTCGAATAGCAGAAATAATCAAACGAGAAGAGCAGGATCGAATACCTTGAAAATAGAATGCTGGTTTCCCCTATGGCTGAAAATAGACCTTCTAAGATCTGCAATCAACCACGGCTCCGTATTGCTCTAACCAATCCATGCCCAAAATAATATCATAATCGGCCAACTGTAAAGCATATAATCTTGCCGGTAACTTTTTATTATTAATGACAATAGGAGACTCCTCCAGACATAAAGGAGTGAACATAAAATCCCCAGAAGGTAACTCAACTAGCAACTCACAAGAAATTTCAGAAGTGGGCTCCTCAATGCAGGCAATAAAATCCTCAGAAATGAAAGAGTGAGAAGCACCAGAATCAAATAAGACACGAGTTACATGGCCAAAAATCATAACCGTACCTTCCACGAGGTTGGATGCCACGGCTTCTGCCCGAGTGATGTGAGAAACCTTGCGTTTTTACTTTCGACTGGCTGCTGCAGAAGACTGCTGGGAAGACGCCATTGAAGCTTGAGGAAAGAACTGCTGGGGTTGAGGTGGTGGGGGAATCTTGAACTGAGACTGTTGTGGTTGGGTAGACTGCGAGAACTACACCGGCTTTGCAATGGACAGTCTTGAACTATGTGACCTGGCTGATCACAGCGAAAGCAGACCACCGGCAAAGAACAGGGCTTGCCTGGGTGGCTACCACCACACCTCAGACACTGCCTTGGTTGACTCATCACAGTTCTCTGTTGCTACTGGAAGGGAGAAGGCGTTGACTTCTGAACAGTGCCTGAGGACACCTGTTGACCAAACCTCTTTTTCGACTTCTTGAACTTCTTGAACTTGGGCTTAGAAGAGGAAGAAACACCACTGGCAGTAGGTACAGTAGAAGGGACTCCTGGTACGGACGACCGATAACTCGACTGAAACTGCACAGTCGGCTGAACCGGCCCGGCCTGACAAAACCCTTGAGATCTCACCATATCAAGTTCTAACGCTGCAGCTGCCTGATATGCCGCATCCATCTCTGACACTCGAGTTGCTATCAAATGTTGCCTCAACTCTGGTCTCAGCCCACGCAGAAATTGCTCAGTTTTAAGGGCTTCATCAGTAAGCACATGGGGCACATACCGACCCAATTCCATAAATTTATTACGGTACTCCTGCACAGACATAAACCCTTGAGTCAGCTCCATGAATTGGTGCATCTTATCCATCCTGAGGTAAGCCGAACTGTAAGTGCGTTCAAAAGTAGCAACGAACTCAGCCCATGAGATCTGACGAAGTGGACGGGAATGGAAAGTAACTTCCTACTCTGTGGTCCACCATACGAGTGCTGCTCCCTGAAGCTGGAATGTAGCAAGCATGACTTTCTCATCCTCAGCACATTCCATAGAACGGAACACGTGCTCGGTCGCATCCAACCACACCCTGGCTGCATCCAAATATGCCTAACCTTCATATGTTGGCGGGTGGAATAGCAAAAATTCTTTAAGTGCTCTACCATGAATACCAGGCAATTCCTCTTGAGGAGCAGGAACGGGGACTGCTTGAGCTTGGTCCGAAACTATTACTAGAGGAGATGAGGCACTACTTTCCTCCCGTGGAATGAGACCTCGACCTCGACCTCGACCACGGTCTCTTCTACGAGGCGGCATCTTAAATCTAGAAAGCTCATAACAAGAGAAAATCCATCAATAATACGGAAAACATCCCAAGCCAGCCGTAGACGACTCAAATGGACTTGTTCTGGACTACTGTAATTTCAGTTCCTTCTACAAATCCTCAACGCCGCTCTGATACCAACTGTAATGACCCGGAGATCCGGATACCGATATACCGATAACATCAATATACTGATACCAAGAACAGGGGAAGCCACCTAAGAGGCTGATGAGGCCCCATAAGGGTTGGAGGAGTTTGTCGAGAGGATGCATAACGAATTGGAATTACATACGCGTGATATTAATTAGAACAACAATTTAAAATTTAATGCGATTCGACTACCCTAGTGGGACACGATTAGCCGAATCCAAAAGTAATAGGTCGAATGGGCTGGCAACCCGAAAGGGGCATGTATAGGCCAACCCCGGTTGGGACAACAAAGGAGTAGGTTTAAGAGTCCGAAAGGGACATGCATGTAAAACCTGGAAGTCGAAAGGCAAGATGGGTTGGCAGCCTGAAGGGGACATGCATAGACCAGACCCGAAAAGAAGAAGGGATGGACTTGACGGCCTGGGTGGGACGTATGAATCAAATTCGTGAGCCGATAGGCAAATAAGGTTGGCAGCCCGACAAGGGTATGCAGAGGCCAAACCCGTGGGGACAAAGGAATAGACTTGGTAATCCCGGTGGGATATATGAGTCAAGTCTAAGAGCCAAGAGGTGAGATGGGTTGGCAGCCCGAGAGGACATACTGAGGCCAAGCCCTAGAAGGTAAAATGAGCCGAAAGGCGAGATGGGTTGGCAGCCCGAGAGGGCATACTGAGGCCAATCCCAAGAAGGTAAAAAGCGCCGAAAGACGTGAAGGGTTGGTAGTCTGAGAGGGCATGCTGAGACCAGACCCGGTGGGATATGTGCTGAAAGGCATGATGGGTTGGTAGCCCGAGAGGGCATACTGAGGCCAAACCCCAGAAGGTAAAATGGGCCAAAAGGTATGAGGGGTTGGCAGCCCGAGAGGGCATACTGAGGCCAAACCCAGAAAGGTAAAATGAACCGAAAGGCATGATGGGTTGGCAGCCCAAGAGGACATACTGAGGCCAGACCCGATGGGACAAAAGGGTAAGTGGGTTTAACTGCCCGAAAGAGACACATGAGCTAAACCCGGAAGTCGATAGGCGAAATGGGTCGGCAGCCCGAAAGGGGCATGCAGAGGCAGAGCCCGATAGGACCAGAAGGATAGATTGTATAGCTCGGAAAGACACAGGATCCGAACCTGGGAAATGCAAAGTATGGCTAATCCCGATGGGGCAGAGTATGACTATGTCGGGATGCCCTGGTGGGACTAAGTGTCATAGAATGACATGTGAGGTGTAGCCATGGCATCAATATGATGTTTTTGCCATGATGGGGTGGAGTCATTGACTTAGGGGCACCCCGACAACAAATCGAGAGAGGATTTTTTTTTCACATTACCAACCTGACTGCCCTTTCAAGTTTTCGCCGGTCAAAGGAACCAGAAATTTTCGTGGTCAGTTCCGTAGAGGTCAAAGAAGACAAGGACCAAACAAAGGTAAAAGTAGCAAGAAAGAAGAGATAATGCCTACGCTCAGCATTTGTCTGCCTATCAGGGACTAGTTTGTGCTGGATAGCGACCGTAAGGGAAGGTATCTCCAACTCGACAGGGACGATCGCTTCCGAGCAGTACACCAGGGAGAAAGGTGAGCAGCCCGTCGGGGTCTTGTATACTGTCTGATACGCCCATAGCGCCTCGTACATCTTTTCTTCCCAGTCTTTCTTGTTGGAGCTAATAATTTTGGCCAGGAGGGTACAGAGGGTTTTGTTGAAGGCTTCAGCCAGACCGTTGGCCTGTGGGTTGTAAGGAGTCGACGTCCTCCAGTCGATCTTGTACTTTTTCACCAGTCGGTATACCTTCTGGTTATGGAAGTGACTACCATTGTCAGAGACAATTCGGTCAGGGGTACCGAACCAGAAAATGATATTGCGATGGACAAATCTGGCGACGACCTCCCCGGTGACCTCCCTTAATGCGACAGCTTCTGCCCAGTGGGAGAAATAATCGGTTGCTGCTAGGATGTACTTGCAACCTGCGGACGAGGCGGGCAGTGGGCCCACGACGTCTGTCCCCCATTGGGCGAGAGGCCAGCTAGGCACCGTAGGATGCAATGGCATGGGTGGCCTCCTGGGTATTACGACGTGCTCCTGGCACTTTTGACACGACTTGGCATACTTACAGTAGTCGTCGAACATCGCCGGCCAGTAGTAGCCAAGCTTTTTTATTTCGATTTTCATCTTCGGCCCCGCCTGGTGTGCACCGGCTGCTCTGGCATGGACCTCCTTCATGACTCTCCGAGCTTCTTCGATGGACAAGCACCGGAGGAGTATCTTCTGTTTGGCGTCGGCCATGATTTGGAATAAGATCCCATTCCGGAGCTCATAAGAGTCCTTTGTTCTGATTAATCTGATCTTTTCTTCCCTCTATAGGGGCAATTGCTGGTACTTGAACCACTGCATGTAGGGGGCCCTCCAGTCAAGTAGGCTGACGGCTTCCGCTGTGGCAACTTCCAGCTCTTCTTCTTCCTCTGGTTCCTCTTCTATCATGCTGGGCACCTGGCGTTGGTTGATCACTCGGATGTCAAGTGATCCATCTGGCAGGACTGCCAGCGAGCTTGCCAATTTTGCCAAGGCGTCGGCCTGGGCATTCTCTCCTCTAGCGACGTGGCCTATCTAGAGGAGGTAGAATTACTCCATGAGTCTTTTTGCCTTGGCGTGGTAAGGAAGTAGTTCAGGCTTTCGGACATCAAACTGTCCTTGGACCTGCCTGACGACTATCTATGAGTCGCCATTTCGTCCTCAAAATTGACTTGAAAATTTATTTTTTTTTTGAAATGAAACTTTTACTCACTGAATAGTTGAGGGTATTCCTGACGCATCTTGTCCTTCGACTCCCAAGTTGCTTCCTCAGAATGAGAATTCCTCCATAACACCTTTACCAGCCGGATGCTTTTATTCCTCAATACCTGTTCCCAATCAATGATCTCGCTGGGCTGCTCCTCATAAGATAGATCTGCTCGAACTTCCAGGGGCTCATATTCTATCACATGCGAGGCATCTCGGACATATCCCCTGAGCATGGAGACATGAAAGATTGGATGCACATGCGCCAAAGCAGGCGAAAGTGCAAGTCGATAAGCCACCTCACCGACTCTTTGTAAAATCTCAAAAGGCCCGATATATCTAGGACTGAACTTGCCCTTCTTTCCAAATCGCATGACTCCCTTAGTAGGAGACACCTTTAGAAACACATGGTCCCCTTCTGCAAACATCAACTCTCTCCGCCACAGGTCTGCATAATTTTTCTGACGGCTCTGGGCTGTGAGGAGTCACTGTCGGATCATAGATATCTTCTCTGAGCAGTCCTGTACCAATTGTAGCCCGAACAGTTGCTTCTCGCCAGCTTCACACCAATACATCGGTGACCTACATGGCCATCCATAGAGTGTCTCATAAGGTGCCATTCCGATGGTGGAATGGAAACTATTATTGTATGCAAACTCTATCAAGGGTAAATGATCATCCCAGTTCCCCTTCCATTCGATACTATAGGCTCTTAGCATATCTTCTAGAGTTTGGATGCTACTCTCAGATTGCCCATCAGTCTGTGGATGAAATGTCGAGCTGAGCTGCAATTCTGTCCCCATGGCCTGCTGCAAATTCTTCCAGAACCTCGCTGTGAATCGAGGGTCCCGATCAAAGATGATAGACAAGGGTGCACCATGCAATCGAATGATCTCAGCGATGAATAGTTTTGCCAAGGATTCGATTGGGGTCTGCTTGTTGATGGGCAGGAAGTGTGCAGTCTTTGTGAACCTGTCCATAATTACCCAGATTGCGTCATGCTTCCTTCTGGTCATGGGTAGACCAGTCACAAAGTCCATGGTAATTTGTTCCCATTTCCATTGTGCCATCTCTATGGTCTGGAGAGGACCGCCAGGCCTTTCATGCTCCATTTTTACCTACTGACATGTGAGACATTTGGACACGAACTCTGCAATGTCTCGCTTCATTCTTGGTCACCAATACATCCTCTTCATATCTTGGAACATCTTCCTCTTTTCTTCTTGCCGTCTGTTCTCTCTATTATCTCTTCTTCTGATATCCTCCTCTTTCTCTGTGTTCAAAACTATAGTTTTATATGAAGGGGAGACCCTTCTTGTCATCGGCGTGCCTCCCTGCAGCAGCCTCTCGACGTGGAAGGACATCGGTGCACTTCTTGTGGAGTCTTATTGGGCTTGGGCCCATTCTCTTCATGCACCAGTGCCTCCCACTAATTTGGATGAATGGGCCTTCTACGTTGGTCATGTGGGTTCCCTTGTCCTTTTGCAGCTTATTTGGTACCTTGCATCTACAAATGTGTGCCAAGCCATGTGAATCCCTTATTTTAACATCAAAATATTTCAAAGATCTTTTTCATCAGGCAAATGATTGCTCGGGGCTTGACATAGTCTTAATCAGCCTGACTATCTGAATAATAGCAGTGCTGGACAACAGCTTCGACCTGATGTGGCTTCAGCTGGATGGAGTGTTGAGTGGTAATGGATCTTCTTGTATTCTGATTTACAGGAATTCTCAAGGATATCATAGAGCATCCTCTTTATTGAAGGCCCTAGGGTTTCTTTGGCTTCTTCCTCTTCTGCTTGTGCATATTTTAGGTGTCAACAAATGCCCCCCACTTGCAGGTGGCGTGAGCGAAGAATAAGTGATACGGGGCCTGCAGGTGCATCCGTCAATATCTGAGCACATCTCCTTGCTTGATACTGTTGATTATGTCAATTTCCAGCTTGGTGGCTTCACCATACTCACATAATTTCAGCTCTCACAGTATTTCATCTTAATTTACTGGCTTCATTTTCTCGTTGCGAGTGAATCGACGCCAATCATCTCGGCGCCCTTGTCTCAGCGCGAAGGGGCCTCGGCGCGCTTCTAGGCAGAGTGACTCTCGGCGTGATGCCCTGAGGTCATCTCGGCGCGCCTTTTCGCCAAGGGTGGCTCTCGGCGCGGGGTGCATCTCGGCGCACCATTTCTCGTGCTGAGGGGCTTGCCCAGCTTCCACTATTTATCCTGCCGAGGAAGATGTTAGGCTCATTCTGTTCTAAAATTTTCTCTCACTTCTTCCCCTCGGCGTAGGCTTCTGTAGCGGCAGTGCTCGGCGTGGAGATAGTCTCCCTTTCTGTTCCTCACTGTGAGACTTTCTCTATTTATTCATCTTCGGGACTATATCCCTCATTTTTAAGGGGTCATTCCCTCTTGGTAGATGACTTCCTATTACACTTCGGGCATACCCAACTAAGGGGAGATGCTGTCGAAATTTCAAAATATTGGTCCATCCCGGTCTCCCAATCAAGATATGTGGCGGGATTTAGGGACCCATCAAAACTGGGAGCATCTACCTT
This sequence comes from Amorphophallus titanum, assembly GCA_024336825.1. Taxonomy (NCBI): domain Eukaryota; kingdom Viridiplantae; phylum Streptophyta; class Magnoliopsida; order Alismatales; family Araceae; genus Amorphophallus; species Amorphophallus titanum. The sequence continues at coordinate 5,184,986 of JANBPO010006173.1, forward strand.
GACGTCCCTCAGGATGATCTCCTCATCTTTGTGGTCTCTTACCAGGCGTGCACAATCATATTTTTTTTATTAAAAGGCATAGGAGGTGGCAGGGCCACCACCAGCTTTATTTCAATAATAAAGATATTACATGCGAATGCTAGGCATTCCTAGCTTGTCCATCTTTATAGCACCCCGGACATCCCAGGGTAAAGACTGCCAATTGGAGAAAAAAGAATTATAACAAGAGGTGCAGGCAAAGTTGGCGAGACGGTTGGCCGCATGGTTTGCTTCTCTGTAAACATGGGTAATTTTCGTAACATCACAGAGAGTGACGATCTCTCGGGTTATAGCAATAATTTTCCAAGGGCAGGGAATAGCATCAGCTAAGACATCAACCAGTAGCTTTGAATCGCACTCAATCAACTGCAAAGGGAGAGACAAAGCATGAGCATATCTGAGGGCATCCAATAGTGCTCTAGCTTTAGCCATAAGACTGCTACCTCGAGCCTGATTCCAGTAGACTCGGTCTCTCTCTTCCCTATGGTTGGTGACGGGATCTCTGCGACCATTCAACCTTTCTTCCAATCTCCTCACATGATCCTCTAAGGCTCAGACCCTATCACCTAGCTCCACTCACAATTGGCCTATAAATGCTTCAAATAGGGCCGTAAGATTTTGCTCGAGCCGGGCTAACATGGCATTCATGCTATCTTGATCCATGGGTGGTTGTAGTGTGGAAACATGCTCTAGACGACTCGATGATTTCCTAGACCAATGTTTCATGCACGAGCTTGGACCTAACTTATGCAATCCTTGGATTGAAGATTAGCAATGTGTAGACCTATTTGTTGGCTAATACGCAAAGGGTCAATTCGATTTGCGAAGGGATTGACTAGGTAGAGTTGCTCGCCCGTAGGTGAAGTAGTTGTAAAACTACCTCCTAACAATTACGGTGCCCTAATGTGATAGTTCTAGGGCTTAAGGATAGGGTCATACAAGCTCTCTCTTTCTCCATCTACAACGATGCACTCAGGAGATAGGTTGTATGGATCGGGCTCTCTCTCAATTCGTCATGCAACAATTGATAAAGATACTAAATGTGAGCAAGTGAGTTGTGACGACCTGGGATCTGAGTACCGGAAAGGAATCGACGCGACTTAAATCTCGGCCCGTCTCCCACGAGCCCGAAGACTCAGAAGGGTTTTGCAGGGCTGAAGTTGACTCAACACCAATGTGGTGGACCGAATGAAGCCGGTCCGGGGTTGTCTGGAGCATGGCACTTCTGGTGAGCATCGGTGTAGCCAGAGCTCGGGAGTTCAATGCCTGAGCTGGGGCCGACAGAGTGGTGACCCGGAGCCTAGCATTCACTTAGACCATCAGAGTTGTTACCGAAACTCGGGGTTCGCGACCCATGTTGTGAACTAAGGATATCAGAGGGGCAATAACCCAGGGCTTGATGCCCGTACTGGTGTTGACGAAGCTAGTACCCCAGGCAGAAAGCCTGTACGGGGAGCAGATGAGGTTGGGCTCTGGAACTGGAACCCAAACTGAATCCTTGACAATGCTGGGATCCAGGGCTAGAAGCCCATCCTGAGTGCTGGTGGTGCTGGGACCCAGGGCTGAATGCCAGTCCTGGGTGTCGACAAAACTGGAACCCGGGGTTGGAGGCCCATTTTGGGTGTTGTTGTAGCAGAGCCTCGGGGCTGGTCACCCATTTCGGGCCTTGATGTAGCTGGAACCCGAGGTTGGACATCATTCTTGAATGTTGTCAGAGTTGGATCCTAGAGCAAGATACCCTTTTCGGGTGTTGGTGATGCCTAAGTTCTGGGACCCAAGGCGGGGCACCCACCTTAGGTGTTGATGTAACTGAGACCCGGGGCTGGGAGCCTGTCTCGGGTGCTACTGGAGCTAAGACCCAGGGTCGGGATCCCATCTTGGGTGTTGCTGGAGCTGAAACTCAGGGTTGGCAAGCCCACCTTGGGTGTTGAGGTAGGCCTTTCCCAAAGAAGAAAACCTGTGTTGGGAGTTGGCATTGCTAGATCGTAGGGGTAAAAGACCCCACCGTAGAGCTGGGAATCCAGGGGCCCAATGCGGAGAGTCTGCATCGAGGACTGACCTTGATGAGACCCAGGGTTGTGTGCCCGAGCCAGGTATTGGGGGGCCTCGAACTCGAGGTTGAAAGCCCATATTGAGTGTTGGCTCATCTATGATTCGGGTCGAGAGGCCCGAATAGCATGCCGAGAGGCCTTGCCCGCGGGGTAGGAGACCCGTGCTGGGGTAGGCTTGGCTGGGACTCGGAGCTGAGAGCCCGAGTGAGATGATGAGGGACCAGGAACCCCGGGGTCAACAACCGCAGGAGTCTCTGTTGTCGGAGAAGCAGAGGGGCCAGCTGCCTGCATGGGCAGTCACCGGACTGGGCTGCTCGTCAGCTACGATAATGGCGCCTGAGGATCAGGGCGAGCCGAGTATGGCTTTCTATCCATTCTCATTGTTGCATTACTATATCGTATCTACCTTAATATAGCCTCTCAAGGAGCGACTAGTTACTCGTGTGTTCTGAGATCTGATGTTCCCCTTTAACAAAAACGATGATGATCTAGGAGCATATGGTTAATCGTTAGATAGGCCGCTCGGTTGAGTTGAGTGGGGGACGATGGACTCTATCTCGCACTTCGTGGTTGCAAGAAGACTCTTGACCCCATCCTGGCTCAGTTTAGTAATATTATCCTTGAGTACTTCCTATTTTATCTTTTCTTTGCATTCATTTTAATCATTTCTTTATTTTAGCCCAGCATACATCATGTCATTTTGAGCATTCACGTCTCGTGATCTCTTGAAGGTTTCTCCTCAGCAATAGTTAATTGAACTTCAATTCTTTTGGATAAGATATCCCCATTCCACTCCGAATTTGAACATCTTCTCTGATCTTGCCGCTTGGTCTGGTTGGCCAGCGCGATTCCTATCTGAAATTTATCTCAATTTCAATTACTTCTTTTTTAGCTTACGTTATGATCCTTTCTGATCCCTTCGTCGTCTGTGGATTGTGTCCCCGATGAGGTTGGTCATGTTTCCTTTTTTCTTGTTAGTTTAGTTCTCCAGACATGTCTCATCCTTGTCAATTATTTATTGTGGTTAGTTCGACGTTTTCGGGAGAATTCTTGTCGCTTGTTAGTTGTAACGGGTGTCTTTTGCCTTGATGCCCGCTTATCAGTTCCCTCTGCTTCATCTCCGCGTCATCTCCATTTCACGTCACTATCACTTTCGCTCCATCTCCTTTCCATTTCACCTCCGCGTTGCTTTCGCTCATTCCGTTGCAAAGCAGACATCAAGGAGGGACATCTATTGACACCCGTTTTTAGCCCGTAAGTTATGTCATTTCTCTTATTCATCATTTTTGTTGTCCCGAATTAACCATTGTGTTGGAGCCTTCTTTGGATGGATTTCGAGCCCATTTCATTGTTCTATTCCCGTTGAGCCTTGGAGATCATGATTTCTTAGAGCCCTGGAGCTTATTGTATCAACTTCCGGCCTTCCAAGTCGACTTATGGCCCATTTAGGTCGACTTCCATCAAGCATTCAGTTCCTTTTACTGTGCAGTCTTGAAAACGACCCTTTTTCATCCCCTTCCTTTTCTCTATTGAAAATGTGCCCTTCATCAAAGTTGTTCGATTTTTAAAACTCTACAATTTCTTCTTCTACGCCATTGGCCAGTTCTGCACCGATTTCAAGGATAATTTAACTCGCTATATCAATTCAATCACCGCTGCGAGTGAGAGAGTAAAACTCATCCCGTGACTCAATCTGAGTACACGCGGAAGAGCTGAATACCCAAGACTCACTGCCGGTTCCTCAACCGCGCACGATCCCACGTTTCTCTTACTTAGGGACGTCCGCGAGCTAGAGTCCCAGGTTTGCTGTCTCGTCCCGCATCAGCAGGTGCATCACTGGATGAGGGATCACAGTGGTGCCCCTGGCCTTGTAGAGACGAAGATGATTGCCTAGGCGGCACTTCTTGTTGTTGCTTGCTACGAAGGTCTGAAATAACTTTATGCATGGCGGCCCAATCGATCCTCTTCTGATCTTCCAAGACATAAACAAACTCTCGAAATTCGGGGCAATCTTCAACCAAATACCCCTGTTGGTGGTGATAATCATAGAACTAAAGTAAATTCCTGACCGCGGGTCGGCAAGGCACAACTGGAGGGATCAACAATGCATGAGTGGCCATCAAAGCCCTGGAGATATCTGTGAAGCACTCCGACAAAGGAGAATGAGGAGCCTGCTTCAGGAATGGGGGATGTCGAGGGGTATGGGGCGGAGATGGTTGTGGAGGTTGCGTAGGCAATGGAATGTGGCTAATGGCGAAGGGATTCGGTGAAGTCATATGTGGAGCGGGATGAGGGGGTATATAGACAGCATCCACTTGCTCATGGTGTGGTGTTTCCTTGACTGGGGGCAGAGACGGATGTGGGGACACATGTGGATATGTGGAGGCGGAAGGCTGACTCATGGAAGATTGATATGCGGGAGTGTACGAGTATGTAGAAACGGGAGGTTGACTTGTGGAAGGATATGTGGCGGAAAGCTAACTCATAGAAGGCTGACTCATGGGAGCGTAGGGGTGGTTTAAGGAGGATGAGGTGTAAGTGGATGGAGATTTGGGGTCAAGGGAACCTTAGATTTGTTGGCGAATAAAGGGGGCTCGGCTGTATAATTATTGCCAGGAGGTGATGTCGTTAAGGGCTAAGATGAACTGATGCTTGGGCATTGCGTTAGAAATTAACATCTTGATTTGCTCCAACTCCAGAATGTGTCCCGAGACCTGTGCAGCAAGGCGACGCCAGCGGTCAGCAAATGTACAGAAATCCTCTTCGAGCTTCACCATCTCATGGGCCAGATCCACCATAGAGTACTTGGGCCCAACCTGGTCCTGAAACTGTTGAATGAACTTCTCTTGAACGGCTTGAAAATTCACAACTTGCTCTTGTGGAAGCATCTCACATTCAATTAATAGCTCTATATGGAGAGCATATTTTGAGTAAGCCTATAGACGATATAGACAAGAGTAGGTAAAGACAAATAGCACGTAAAGGGAAGATACGCAAATAGGCACATTGGCAGAGCAGAGTTCCAAACCCTAAAGGATTAGGGCTGTCGAACGTTGCTAAGATCTAACCGTTGAAGGCAAACATGTCTAATGGATAGGAAGATGCCTGGATCTTCCAACACATGCGCTAAACGGACGATCATCTATAGGTGCTTCTTGCAAGCAAAGAGATCCCTGAGCACAAGCCAGCTTCCTGAACTTCCACGCCTGAAAGAAGAGTTCACTGCATTCAAAGCGACATCACAGAAGTCTTCTACTCCAGGGACCATTCAAGAGGATAAATCTGAGCTTCAATGACATTCTCATCCTTCTCTCTATTTGTCAGTTAGTTTGTCATTTACTATAATCATTATCCATATCTACTCATTAAGGAGTAATAGTGGAAGATTGTAATATGAAGAGGCGAGATCTTGTGCTAAGTCACGTACCGTCGGATCAGGATGATCGCGAGGGGTAGCCACCTCGAGAAAGATTCCTACGAACAAGGAAAAGAAAGCAATCAAGGGGCCCGGGGTCGAGATCCCAAGGAAACCCCTTTGATGCTTAAGTCAGTAGTGGTCAGAGCTCTAAGAGTGAGAAGGAGGCAAGGGGGTGTGGGGCATGAGATTGCAACTCGCTAGTGAAGTGGCTAGAATTAGCTTATCCTTTCGGGAGCTTCCTTGGATTTATATAGTGATTCATTCTCTTTCTGGGATAGGGGAAGAGGGAGAGCTTAGGGGGCCTTACCCCCTGGACATAGGCTCTTCACTGTTCGAGGGCGCTTACCCTTCTCTTAATCCCTGGACTTCTCCCGATCAGTTACGCTTGATTCGCCCTTTGGGATTTTCCTGAGCACTAGAAGGTATAGTTATTCGGACTCCCGAGCCAGGAAACTGCATGGGCTATGTCGGTCCGAATGAGTTGGGCCTCCTAATGAGTGGACCCAATAAGGGGGCTGTCACTCGTTGGGCTATGCTATTGACTTTGGAGGAAGTTGACATGACCACTTGCCATTAGTGGAGTTGGCATATAACAACAGCTATCAGGCAAGTTTAAAAATGGCACCATTTGAAGCCCTATACGGGAGGAACTATCGATCACCAGTATGTTGGAACGAAGTAGGCGAGAGGCAATTACTCGGACCAGATATGGTTAGAGACACTACGGAGAATGTGGGCTTTGAGTTTGGGTATAAGTGGGTGTTGGGTTATAAAAGGAGATGTGGGCTTTATATATATACTCATATACTTTGTACACCCACGTGGGTTGTTGGGATAGGAATTTTAAATATTTATAATTGGCTAATGGGCTAGCTTTATATCGCGGCTCATTTACTTTTGGCTGTTAAATAAAACACAATATGCGTGTCGAGGTCCATTAAGTGTATAACTAATTATTTTTATGCAAGTTTAAATTTATTTAGGAATTTTCATTCCTCAAATTTTCAGGGGTGCTACACCTTTCATCTAGGCCAATGTATGAACCCATCGTCAGCATCATGACCCTTCTGTCTAGGCTGGCGCATAAATCGATCATCGACATCATGACCTTCCGACTAGGTTGATGCATAAACCCATCATCAGCATCATGACGCTTACGTCTAGGCTGGTGCATAAACCAATCATCAGCATCATAACCTTCCGTCTAGGCCGATGCATAAAACTATCGTCATCATTATGACACTTCCATCTAGGTTGGTGCATGAACCAATTGTCGGCATCATGATCTTCCGTCTAGGCCGTTACATAAATCCATCGTCAGCATCATGACGCTTACATCTTGGCTGGTGTGTAAATCAATCGTCGGCATCATGACCTTCCGTCTAGGCTGATGCACAAACCCATCGTCAACATCATGATGCTTTCGTCTAGGCTAATGCATAAACCAATCATCAGCATCATGACCTTCTGTCCACGTCGATGCATAAACCTACCATCAACATCATGACCCTTCCATCTAGGTTAGTGCACAAACCAATCGTCAGCATCATGATCTTCTATCCAAGCCAATGCATAAACCCAACATCAGCATTATGACCCTTCCGTCTAGGCTAGCACATAAACCAATCGTTAGCATCATGACCTTCGTCTAGGCCGATGCATAAATCCATCGTCAGCATCATGACCTTCCATCTAGGCTGGTGTATAATCCAACAAAATATCCTTCTACCATCGGCATCATGACAATTCGTCTAGGTCGGTTAAAATACTCCCTTGACGTCATGACATTACGTCTAAGCCAAGTCATTCAGTGTTACAACCTTCGGTCTAGGCCGACCATCATCTTACCGTTGGCCTGGAACTACTGTCTGAACCAATGAACAAAAAGATCCCATTTTGGTTTCACATGATCCCTCCAGGGATTTACCATAACATATAACGCCTTCTCTCCATTGCCATGACATTAGCCATCCACTTCTAAAGAAGCCGATCTACTATTCTTTTGACGCTCTCTCTTTTCTTTTCTCCCCAGCTATATGCCTCTTTTCCTCCTCCTTCTCGTCTTTGGGTTTTTGCTCGAAGCGAGGGCTTTTATAGAGGAGAAGGAGCTGAGCTTAGAACGGCGCGGGACTTTACGCACTAGATTAATCGGCCTTGGAGCTTTTTGCGTGCCGGTTTAACGTGCCTCCGGATTAACATGGGCCACACCAGTTTAAAGCCCTTTCAACCCATTTCTAGCATCTTTTGGCCCATTTGGTTTGTTGAGGCCCATTTGTGTGTATTTTCCTTTAGTGAGGGTTGGTCAGTCGACTGGCTTGCTTTGTTGTATGAGATTCTGCTTGTTTCTTTGGGGATGGTTCCGAATATTCTTCCGAGCTCTTAGTTCTTGCTTTAGCGATTGTCTGTTGGAGCCGAGCATCTTTTCTTTTCTTCTTTTTGTTTGGTCTCATCTTTTGTTCAGCTTCTGTCATTTTTTTTCTTCTTTTCTTTCTTCTCTTCTCTGTCGGCACAGGAGCACTACTTAAGACCTGTAGAAGCAGAAGTTGAAAAAAATTAAGAATATTTTTAGTGTCAATAGTGTTGTGCGTCTGAATGGGTTAAGAGAGAGGGAGAGGGAGCCACAATGGGCGTCCATGCATGCAAGGGCGCTGCTGAGAGGAGGTGACGATGCCGATGGTGCAGTGAGGGCTGAGAACGAGGGAGAACTGCGGCCAGTGGTGAGATTCGAAGAGAGAGGCCGAGAGATAAGAGGGCTCACGACAGATGCATATGACAACGACAGTGGCAACGGACAGGGGGTGGTGTCCGGTGCGTGTACCGGCAGGGGAGAGGGCCGACCGGTGCGACGCGGTGTTGCTACGGTGAAAGAAGGGGTCGAAGCCAGTGGAGGGGTGCGGATGGTGCTGGACGTGGGTTGTGGTGGAGAGTATGTGTGAAGAGTACGTTGTGTGTAAGGGAGGGAATGACGAGGGAGAGATGCGCAAGCGGGAGGGTAGAGGTGGTTGGCAGGTGCTGAGAGAGACGGGAGTAGGGAGAGGGGTGAGGCTGTCGACGGTCGTGCGTGTTAGAGAGAGGTGGAGTGAAGAGAGAGATCAAGAGAGGGAGAGAGCGGCCGCGTTGCGGTGAGGCGTAGGGAGAGGGTCGACCGGTGTGGTGAGGTGTAGGGAGAGTGAGAGGGAGGTCGGTACAGAATAGAGGTAGGGGGAGAGAGGAGGTGGCAGAGGTGAGAACGGTTGTGGCTAGAGGGAACGGACGACGTCGGTGACGAGGTTGGCAGGCGGGGGACTGTAATTGTTGGTCACGAGAGTGGTGTCACGACGGGGGTGCCGGTAGTTGCAGAGGTGAGGGGGGGGATAGGGTGGTGTGAAAAGAGAGGGAGGAGGGAGCCCTCTGAGAGAGAAGAGAGAGGGGAAGGTTGCGGAGGCGGTGTGATGCAGTTGGTGTCACTGTTGGAAATACAACACTTAACAGACGAAGTTCAGGAAAGAAATAGAGAGCACACTCCCACTTCTTTAACACCCAGAGATATAGAGTCTTAAAACTTACGCATACATAGACAAACCCTTAAAAAGCCATACATATGTGACTAGACTCCACACTAAAGATAACAAAACAACCTGTAAAGCATAAAACAGGGAGAGTGGGATATGGGATCCACCGTGGGCACAACTTGTCCCATACAACCTGGAAGATTCCTAACTAACAAGAAAATGTCAAACAAACCCAGCCCAATTTGCATCATATTTCATCACGAGCCACCTCGAGTACTCCATGTCCAACATCGCGGCATCTGGAGGGAAAACGGAGGGAAAGTAACGATCACGTATTCGTAAACATAACATGTCATTAAGTGCATCCCAGCAGAGCTCCGTTTTGAGCCGTGGCAGAACTGATCCCACCGATGCCACAGCTGGACGGGCCTTGTTCCCCGAGGAGGCCACCACCGAAGAACACTCCCAAGTCAAGGGAAGATGTGTTCTACATTTCGGTCAGTATATAACATGAACTGGACGAGCAGATCATAGCAGTGTGTTTTTGGGTAGGGCTTGCACCTGAGCTGGTGGCCTCTGGATCTCCTGTTCAAGTTGATCAGCCAGCTTGATCCTGCTAGATTCTGACTGTTGGATGTAGGCCTGTTGCGTGCGAATGAGATAAACAGAAAGAAGAGACGTGGGACACGAGACTGTGAGATGATAACTTAGAAGTTTGGCTTGGATCTACAGAAGTAGAAAGAAACAGCGCACCTGTGGGAAAATGTAAGCGAAGAAAAAGAGCAAGGGATTTCAGTTCTTCTAATTTGTTTTGGATATGACTGTACCTTGATCTTCCGGAGTCTGCTTTTCTTGGCTGCCTCCCCATTCTGAGCAAGCCTCCTAGCTGTCTGCCCCGGACCATACATTGTCCAATCAGATTATTAGCTCTTTCTGGAGCATCTTCTCGACGAAAGATTTAAAAAAAAAGTGGCTTCTGTGCAAACCAAATACACGAGGCTCTTGTGTTACTAACCTTAGCGCCTGGGTGTCCTGCGTCCTTAATGCTCCGAACTGGACCTTGTGCCCTGTCTAGTATCTTCGCTCTTGCCCTACATGAACAAGAACAACGTAGATCAATGTGAAAAGGGTTAAATATTGGACAAGTGAATTGCAGGAGGCATAAACCTATTTTCTACAGACCCACTTATTCCCTGAACACATGCATCCAGAGAGAGAGAGAGAGAGAGATTTGAGGGTCTTTTAGGGGTACTAGTTGTTGGGGAAGCTATGCTAAGGACTCCCTGGCAATAGCAGCTTCCAGTTCAAGTAGCAAAGACATTACAAATGAATCTTGCGCAAGCAAAAGGAGAAAAACTCAACGAAGAGGGGGGCAAGTCCTTGAGTCAACGTACGTATGTGGACGGCTCGACATGCATTGGCTGGGATGGGAAGATGTTCGAGCTAGGTCTCTGCATACAGCAAGTCCTGGGAAGCATTAAATCTCATGGAGGATTCGACTCAAATATATTGAGGGCAGTAGACAAAGTAATAAAAAGAAGAGCCTACAAAGGAAGTAACAACCCTCAACTTCATAAAATTTCTTCTCAGAAACAAAAGCGGTGAAACATTGATCTTCTCAGGAAGGAATAATATATGTAACAGAGAGAGGGAGCTGAGAGGGGAGGCGAGAGAATGTGTGTGTAACATCATCTCCCAATCACGGATGAACTTTTGGTGACGATTTTGAGTTTCACCCAAATCCAGAACGCCAGCAGGAATGCCAGCCTGACTCTGCTGTAATTTCTATAAGTTAGAATATGTTGATATTGTATCTTCCTTGTACCATTTGATTATATATATAGTACACATGGTGGGGACACCATCGGGTCCACTACTGGGCCCACTACTCGGAGCCGACGCCACACCACCTCGACTGCACCGAGCTTATGGCTCGACGACTCGCTCGAAGATCCGGCGTCCTGAGTACGTATCCGTACATACGTATCTTACTATGGTGGTATTTATACTACCAAGTATTTTATTTGAGTCAACTTATTATCACAACAGACTCTGCCCATAGCGCGGTCACTCAAGGGCCGCTCAATGGGACTGAACGGTCTCCTAGAGGCCGCCCAAGGGGGGTGGAACGCTCTGGATAAGGCCATTCCAAGGGAACTGAACGGTCTGGAACAGGCCGTTCAGTTGAACTGACCAACTACAGTAGCTCGGTCAAACCCTGTCAATAGTCAGAATGATTTTGACCAAACCGCTCAAAAACACAAAACGGTTGGGGAAAATCTGCCCCACGAACCGCCTCAATCCAATGAACGGACCAAAGGAATCCGCTTAATGGACACGAGAGAGCAGAACGGCTAGTGATTGGCCGCTCTATGCAACGAAGAAACTTGAACGACTAGGGACCAGCCACTCGACAGGACTGGATGGCTCAGACCTGGCCGTGCCATCCACTGGGTAGTCTATCGCGCGACCACGTAGACACCCACCGACCTACATTGAACGATCCAAAGCCAGCCGCACAAGACACTGAGTAGTTACTGTTAAACCGCATAGGCGTCATGGCGAACAAACCATGGGATCGGCCCAATCATAGCCTTTCCACACCTCGTTCATTCCAAAATGAAGGGGATACAACCATAACGACGATATACAACACAGAGACTCCAACAGGAGTCGAATCGGCTAAGAAACGGCGAGAAACAGACGATTTATTCAAATCGACCTAAATGGAACCACCGGACTTCCAGGGCTCCTAATGGCCCTGAATGACCGCCAATCGACACAAAATCAGCGACTATGGAATGCTGACGTTCCAGGGAGTCGTTTGACACCACTTGATCGTAAAACCGTCGCCATTTTCCAGCGAACCCTACGAACTATCAAAAACTACAACGAGCCCAAACTCACTCGTTCTAGCACCATTTGACGTGAAACTGGCGAGGGAACGTGCAAAAGAAGTAGGTGATCCGTCTCCCTACCTCCACCGAAAAAACCATCCGCCGAAGGGACTAAATCACGCCAAAAATCATCGAATCATGAGCCGCATCTTCTCAAAATCCACCGAGGGATCACGCCTCGCCACGCTCAAACCGTCGCCCCATCACGTGTCCCGATAACTCCATCGCGTTCTCGCCTCGGCCAGCTCCGCAACGGTGTGCACCCCGTGCTGAGAGACCCAGAGAGGAGAGAGAATAAGAGAGAGAAAGAGAGGTGAGAAATGAGGGAGGAGAGAGGGTGTGAGGGTTAAATAGAAAGGAAATTAGAAATTTTCCTAATTTTTAAAATTTTTAATTTTTATGTCAAAACTCCTAGTGAGGAATCAGCTTCTCTCTCATTCATCTTCAGATCTCCGCTCCTTTACAACTAATCTGTCCAAAACTTTTGGAGTCGGACGAACCAAAAGAAGCCTCAATAAATGTCACACTCTATAACCGCATTATCCTCTCGTCCCAAAGGCAATCCCGACCTGAGGAAGGGGTCAATTCCCAAGTTCCCCCTGTGGAGTATGACATCTTCCAACACTTGGATAGGACACCGGCTAAGGTCTCCATTCTAGAACTTATCAAGAAGTCCCCTTCACACCAGTCAACCTTGCTTAAATTCCTCCAAAAGATCATGGTCAACGAGAACCTCCCAACAAGTGGCGTGACTGATGCCATCATGGCCCTCCGTCCATCTCATTCTCTGATAAGGATCTCCCTCCACCTAAAAGTATATCACTCCTGTTGTGCCTCACTGTCACTCTCAACAGAGTCAAGGTTGACTCCACCCTCATCGACATGGGAGCATCGATCAATATGTGTCCAATGAAAACAATTCAAAGGATTGGTCTGTAGGAAGAGAACTTGGAAGAAGTTTGCACCACAATCTCGACATATGACAATTCAAAGTGGTGTGCAAAAGGTAAGGTGACCTTGCAGCTCGGCTTAGGTCCCGTGGTCATGTCCTCGGACTTCTTCGCCCTCGAAGTTGACCCTGCATACAAGGCTATCTTAGGATGGCCATGGATAGAGCAAACCCTAGGTATCCCGTCAATAGCCCATCAATGCTTTAAATTCCTTACAATGGTAGGGTGATCAAAATCAAGCGTATCCCGTTGGTAGAAACTCTCAACACCATCATTTCTAAACAGATTCCCTACATGATCATTCCGGATAAGGACAAGAAGCCGATCCTTTCCATAGCAAGCGCTATAGGCCGTCCGCCCTATGTCCATCAAATTCTCCTACTCTTCCCCAGCCAATCACTCACACTAATATCTCATTTGGCAAAGGATGGGAGATGATGGCCAGGATGGGTTTCACTTTAGGTAGAGGTTTGAGCCAGCATGAGCAAGGTCCCACTTATAGGACGAGACCTAAGGTCACCAAAGGATGCACAAGATTAGGTTACTCCACTGAAAAAGTAGCCAAGACCACTCAAGCTAGGGGTCTAGTTTATGGTCGCTTCGTTCAAGGTCCAATGTAGCCAGGAACTCGACAGGAGCCGAGGGAAAGTCTTGAAAGTCTCCAAGAAGAAGCTTCCCTTAATCCCCCGCTCGAAGAGGACTTCAGGCTTCTCTCCTTGTTCTAAGATCATGATGGCACTTGATGACGATCCATCCGGGCTTCAAAAATGTGGAGGGGGTAAGTGATGTCCCCATCAGTAAGGATGAAGGACTTGTGCTTGGACTGAGAATTAGGATCACCGAGTGGGCCTATAATGTCAAAAGCCCACATGGAGAATGGCCAAGGAGCAAAAAGAGGATGGAGGGATGAAGCAGGAGCATGAATTTTGTCAGTATGAAGTTGACATTGAAGACACTTATGGACATAGGTAGAACAATCTTCTTCTAAGGTTGGCCAGTAATAGGCTTGCCTAAGAATCTTCTTTGCTAAGGCCTGACCATTAACATGTCCTCCACACTCACTAGAGTGAGCTGCTTCAATGACCTTCCAGGCCTCATTATCGTCTAAACACCTCATAATAACTCCATTAAGAGCATGCCTATACAGTTCTCCTACAATTATTGTGTATCTTGAGGTGACTCTTCTAATGGCCTTGCACTGCTCGGCGTTAGCCGATTTTGGGAATGACCCATCCCTGCAATAGTGCTCAATTTTGTGATACCAAGATAATTCCTCTTCTTCTAAGATTTCCTCGAGTTCTGCTAAAGATACTTCTTTCAAATCCTCCAACGCAGCCTTCTTCTCTACAGACTTCCTAAGGTTATCAAACCATGGATCTTGAAGGGAAGGAGCGTCTAACCACTGGACCACAATGGTCTCAGTGGAGTGACTGAGAGGAAAGGAGAGGGAAGAAGCAAGCGATGCAAGTGCATCGGCAAGAATATTTTGAGATCGAGGGGTATGAATGTAAACCAGCTTGCGAAATTACTTAGCCAAGAGCGTAACCAAATCTTGATAAGGTTTGAGCTTGGGGTCACGGGTGCGATAGGTAGAGAGAACCTAGTGCAGCACCAATTGAGAATCTCCTATAATGTTTAAGTATCGGGCACCCAGAACATAGGCGTGCTTTAATCCAGCAAGGAGAGCCTCATCCTCGGCTATGTTGTTAGTAGTAGGAAAAGTGAGCTGGTATGCAACGGGGATAGTCACTCCCTCCAGAGTGAGGAGAACAGCGCCGATCCCTCGGCCCTGAGAATTAAGAGCACCATCAAAGTGCAAGGACCAGAAAGGGTGATGAGTAAGCACAGCAAGGTGTTCATTAGGGAACTCATCCTGGATAGAATCTATATGACGGATAGGCGAATGAGCAAGATGTTCAGCAATAGCATATCCCTTGATTGCTTTCTGAACGACGAAGGTAATATCGAATTGGGAGAGAAAACTCTCAGGGTTGGGGAAGAAGAATAAGAAACACCTGACAGGGTCGTGGAAAGAAAATGATAGACACCCGATAGGGTCGGGGAAGGAAAATAGGAGAAACCTGGGGATGCCGGAGGAGAAGGATCAGAAGAAGTCCCGAAAGTGAGATGAAAGGATGACATAGGTTGAGGCCTAGAATCATGAGAAAATGGAGGATCTGGAGGCTCCAGATGAGGGGAGAAAGAAGAATGGGGGTTTGCGGACCCAAAAAGAGAGGAGAAAATCATGGAAACTAGATTAGAGGAAGGGAGGTGCACCACGCAAGGGTGGGAACCGAGCAGAAGAAATAATGAGTGAAAAGGAGAAGAAGGAGAAGTGGACCCTTCAGTGCACTGCTGACGACCCTTAAACTTATGCCGCCGCCTCTTCGTAGCTGACACTTCTTGAGAATGTACCTACCTGGCGCAGGCTTGGACCTTCGGCCTTCTTGTCTTGAAATATCTTCTCATATAACGGGCCCGTCTGGCAGATGACCCAGCCCAGTCATGAATATGCAACTTCATCGGGGTGATTGCCCCTAGACACTCAGTGCTAACTATAGGCCGACATTCTTGAATAGAAAACTCCTCCAATGAATGAATATTAGAAAACCACGGAGTTTTGTCATTTGGCACTAGCAGCCTGAGATTTGGCATCTCCACTTGAAAATCAGTCTTGAAGCATAACTCCCTTAATAAAAGAGCAGGACGGGACCGAGGGAGAGTAATACACGACGTTGATATGGCCGACTTATCGATAAACTGAGGGAGATTGCATGAAATGTGCAGAAGGTCTTTTGACAACATGGAAGATACAGCCAATTGTCACTTGAACATAGAACTCATAATCTTCTTGGCGACCGTGTGAGTTAGCACAATATGGGTAGAGAACCCCTCTTGGCCAGTGAACTGAATAGCAATAGAGCAAGGGATAATAACAGCATCAATGATAAACCCACCGGTGAGCAACGAGATTGCCACTGGCCTCGCTTGTGAAGAAACTGGCACTAGTGCAAGGGAACTCTTCTTAGCAACCATCTTCATAGGCAGTGTAGGCTCATAAGTACCAAAGTATCTCGAGACCAGGACATGGATCGGCATGCGGTAGATGAAATCTTTAATCTTGAATAGAACAACCGACACGGAACAACCCTGACTCGATTCATTGTCTCCCAAGGGACCGGACCCGAGGGGCACCAACTGTCACGCCCCGAGCCTTTATTTACAACGGAAGACTCGCTCGGGGAGACGCTAAGGATCGAATTTGTGTGCCAAAACATGATGATACTAAGAAGTTAATTATGGAAGAAGCACATAAGTCAAGATATGTTGTGCATCCTGGTGCTACCAAGATGTATCAAGATTTGAAAAGAAGCTACTGGTGGCCCAACATAAAAAGAGAAGTAGCAGATATTGTGTCTCGCTGTCTCACTTGTCAGCAGGTAAAGGCAGAATATTTTAAACCCGCAGGTAAATTACACCCCTTAAATATTCCCGAATGGAAATGGGAGAGTATAGGGATGGATTTCATTATGGGTTTACCTAAGACAAGAGGAGGACACGATGGTATATGGGTAATCATAGACCGATTGACTAAGTCTGCATACTTTTTACCGATCAAAAGTTGATGGTTTGTGGATATTCGGGCAGCATTATATGTCAAGGAAATTGTCAGATTACATGGTGTTCTTGTTACTATCATATCAGATAGAGATCCTCATTCATGTTACAGTTCTGGAAGGGTCTACAACATTCATTAGGGACCCGACTGAACTTCAGCACAGCTTTTCACCCACAAACTGATGGCCAGATAGAAAGAACAAATTAGGTAGTGGAAGATATGCTCAGGGCCTGTGTTATTGACCTTGGAGAAAGTTGGCATGATCACTTACCTCTGGTAGAATTTGCATATAACAATAGCTATCAGGCTAATATACATATGGTACCATTTGAAGATCTGTATGGCAGAAGTTGTCACTCACCAATATGTTGGAATGAAATAGGAGAAAGGTAGTTTCTAGGTCCCGACATGGTCAGAGATACTACAAAAAAGATTAAGCTTATTCAGGAAAGACTTCAGATGGCCCAGGACAGGCAGAAATCCTATGCTGATAATTGAAGGCGCGACTTTAAATTTCAAGTAGGAGACCATATGTATCTTAAGGTTTCTCTGGGTCGTGGTATTCAAAGATTTGGCATAAAAGGCAAGCTTACTCCAAGATTCATTGGTCCATTTAAAATTGTCGAAAGGGTCGGCAGAGTGGCTTATCGACTAGCTTTGTGTCCACAGTTAGCAGGAATTCATGACATATTTCACATCTCCATGCTAAAGAAGTATGTTTATGATCCTTACCATGTCATTACTTATGATGATTTGGAGATCCAGAAGGATATGACGTACGAGCAGAAACCAGTCAAGATTCTTGATCGTGAAGTGCATCAATTAAGGAATAAAGTCATTCCTATGGTCCAAATCCAATGGAAGAAATCATGGCCATATGAAGCAACATGGGAAAGAATAGTATGCTCAGACTTGAAAACATGCACAGACTTTGCATGTGCAAAGAATAAGACGTGCATAGACCTTCATTATTGTGCAACAATGAAGTGCACGGACTTGACCATGCATAAGACAAAATGTGCTCGGACCCTCAGTGTGCATAAGGGAGATATGCACCGACTTTGTAATGTGTTCAGCAAGATATGCACAAACCTTCAGTGTGTACACAGAAATGTGCACAGACCTTACTCAAGGAATATGCAAGTATGCACCGACTTGGTTAAAAGATATGCACAGACTTTGAATGTGCATGATGCTAAAGATGCACGGACCTTATGTGTCATAGTCCTAACATACACAGACCTTATCGTGCGTGAGACAGCGCATCATGAATGATGTGCATAGACTTTGCTAGGCACAAGGTAAAACTTGCACCGACCTTAAGTGTGTGAGACAAAAGATGCACTGACTTTGAATAGTAACATGTACAGACCTTAAATGCATTAGGCTAAACTAGCATAGACCTAAGTCATGCATAATGAAGAATGTGCACTAACCTTGTTTAGCACAAGGCAGAAGTGCACAGACTTAAAATAGTGTATGCAACAACCTTGTTTTGCCTAACGAGGGATGTGCACGGACCTTGTTTAGCATAAGACAAATGTGCACGGACTTGAACATGCATGAGGCAAAACATGCACTGACCTTGTATGCAACAAACATCAACTTGCACTAACCTTATATAAGAGTACTACAGTACATGCACAGACCTACGAGACGCTGAACTGAAATAAGCACTAACCTTGTGAGCATATGCACGGACTTATATGTAATTAAGTAAAATGTGCACGGACTTTGACTAAAATTGCACCGACCTAAATCGTGCATACTCGTATGCTAACGAATATGCACCGACCTAGTGTGCATTACAGTAGTAACTTGCACAGACTTGAATAGTCTTTGGAATCTGTTTCATGAAATGCCTTGCTATAGTATGAGGGTGCAAACCTGATTTATGTAATGATCTGACATAAGAGATTCATCAAAATACACAATATTATCTTGGTCAAAATAAAGTCTCCAAATTTAACTCCAGTCAACTTGGTCAACTCCACTGTTGCCAATCAATCAAAACACATTGAGACACAGCAGTCTACATACTGCTGATCAGCTCTAGAGGAGACCCAACAGAACCTGCTCAGACGAAGAATCTGACTTCTCAGACGATGACATCTCAACGAGAGTGTCTTTGACCGTCAAAGGAACTCAAGATGTCCTTCAAGAACACGGCCGGAAGACTCGTAAAAATGCTCTAGACACACTCTAATACCCACCTTCTCTCTCTCTCTCTCTCTCTCACCACGTATCTCTGTCACTTTCTCTTAATCAGACGGCTGTAATCTCATCAAGGCCTATTCGAACGATCCCACCCGTTGATGCTTCCTGTTAACCCCCCATCCCCTCCGCTGTCTCGCGTGCTCCCTCCACATTTCTTTGTGTGTCCGCCTCTCCACCGACCAAGGCGTTGTTGTGTTGTTGTGTTGTTGAGTTCTAAGTCTGCACTTTGGTTTTAGTACTCTCTCTCTCTCATTCTGTCCCTGCCACTGCTCTCCCTTCGATCGCATTGCCTTGGCGTGGGGGGACCGCTCCGGCCGATCCCCGGGGCGGCATTGGGGTGGGGACGATGGCGAGGAGGGTGGGGGCGACGGCAGAGGAGCAGGAGCAGCTGGTGCCGTCGTGGCTGGAGCCGCTGCTGGGGACGCCGTTCTTCTCCCCCTGCGCCGCCCACGGCGACGCCGCACGCGGCGAGTGCAATTTGTTCTGCCTCGACTGTCCCGCAGCCGCTGCCTTCTGCTTCTACTGCCGCTCCGCCGCCCACGCCGACCACCGCGTCATCCAAGTCAGCCCCTTCTCCTTCTTCTTCTTCTTTTTGTCCGTCTTCTTCTTCTGGTACGCGTTACTGCTGCTGCTGCTGTTGTCTTAATGGCGGCATTGCAAAAGTAGAAAATTTTGGACATGGGGCGTCGTCCCCGCGATCACGAAATGTGGGCCTTTCTCCATTGTCCATCCTGTAATCAGAGCTCGTATCTTTCTTTCTTTCTTCCTCTCTTTCTTTGTTTTTCTTCTTCTTCTTGTTCATCCTTGTCGTCGTTTCTTCTTCTTATGCTGTTGTCGTTCTCCGGTGTGCAAAGATACGACGCTCGTCCTACCACGACGTGGTGCGGGTGTCGGAGGTGCAGAGGGCGCTGGACATAGCCGGCGTGCAGACCTACGTCATCAACAGCGCCCGCGTCGTCTTCCTCAACGAGCGGCCCCAGCCCCGGGGGGCCTCCTCCTCCTCTGGCGCCGCCGGAGGCGCCCCCTCCAAGTCCGCCGCCCACTCCTGCGAGATCTGCGGCCGAACCCTCCTCGACCCCTTCCGCTTCTGTTCTCTCGGCTGCAAGGTCCGCACCCCTCCCCCCTCCACCCCACCCCACCCCACCGTGCTTCGTTTATTAGATTAGATCCCCACCTCTCTGTCCACCCCCTCACCCCTCCTCGAACGAAGCAGTTCGGCAACGAAATGATGGAGAGGAAGGCGGAACCCGCACTTCCAGGCCAAGAGGAAGGAACAGAAGAAGTCGGAGCGAGTATCCAGACTGGACTCATCGGGCTCTGCGGGATGGAACTGATACTTCCATGGCAACCCATATCAGCACTCCAGTTGCTTCACCTCATCCTCAGTCAGCTCACTGTGTAGAGGTTCCACCGGCGCCGTAAAAGCCCTAGAAGCCCTAGAAGCCCGCTCAACCTCTTGCACCTCGGCCTCGAAATATTGGTCCGCCATAGAGCAACCAAGAGAGCTAGAGGAGGAAGAAGAGGACACTGTGCTGAACAACTTAGGGGGAAGCAAAAGTTGGCGAATCGCCACCACCGTAACCTCTGTGAGCTCGGCGAAGGATGCCGCAACTCTTCGCCCTTCTGGGTTACCCTCGCGGCCCATGAACTCCTCACAAATCCAAAGATGGTGGAAACATAAACCCTAAGTGATGGATGTTGGAAGCAACTGTATGCGCTATGCTTATAAACCCCTGCGGGAAGCAGTGCAAGGTTCCAATCTTCAGAAAGGGGGTCCACACAGAAATTCATAAAAATTATCATCAATATGGGCGTATCCCGAGGATAGCCGCATCAAGTGCCCCCTGTCGGAGAAAAATCCCCACTCGGCTCGAGTCACCTACATCTACCCCAAATGCTACTCGACCAAGCCTAGTCTTGGCTCGGGAGTAGGAGGGGGACAAGTGGAGAGGGGGATTTCTACTGCCCGTATGGAGCGGCCAAACGAGGTCATGACAGACCAAATGAGGCCCAGCTCCCACAAGTGACAACCCCCTCGAGGGCCCGCTAAGCTCAATAGCCTACTCGGATCAAGCGCTTCCTAGGTGACCTTCTGGTTTGGATGTCCGAGTGTCAAATCGATCGGGTAGTCCCTTCAGGACCCTTGCGCCCCGCCCTAGCCTTGCGCCTGTCGCTCGAGATACCCCCCTTTGAGCCCATGCCCTTCGCTCGGATCGACTGGCGGAAGCTTATCCGTGTGACCCTTAAGCGTCCTTTAAGAGCAGGGAGATCATGGAGATAATGGAGAGTTAAGAGTCATCATGCCTTAAGGAGCCCATGAAGAGGATGTAACCTCCCCTGAAACTCCTCGCCTCGCAGGGCTCTTTTGGCTCGTGAATCGCTATATAAACTAAGGAGGCCCTCCTACGAAAGGTAAGCGCTATTAAGCGATATTAACCCTGAGCTAGAATCACTTCACCACTTGGTGGAGACTTTAACTTCGATAACAGATGAGAGACAAAAAGTATAACGACCCAAGATCCGAGTACCGAAAAGGAACCGGCGCGGCTCGAACCTTGGCCCGCCACTCACAAGTCTGAAGACTCGGAAGGGTTAAAGGATAGGTGTGGTGTACATAGAAATAGAAAATAAAGCAAGACAATTCAACAATTCACAGGAATAAACAATCTAACTATAACAGAGTCCAGTCCAACAAAAGTACAGTCTAAGACAGAGAAGCGTACCCAATGCCGAGTGAACACTCGGTCCGGCAAGTTGGCTGTTAAGAACCTCCACATGGCACCCTCGAACCTCTAGGAAGAACTGCAACGCCTGAAAAGTAGGGCTGAGCCTCCTATCACTTGCTCAGTAGGGGTCCCGCGAAACCCCAACCGAATACAACGACGGTAGCGGAAAGCAGCAACTACAGCAAGAACAACAGGAGTAGCTACAACAACAACGACAGAAGGTGCGACTGTACATGAATTCCCAAAACACGGTAGCCGATGAAACCACGGCTCTACAACTACTCCTATTAGAACGAGACCCAACACCTCGATCTCTCAGTCGGGGGACCACCAGACCACGAACCACCCTAGCCACACTACCAACAAAAACATCATGATAACTCTGTCGTGGAGTCCTGTGCTCACAGACGAAGGCCCACTCCGAGATCACGCGGTCCGGAAACACGGTCACGACCTCGTCATCGTGAACTCCACACCGTCTAGGGGAAAACCCTTGATGGTCCTCACCGAAAACCCTAGACCTCAGCTTCGAAAAAACACCCAAAAATTACACGCAAAATCACATCTCACAGAAGAGAAATGGAACTTTGGGTCACGACAAGCTCACGTCACGTGACGGGAGTACCTGTCCACCAGAAGCAAGGCCGGGAGCTTCCACTGACGACTTAGTCCACAGTCTCATGTGTCTCCCTACGACGTCCCAGGCAGAGACTGAGACACCGTACAGTAACCAGGAACACAGAACAAGGATTAGCTGAGGTCGCGCTCGTCAGCGCGGGTCCGACGCCCCCAGTCACGTGTGCACACACAGACCATGCGCTCTAGGTCAGGCCGTCTAGCTGGTTCTTCCCCCGAGCCCGGATGCAGGCTGCAAGGGCGAGGGGCCCTACGGTAACCAGCCTAAAAACTGTCTCTCTTGGGTCACGTTTTCCACCACTCCCAAGTGGGTCTGCACACGCGTGCACAGGAAAGCTACGACTAGTGGGAACTCACTAAACGTGAACACTGTACTTAAACATTACCTTCATGTTGATACAAAGATACCTACTAAGTAAGTGTGCTCATTCCCTACTTTTTCAATCCATTTAGGACATTCTAGCAGGTCGGATTTAGATTATTCAAGTGATGGATCCGAGAGCGAATAGAGAAGGAGAGAAGCCATAGCTAGTTCTAGTCAAGTGTCAATTATGTAATTTGTTATTTATTGAGTCCAGTTAGTCAAAGAATCAACATTATGTACTTTTGATTATTATTTAATAAAAGTCAAGATTTTATCTAAATTATTGTGCATTCATTTTATGTGTGGATGTGATTGTGCTCTGATTATATTGCTCACTTGCGGCGTACTAGCTGGCTGTTCACGGTTCCCGAATATCTTCTGCTGTACATAAATCTCGGGGTGTGACATGCCCACACTGACTTAAGCATTAGAGGGTTTTTCCTAGGATCCCAATCCCAAGTCCCCCCCTAATCTCTGATCTTCCTTGGCAGACTTCTCTCTTGAGGTGGCATGGAGTGATCCCACTGGTGGTTTCCCCCCAATCCAACGGTCTACATTACGATAAGAGATCTCGGGTCTTCATCTAGAGTCATCTATGGGAAATGAGCAAGAAGCAAATATGGTGCACAGGGATAGCAGTAGGAGTGTGCACGATGATAAAGGGAAAGCACTGGCAGTTAGTAACCAAGAGTTGGAGCCTTCTCACTCTATGACCGGCCCCGCCTAGGGCGCAGAAGACAACGCCCCTCCTCCTCAACTAGTCTAGAGAGAGCAGCCTGCCCCGGTGGATCCTGAAGCCTTCCATTCCCTTAACGTAAAACTAGATGTCCTCGTCAATCTGATGAGGGCCCAGGCGGCAAGAGAGAAACACTCTTAGTAGTTGTGTTTGGACTACCCTTGAGGGGAGACATCACAGAGAATGGTGAGAGGCTACTTCATTGTAGAAGATGATCGAATCATCTGCAACATCGTGGGTGGGCCATCCCATCCTCCCCCCAAGTTGCGGAGCAAGAAGCCGCTTCCAACCCATGGAGGGGGAGGAACAATATGCGGCAGCCAACCCTCTCTGGTTGCGATCACATTCCCCGCTGCCACCCAGCAACAAGGAGGAGAGGGAGCACTGTCGGGGAATCTCCCAGCACCCTCTCATGTTCATTTGGAGCTCACCCTTCAGCTTCGAGAGTTTGAGTGGCGTTTTACAGAGCAAGAACGTATGCTCCGAGCTCTGTAAAAAGGCAAGCAAGGCTCCTCTGGTGAAGGAGACAAGGATAACTTCGGAATGTTAAGCCTATTCATTTGCTATCCGAACTGGGCTTGGCCTATGTACGCCCTTCTCGGGCTGCCATCCCATTCAGCCAATCGGCTTTTGATTTGACCAACAATGTCTCGCTAGGACTGTCGAATCCACCCATTTGTCCCACTGGGTTCGGCTCGCGTGTCCCTCTCAGGATGCCAACCCCTTTCGCCTCTTGGCATCATAGGTACTCAAAAAAAGGGGGGGCTAAAAATATTGATGCTCTAGTTGACTTGATTGTTCTCATTAGAGGAGCAATCGAGGGAAAAAAGGTTTTAACCCGGCTAAGGTGAAAACCCGCAAGGACGCCTTAAACAAAAATGGGTATACCTCAGTGTGAAAACCCGCAAGGGCGCATTGGAAAAAGCTAAAGGAGGAGGTCAGCCCTGGCGAAAATCCTAAAGGGCGGTAAGGCTGATAAAGTGACAAAAAAAAAGGAGAGAGAGCATACATGCAAGAGGATGGAAGCAAAAGCTACTGAGCTCTGTCCTTTATCCTTCAATATCATCAAAAAAAAGGAGTCCGAGATAAGCCCTCGGGGTAAGTAAGATAAGAATGGGCAAAGTACAAAAGCCTTGTGTACAAGAACAAAAAGGCGACAAGGCCTATCAAGCACCAGACTCGCTCCTCCTCAGGTCCGCAAGGCGAGTCTCAGTTTGAAGAGCCTCCTCCAGGAGCCCCTCAAGTCTACGACAGAGAGCCTCTACCTCGGCCTGCGTACTACTGCACTCCATCTGAACCTCTTGTAACTCCCTCTGTAGCTCCTCTATTCGGAGGGAGGCTCTCTGGCTACACTCGCGAGCGGCCTCGACCTAGACACCCATCTCCGCCTGGGATGCTAGAAGTCTGCAGAGTTGCTCCTCCTCCTGCCGGATCTGCATCTGTGTCTTTCGTCTCCGCTCCTGAATAGCATGAAGGCGGGCGAACTCCTCCCACAGGGCAGCAACCTCAGCCATCCAGGCATCCCGAGGGAGACCAAACGCATGGTAGCGTTTGATGCAACACTCTAAGTGACCCCTCATAGCCTCAATAGTAGGGAGGGGATCGATCTGTAGAAGTGATCGGAGATTCTGAATGAGCCGGGTGCCCACGTCAGCATCCACTAAGGCTATGCCAAGCTGAGCTCCATCAGGCCACTCTAACCCCAGAGCAGGAAAGTCCTGAGGCACCTCTGGGGCCACCTTTGTCGAGCCTGAAATCAAAAAAAGAAAGATAGGAGATTGTGAATATGCTAGCACAACAAGATCAGCATGTGCAGAACTCTTAAAGTACAAGTCTTAATGGCCTTATTGGAGACAACTCTGCACGCCGGATCAGTTGTGGAAGGAGGCTCCTCCAAGATTGGAGGAGAAATGTCAATGGGGCTGACTCCAGGTTTACAGGTGGTACAGCTATTGCCAGGCTCTCTGCAAGTGAAATGAGACATAAAATCATAATATTTCATTTGCACCAACAACGGAGATGAGGACTTCACAATGATAAAGGCATACCGATCTCTACAGGGGGATTCTCCTCAACCATGGCGACGTCGGCTGTCGCTGGCTCCGCGGGAGGAGGGATGGCTAAAAAAGAATCAATATGTAGAGTGATGGTTAATATCACAAAGAATGGAAGACTCATTCAATAAATGTTGTGAGTTTCTGTTAAAAAAAAATATACCTGGAGCTGAAGATTCAGTAGGGGCAGCCGCATGGTCAGCAGTGCCCTTCTCCTCTAAAGGTGCCTAGGGTGACCCCTTCGCCATGTCAATCCCTCTAGGCTGAGAGAGAGGCCTTCCCTGTGTTTGATCAACAGCTGTCAAAATTAGGGGCACAGTATAATATCAAAATTATCTCAATATGACGAGTATGCACAAGGGAAAATATGCAAAATATATTGTGCATACCTAAAGCATGTACCTCGCTAGACTCTATAAGGTTGGCAATACCTGTCAATAATCCCGGGGCCAAGGGTGGTGCTACCCCATCAGATACCCCCGATTTTGTGTGATCCTTATCAGCTGTTGTCCTAGGCTCCAGAGCTCTCAGGTCTCCATCATAATCTAGCAAATCTATGAGTGGCCCTGACTCAATGAGTCTAGAAAGCTCGTCGAGGGAGGAGGCCGACTTGGTAGCTACATAATGAGCAACAAGATAGACAAAGGAGTCATAAACAAAATATGAGGATGATAGACTCCTAAAATTACCTGGGGTCATCCTTATCTCTCCATCTTCAGAAGGACTCGATGAGGAGGGAAAGGAGCCCTCACTGGAAGAAGTACTAGAAGTCCCTATACTCCACGAAGTGCTAGAGCTTCCCCCACTTGAGAACCCAGAGGATGAAGAATCTCCCTTGCTGGAAGAGGACTCATCCCCTTCTTCGACAACAGGGAGAGTGGGTTGGACCCCAAGATCCCCTGCAATAGGTAATGCTATATTAGCCAACATATACACCATCTCTCAAGCACTAAAGAAGAAGAAAGGGGGGGTGAGTGTAAGAGATGCCTACCCAAAACCTGAACAACAGGGGCCCCTTCTACATTAAGTGCGGGAGAGGCAACGGTCACCGGTGCATAGTCATCAACGATAGGGTCCAACCCCTCTATGTCCAGGCTAACATTGGGGATGGACTCGTCGAACTCCAATTCCGCCTCTGTAAAAGTATTTCTCGGACGGGAAGAAAAGCTCATGGCAACCCGAACCTCAAGAGGAGCTTTACCCAAAAGAAAAGAAAGGAGTCATGTTATAACACCGTGTAAATGTGTTATAATGCTGATTTGAAATGAAAGTTCTTTCACTTATTGGAGGCATTTGCTCGAGCGACAGATTCTTCCCCAGAACGAGAGCGGGTAGAAGGCCATGTATTATCTTTCTGGCTTTCAACTCGAGGCCTTTTCCCAAGAGCATGGACCCTAGTGGGGGGCACACCTAGAGAGGTCTCTCACGAGAAAACACCATTCTCCTAGCCACCGGCATGGTCTACAAATAATAAGGGATTGCATGTGATGAGCATCTCAAATTACAGAACAACAAATAAATAATAGAAATAAGAAAACAAGGTAGAGCTAAATAATCAAGCATATACTTGGTGCCCCTATGGCTCTTTCGGGCTTTAAGGTGATCTGTTCGGGCTTCAATCGAAGAACTCGGGCCACTTTATTCACAGTGTCCAAGATAGCATTGGGGGTGAAAGCCACCTCCAAATTTGAAATGTATTCCACTGGACCGGCACAGCCCACTGCGTTAATTACATGAGCCCTCCACTCTGTGAAAGCACTGCCTGCAAATGCTCCCTCAGAGACTGGCTGTGATAATTAAGACTTATTTTTCAGACCACAAGGGGTATTCAAATCCTCCCACCAAGAGTAAGTCACCAAACGCCCAGGGACTGCCCTTGGGCGAGAAGACCCAGAAGTAGAAGCTGTCGTTGGTGTATTCCTCAAGGGCTTCAGAGCCCCAGCATATTGGCTCCTGTCAACCGGAATGGGGAGCCCCTCCTCCCTCCAACGGACCTCTATCTCTCTGATGGCTCGAGTACTCGGATGATGGTGAACCCGACCAAGGGAAGAGAGGGCAGCAAGGGAAGGTAAGCTTCATGCCCCTGCTTTGTATTCGTCAGATCTGTATGTGGATGTGTGTTTAGTGGAGAAATGGAGGTCAGAGAATGGGTTTGTGGGGGATAGACTATTGGGCGGCCAGGGTCTTGCCCGTCCACAGGCCTGGGCGGCCAGGGCGCTGGCCATCCACTGATGGGCTTGGGCGGCCAGGGCTTTGGTCGCCCAGGGAGGTGAGCGACCAGGCCTTTGGCCACCCAAGTCCCAGGGCTATGAAGTGTTGGAAAAAAGGAAAGAAGGTGGAATGGTTAGGAAGATCTAACGAATCTCTTGTGTTTTCTTGCTATTGTGTGTAGGGACCACGAAGGATCAGAGCTCGGGTTACATGGGACTTGTGTGGGCTTGGTACCATGCCTTACCTTCGGGGCAACGGGAGAGGGTGGATCGAATGGGTTTTGGCCCGTTCTTTAAGATCTGACCTTTCTCGGTGGATGCTACCTTCCTTACGGCAGTGCGGGAGAGATGGGTGGATAGTTGCAGAGCATTCATGATGCCGTGGGGACATATGATCCCCACCCTTGAAGATGTGGCTTTCTTGATGGGATTGCCAGTGGCAGGGATCCCAGTGCTCGATCGAGAGCTGAAGGATTATCGGGAGGAGATAGAAGACTTGCTCGGGCCACAGCTGGCTTGATCTGGGAGGCCAGTGACCGCTCTTCCACCCAGGAAGATTAGTGTTGTGATGGGACTCGTGAGAATGACACACGGGCTATTAGAGGACTTGGATGCGTACTTAGGGCGAGTGAGACAGAGATTCAGAGCTCAAGGGAGAAGTGAGCAGCAGGGGCTGAGGCTTTTCCTCTTGTACTTCTTTGGGAGGTTGTTGTTCGCTACGGCCTCGAACAAGGTGAATCTCAAATACCTCTTGCTGGTACAGGATCTAGAGCAGGGACCCCAACTTGCATGGGGAAGAGCAATGTTGGCGCCCCTCTTCACCCACCTGGATCCAGTGCACCCAGGTTCGAGAAACCTAGGTGGTTTCACACCCTTCTTACAGGTGCAAGTCTACCCCTTCTAGACATGTTGATTCCAAGTTGGGTGATTAATTGATTAAGTGTTCTTTTCTTATGCTTTCAGATTTGGGGGTACACTCGGTTCCCTCTAGGTCGCGGGTCGATCCTGCGAGCCTTGATGCAGGCGGTCCCTCTCCTAGCTAGATGGGAGATGGTCTGGGACCGACACCTAGTGGGCAATATCAGAAGGACTCTCAAAACCAATATCAAATAGACAGTGTGCAACAAAATTCCTCACTAGACGGAAATATGAGAAGTAAATAATCGACCCTAAGCATTCATCTAGCGGAATCAAAGTAGACAATCAAACCATGAAACTAATGGTTTTTAGATGGTTCAGTCTGCTACCCGCAGACCTACATCCATCCCCCACTCAACTGCTGGGCATTACAGCTTGCCTACAACTGCTGAGCAACATAGCTTGCTGTCTGAGGTATCCACCTCGCCCGCTTAGCCTCACAGCTTGTTGTCCAAAGAATCAACTTCTCTGCAACTGCTGAGCAACACCGCTTGCTATCCAGAGGGGACGATCCTCTGCAACGCTGACACACAGCTTGAAAGAACGGTTTAAAAGAAAACAAGAATGTAAAATCACAGCGACTAAAAGCTAGAAGGAATCGTAAAACAAATGTGGCTCTCGCAGGAGCTGACTGGATTGGATCTGATCCAAAGCCCAGTGGAGACAAATCTTTCGCTAGGGCTTTACTTCCTCTCCTTGAGCTCTCTGTCTCTTGCTTCTTTTGCCTCTCTGCTGCTCTCTCTTTTCTTCTCTCGATCTCACAATCTCTTTCTATTTCTTTCTTCCTCTTCCTCTACTTCTTTTTCTCTCATGCTCTGCTCTTCTTCAACTCTTCGTCTCTCCTCAAATCCTTCTCCTCTCTTCAGTTCTCATCTCTTTTCTTCTTCTCAGGTTCTCTTCAAATCTGGCTGCTGCTCTCTTTTCTTCTCCTTCTTCTTCTTCTCAGACTCTGGCTCTCAGCAGCTTAGGCATCAGCTCTTGAAGGAGAATCTCCTTATTTATATGCGGCAGCAGAGAAGAGGGGTGTGTGGAAGTCACGGTTCTCGCCCATGATTTAGTCCAGATTTGGTCCCCCATTTTGCCACGTGTCATCATCCTTTGTTTCCTTTCCTCCTTGAATCATGTCCTCTTCCTTAAGATTCACGAACATCACTCCTGATTCTCTGGAGTCCGTCCCTGACAATACAGCAAGCACTTAGTTAGCATTAGTTATGCACGAGTCATTCAGACAAATACCAGATGTGCACGGACTTGATAAGCAATAGACTAATCATGCACGGACTCGATAAGGCATTAGTCAGATGTGCACGGACATTATTTGCACAAAGGAGAATGTGCACATACTTAATATCACACAAGAGTGAAATGTGCACGAGCCTTGTGTTACTTGCAAGAACCATTATATGTAGCATGTGAAACGCCAGAAAGGTGGGGGTGGTCCGTTCAGGAGCAGCAGAACCAACCTGGCGCGACTTCGGGAGAAAATTTAGAACTTCTGGTGCCGGGATCCGATCGACGTTCCGCTTCTTGGGGTTGAAAGAGGACTAGGAGAAGTGATTCTCAGCCAAGTTTCACGTCCATATCTTGCAGGGAGTGGTTGGGGTGGGCGTTCTTCTAGGGCTCAGGTTCCCTGCCTGGGAGCTCTTGCGCAGTCGGGGGAGAATCGCTCTTGAGGACAGCTTCGAGCACGGATGAAGATGAAACCACCGCCCTTGAAAAGCTCTCTGGAAGACCTTTCCAGTGGTATATGACGTGCTACCAGAAAAATTGAGGAAGGGCTAGAGGAGCTTCAGTTTCCATGACCCTATTTTCTACCTACGAACTGCACGGATGCTGCTACCTTGTGAGGGGCAAAGAAGCATGAAGGAGGTCTTGACTAGCCAGAAACATCAAGACTCCTTCGCGACAATGGCTTTTACTTTTCAAAGTGGACAACCATATGTATGTTTTTGCTAAAATGAGGTTGCATGCCTTAGTGGGGTGCACCTTTTGAGATCTCCATTGAGCCTTCATCTTGGGGAAGAAGGAAGAGTGCAGGGGATAAACCTTCTGAGAGGACCGACAAAATCGTTAACCCGGCGAGCCAACAGGGGCCTATTCGACACTTCCCTTTCAGGTAATTTCGGACCAAACCTCGAGTGTAATTTTGTTGTATTAGTTTTGAGGGATTTCGTTTGTTGAAATCAGGCACGGCTACGACCAGGCTTTCCATTTTTTTTCGAGGGAGATATAATCATTTGATATTTTGGGATCCCTCTTATATGCCTGCGGGGGACACTGCCCTCTTCTCGTGCTTTGATTCGGGCTCGAGGATATGGATCCTACTCTCGCCTTCAGGGTGTTGTACTTCGGCTCCCTTATGCTCAACGTTTTAAGGGCATCAGCTATCTCATTGGGTCGAGAAGGGAGAGAATAGTGATTATAGCTTTTCTGGAGACCTTCGAGGTGAGGGCCTACTATAGGCAATGCTACCAATTTTCTTGGCTAAACATGTGAGTATGTGTATGTTGCCTTCTTTTAGTGGGCATAGGTCGACATGACCGGACAGGGATCTCCACAGTTCTAGTAGACCAAGACTCGAGACCTACCAAAACCTTAATGGACCCTATCCTCACATAAAGGATGGGTGGAATGACTTGACTCCACGATGATCACCAGGCATTAACAAATTATTTTATTTTTTAAATATATAAAATAAATTTGTATGTAATTTACATTTGAAAAAGGTATATATATGAGGAGGGTAGAATTCATGTGGCCCATGCGCGGCCCGTTAACACCAGGCTCATGTTGGCCCAAGGTCTGCGAAGCATGTAGAGGATCCCCCATAGGCATACACCTGGAATTGCCTATTTCTCTATTTCACTCTCCTGGTCGACTGGTGAAGGAAGGTTAATCTTTCAAATACCGAAACTCTCAGTGTGGTCTTTTCACAGAGAGGAGGCCTATAACAGCCTGACTCTGCATCTTTTATCTCATCTGGGTTGGTTCGTCACTCTCGACCCTCTTTTACAGCGTTCACGACCTTGAGCAATTGTTGCCTCCCTAGGGAGGTGTTCCCAAGGCCGTGGAAATATCTCCGCACAGCTTGGGAAACATCATCTTGTTCATTAGGTGGGTAAGTCATGGGTGACGACACCCTCACACGTGCTGGAGGCATGTAGGCAAGCTGCCCTCGCCTGGCCCTCCCACCATGAGTCTTATCTCAAACAGAAATATTTGCCTACCGTACGTAGGCCTGGAAAGCTGATTGGCGAGATGCTCAAACTGGCATCTCGGTCTTCTTCTTTTGCTCTATCCTCTCTCTTTTGGACCTATCGGCCCTAACAGGTCTTGGTCGGATCTAGGTTGGGGCCCGACTCTGCTTGGGCACCCCGACTTGCTTAAACCTGGTTGGATTTGGGGCCAACCCACCCCTTGGTCTGGACTCAGCATGGTCCATCTTGTTTCCAGCCAGCACCTGGAAAGAATTATGCATCGGCACCATTGATATTATGCTGTCGGGTATCACTTTGGCCTGTCGGCCATTCAGGAAGACTCAGACTCCTTCGATCAGTACAAATTTGCCCGAAATAGATAGCCAGTCTTGTGGAGCACCGACGTTTCGTCTGATGACTCTTCTCTGAACAGCGTTGGGCCCCCTTTTAGTCGAGGCAACGCGAGAATATATGTGGTGGACGTAGCAACCCACCAACTCAAACTTCTTTGATACGACCTCCACAACAACGAAGGCAGCTGGCTTCATCTCCTGGGGATCCAGGAGCTCCACAAATGCCACCCCAAGAAGTTGGAGAGCCAACGACAGGCGGGGAGCTGCTAAACTTGATCGGCACTGCCAGATAGCCGTGCTTAGCATGACTGTCGACTACAAGGGATCTGAATGTGACAGCCATTGGAATTTTCAGGATATGACCTACAAGTCAAACTTGATAGTTAGAATGTCAGAACTATTATCTGATATTGCAGTTCGTGTTTCCACGCCCTTTCCAACACTTGAGAGATGTTCTAGATGGTAGATGTTGAGTCATTGTGATGATTGTGTGTATTGTGCAGAGTGCACAGTGGAAGCGTGGTGGGCCCATAACCCATAGGTCCAGGAACGTAATGATGGCTACGACGAAAGGATTCTAGAAATTTGGTAAGTGTGTCAGAGGGTTTTGACTGATAGAGAGTGCTGCTTCCTTAATATAATATTGTTTTGGCTATGTAAGCCATGTCAATTGTCATGCCATTGCTCGAGGCATTGTGGTCTGTGGCACCGGAGGAATAGAGAGTTGGGGAAATATGACGGCAAGTGTGCCAGATGAGTACCCTATTCATTCCATGGAAGTGATGTTAGGTGTTTGGTTGTGAACCCGGTTTGGGGTTAGACAAAGGGAATAGCTTAACTGAGGATGGGGATGCAATGTTCGGAGTCGATAAGCTAGGTGCTCGACTTGTGTTGGAAGTTGTGTTCTCGGGATTGAATCGTAGTCCTAGAGATGCATTTTCCAAGGAAGGACTTGTGGAACCCCATTGGTAGCTGTGAGCGGATGGTGAGGCTAGCCGAGTGGTTAGATTTGATAATGCTAGGCGAGGCCCAGTTAAGTTTGAGAGTTCGAAATGTTATGAGAAGGACCCAGCTGTGGCAAGAATCTGTCATGTCTGGAGATCTGTGTAGTTTGGCACGCCATTGACCAGAATTCTATGGTGTTAAGATGGAACTTGTCTATCTTGGAGATATGTGCCGTGGATTATTTAGGTTACGTCACGTGGCTCTGTGGCTAGAGTGGAGCCGAGATTGGCAGGTGTCCATTTGAAATAATTGAGATGAAGATATGATGAGATGATATAATGGATGATGCCTAAGTACGGATATCCCAGGAGGGATGTCGTCGAGTAAGAGCCTTGGTCTCATGGCCAACATGGGAGGAGTTCCCTGTAAGCCTGAGTCTAGAGTTGGTGTGCACCGAGGAATGTGGAGTCTTGTCATTTGGATTCACCGTACTCCCCTGAGAGGGTAGAGTTGGCGTGAGGATCAGAATCAGATGCGGTGTTCAAGTGAGGACCGACTTGAGAAGTGATGATGGTCAGTGTAAGAGTCAACGAATGAGCCATCGAGATTTACATTGAGCTTGTTAGCCATGGTAAAGGAGCATATTAGAGGAAAGTTGAGCAAGTGAGAGTTTCCCCATTTACGAATAGTTGGCGGCTAGCAGATGGGTTTTCATAGGTATGTTTTCTAACGCCTCTAAAGGAACAACAGGGATGGCAATAGGTCCCTGCTAAAAGAAAGAAGAAGCCTCTACCCCGCCCAACGACGGGGGCACACATCCATGGTGTGACACTGCGACCAGCTCTGTCAACTTCAGCACCAGTTTGGTTGGACCAACCGGTAGTGATTAGAGTACCCACTTATAACCGAAGGAAGCAAACTCCGCAAGTAGTAAATAGAGAAGTCAGCCCAGCAATCCGACGACTCTAAGCTTTTATAAACGGCGTAGAAGAATATGAGTAGCCCAAATTGCAGCCACTATTGATAAGGGATCACGTCCCGTGGAAAGAGTTGGAGTAGCTTTCCTTAGAACAGAAAGAAGAGTCTAAGAAGGCTCAAGAAGATGACAGCCTATTCTGGGGGCAAGTGCCATCCCGGAAGAAATAGAAGAAGAAAAGAAAGGCCCCTAAAGTCAAGAGGGAGACAGTGTTCTCCTACAATACGCTCTCGGCTCTTTTTAACTTGCCCAAGGAAGAAGATGATGAGGACATTTACTTTACACGTATGCTTGAGGCAAGCTAGGCCGAGGCTACAAGTACTGCTCATGCGACCCACTCTGGTCGAAAATGGGGGCGCCCACTACCTGCCAACCATAATATCATCCTCAGAGGTGAGCAACCTTACAAGATACTAGTGCCAGAGGTCAGGGGAGTCCAGATTCCTCCTCCGTCATGGTTATACAATCAGGCTGGGGGTAGGAGCAGCACTCCCTCCTTCCTAGAATTCCTAAAGACATCCAGGGGCAAGCAACCATGTCAAGAGTCTAGCCCTTCACCTGGGAACGTATCCTTCCCACCTTATCAGCCTTCTAGCCAGCCAAAAGAACAAAGGGCCAGGCCGGTAGTGAATACCGGGGGGCAGTTAGGTGACATTGCCACACTACAAGAAGGATCAGACCTAGGGTCCAATGATGCAGGTCTATCAGGAACCATTGCGCAAGATTCCTCCAAACCGAGATTGGCGGAGGAGATGAAGCTGTCAAATGTTCAGGTCGGAAGCCAGGTAGTGAAGCTTCTAAAAAAGCTCTCGGCAAGGTTCACTGTCGGGAAGATTCTTTCTCTAAGTGAAGAGACCTGGCAGGCAATTATTGCTACCTTACAGACGCCTGCTCAGTATGAAAACTACCTGGTCGAAGTGTTGTCGTGGGTGAATGTGACCTTCACTGAAGATGATATGCTGCTACCTATCGTCAGTCACAACAGACCCTTATATCTGAGGGGGGAACTTTCGCAATGTTATTTCGTTCCATGTCTGAGGGATGAGCGCTCCTTCCATGGTGGACAGTCGATATGCTCCTTTTTTGAGCTTCTTGACCACTCGATAGGGGCCTTCCTAGTTAGGGGCTAGCTTTCCCCCCGCCTCCAGTGGTCGAGGCTTCGGCTTTCCTTAGGACAAAATCTCCCACTTGGAAGTGTCTGTCTCAGACTTTGGCATTATAGTATCGAGTGAGGCGCCACTGATATTCCATGGCTCAGATGCTTGCGATCTCTCGGATCTCGCTCGCCATATCAAGGTTTTTGAGGAGTTTCTGCTCGTTCGCCTCAGGCGAGAAGTTGATAACCCGAAGAGATGGGCTGTCGACCTCCAACGGAATCATGGCGTCCGTGTCATACACCAACTGGAAGGGGGTCACACCGGTGGCGGTTCTTGGAGTGGTTCGGTGTGACCATAGTACGCTTGGCAATTCCCCAAGCCAACTACCCTTGGCTTTACTGAGCCTAGCGTTGATGCCTTTCAATATGGTTTTGTTGGCATTTTCGACTAGCCCGTTGGCTTGGGGATGGGCTACCGAAGCGAAGTGGTTGCGAATATGTAGGTCGACACATTTGTTCTTAAAATAGTGAGAATCAAATTGTCGACCATTGTAGCTCATAATCACTCAGGGGATACCAAAATGACAAATGGTCGACTTCCAAACGAAACTCCATACGGCCGACTCGGTGATCCTGGCGGTGGCTTCGACCTCAATCCACTTGGTAAAGTAGTCGATGGTGACAATGATGAACTTCTTCTGGGCCTGAGCCATAGGAAATGGCCCCAAGATGTCGATCCCCCACCGGGTGAAAGGGCATGGCTCGGTAAGGGTGACGAGCTCCGAGGTAGGCTGATGGACCAGATGGTCGAAACGTTGGCATCGGTCGCACTTT
Source organism: Amorphophallus titanum (assembly GCA_024336825.1). Classification (NCBI taxonomy): domain Eukaryota; kingdom Viridiplantae; phylum Streptophyta; class Magnoliopsida; order Alismatales; family Araceae; genus Amorphophallus; species Amorphophallus titanum. The sequence goes on from JANBPO010006173.1 coordinate 5,220,713, forward strand.
TGAACGTAGGCTGAGCAGTCACGCTGGAGAGTGGGCCACCAGTACCCTTGTTGTAGCAATATCCTGGAGAGCGATCTTCCTCCTTGGTGCGCGCTGCAGATACCTTCATGGACCTTTTGAATCGCTCGGTTGGCTTCCTCAGTATCGAGAGATTTGAGGAGAGGACCGAAAAAAGATCTCTGGTACAAGGCTCCATCTAGGATGACAAGGCGCCGAGCTTGATACTTCAGTCTCTGAGCTTCTCGAGGGTTGGGGGGCACCTGAGAGTCTCGGTGCCAGGATATGTAGGGGGCCCGCCAGTCACTCGGTAGTGCCTGGTCAATGGTCATGAGCTCTGCCATGCTTCACTTGTTCATAGGTTGATTGGTTGCATTGTTGTTCATATTTTCATTGTTGTTAATCATATCCATTTGCAAAGGGAACCAATATAAATCAATAGCCGTGTTTTCCTTTCCTTAGTTGTTAGTTCCTCCAGAGATGTATCATTCAGGTTTGCCATTCCTTGTGACTGGTTCGAAGTTTCCCGAAAGATTTCTATCACTCGTTGGTTGAGGATGGGTGTCATTTACCTTAACGCCCATTTTTCAGTCCACTCCGTGTCATTTTCGCTTCATCTCCATGTCCCATTTCGCTTCAGCTTCACCTCCGCTCGCTCCCTTGCAAAGAGGACATTAAGGAGGGGCATCTATTGACACCCATTTTATGATTAATGAGTTGGGTCACCTCCTTATGCATCTTTATGATGCTCTAAGTTGTTCACCCTTATTGTGCCTTCTTGGTCAGTTTTGGGGCTTATTTCATGGGCCATTTCTCCTTAGTCGGGTCTAGTTCCTCGCCTTTTGTCCGCTGGTTGAAGCTTAGTAAACGTTTATTTGATTTACCACTCCAAAGTCTCTGGCAGCCATACCTTGGTGCATTTCCTGACGTGTGGCGCTCCTCCCTTTGACCGCTTGCTGACGTCATAGTCAAAGACGCAACAGCTTTCTCTCAGGCTTCTCTCTTCTTATCCATTGTGCTTTGGCGGCTTATCGTAGGGCCGTCAGAGAGAGTTGGCGGATGAACATTGGGCTGCCACTTCCTTGCAGAATCCTAATAGCGAACTTTTGTGTGTTGGCCTTATCTTTTGTTGGATAACGCGCATTGGAGGTCCATAATTCGGTCGTTAAATGCCTGTCGCGATTTATCATAAGACCGTCAATTCAAATAGAGAGTTCTAGTAGAACTGCTCTTTCTCTACTACGCCGTGGCCAGATTAAGAGTTTGATTCCGTGATTTCTCCCTCAAATATGATCCTTAGAATCTTCTATTTGTTTCTATGGACTCTTGGGAGTCTTATCCATGAGAGTTTGCTAAGTTTCATCCTATTTTCTAGCTAGATTCTCTCCAACTCATCTAGGGACTTAAGGCCCTATAAATAGAACCCTTAGCTTCATGGGTTAAGGGGGGGATTTCTGGAGTTCGCGTCGAAGTGCTGCTGCATCTTAGAGCTAGTACCTACCAAGGAGAAGGCTTGCTATGTCCCAAAGCCTCCTAAGTCAAGGGAGTATCAAGTTCCAAGGGTCTTAGTGTTATTTTCCTCTTGAGTCTTTTCCCCTTCATAGCCGTGCATTTGGGAGGAGTTAAGTGCTCAACATGGGGCATGATGACATTGGGCTTAAGTGTGTGAACTTCATTTAAGACATTGGTTCCATGCACGTTAGCAACCATATGTCCTTAGTTTTGTTATCATCAAAATCACTGGGATATTTACAGCAATCTCTCCCTTTTTGATGATGACAAAACTCTAGGACATTCAAACCATTTTATTGTTCTAGTGGTGCCTTACAAGAAGTTCAGAAATTCAATTTTTGAATCCAATGCTTGAAAACCATTCATCACATTCTAGCACAACTCATTCAACCATTTATTTGCCAAACTAGATTAAGAGATGAGACACAAGTGTCAATAACGGAAATAAACACCAGTGCATTCAATTCATTCATCATTTCATTACAAGGTACATTAGTGCAGGATTGAATGCATGTCTCTAAGACAAGGGACTGAACTAGAACTGATAAGATGACCGAGACTGACAAAGGACGGACAAAAGGAGGAGACGACCCTCACATGATCACACATGCAAGCATACAGCCATACATCGGCATACATAAACATATAGTAGACCTGCCCTACTACTTCTCCCCCTTTGGTAACATCAAAAAGGGACAGGATAGACGAAGGGGGGACCCAAGTGATATAGGAGTAAAGGGTAACAAGCTAAAGAGGAAAATCAAAATACATCCTCATGGAGCATCTGCCAGAGGTGGGTGATCTGGAGGTGGAGGAGGGGGATCGCCAAGGCACTGACGGATGTCACCAAGATAGTGGTCATGAATCTGGTGAAGATCATGAATATGGGTAAGGCCCTCGTCACGGGTCGCATCCTGGCACTGCATGCCAAGAAGGGTGAGGTTAAGAAGGTCGAAGGATGGGCGGATATCAGCGACACTCTCCTGGATGGAAGTGATGTGGGTAGTTAGGGTGGCCATCTGAGTGGAGAGAGTGTCCAAAGCAGTAGAAAAGGTGTCCATACACCCTGACATGGCGTCAATAGAAGTGTTGAAGGTGTCCCCAAGGGTAGTGAGACGATCTCTGAATGCATCCACACGAGTCTCCAATCTGGTAATCCTCCCTTCAAAAATCTCATACTCTGCCGAAGGGTTCTATCCGGCCCCCTGAGTGGAGGACTCTCCATGATAGAACAGAGTAGGTGGAGGCATCTCAGGTGGAGGCATCTCAAAAGTCTGATGTTACGGTGATGGTGGAGGAGGCTGCTCCTCAGCTGGAACTGGAGGGGGGATATCCCCATCACCTTGTTGTGGTACCGCTCTTCTTTTTGCTCACTCTGTCTTTGTGTCGAATACACTTATGCTCTGATTGACATGATTGATATAAACTCGTCACGTCTCCGGGTTCCTTCCACGCTCGGGACGTGACAGGAACCTAGAAGTGGAAAAACTATTTACATTCATCCTCTATATTCTCTCTTATAGTCCTAAAAACTGAAAAAGTAGCACACAAACTATGTTCGTTAACCAAGTTTGTATAGTGGTCATAATTCGTTAGATTTACACAATTTTATACAATTTCCTATCCAGATATATACAAGTCCCAAAGGTACAGTTAAACAAAAAGAAAAGTACACCCGTCTCAGCCATGTCGTGGTCGCCTCGCGGCTGGCTGCTACACGGACTCCTCCGAGGACTGCTTTAACATGCTCTCCTATCGCTGACGCCTACGCTCTTGGCATCACCCTACACCATGATGAGCCACCTGTCGACTCCTCCTCCTGTCCCTTCAGCGAGGACCACGGATAGGGGAAGAGGATGTGATTGGCACCTCCTGAACCATCTAAGGGAAATCTTGTTGGAACTACAATGCCCGACCAAGCTCCTGGGCGTGCAGTAGGTCTACCTCCAAAATTACCATCATTTGGAGCACTACATCCATGTCAGTGACCCTGGACGCAATGAGGGTCTGACGAATCTCTGGCCTCAGTCCAACAACGAATTGCTGAGTCAAAACTTGTGGACCTGCCATGGCTGGTAGTGCATACCAGCTCAACTCCCTGAACCTTTCCTAATACAAGGCAACTAGCAGTGCTCCCTGAGCCAATGTCAGAAACTGGGTGGACAAATCGAAAAACTCCACTGCTCTTGACACACTGGGGACCTCATCTACTGGAGGGTGCAGTGCTCCATCCTGCACATGTAGGGCTCTTGTGGCCAACTCTACCTGGGACCATGTCTCCCCCCTTTGCACCATCACGAATCCTTAAACACGTAAAAATGAGAACATACACATCAATTTCAAATGAGAATATACACATCGATTACTAAATTCAAACGTTAAATCAAGTGAAATTATAAGGTGAACACGTAAAGTTATTCTACTTTAAGTTGGGGCTTTCTATCACAAGTTATTCTACTCATAAAGTTAAGATTGTTGCATTCATTGAGTTGGCTTCTCTGGAATTTTATCCTAGAGTAACTTTGAAGTTTCTAGGATTATCTTTCACTCTTGATTTCTTAGTTTTACCATTGGGTGGTGTCGATGTTGCCGACATTCCTAGGATGGTACTCATTCCTTTCTTCTATTGTATTTACTTCTGTATCGTCTATTAACATTCAGTTTCTCCCATCGATGCTAAGCACGCCCTAGGATAACCAAGGGATACATTAATGTTATCCCCATCCCCGGGGCTCTCTCTCTTTCAGTGTGGTAGCTATGACAAATGCTCCACATACTCATCATGGGTTTCATCACAGGAGACACATTTACATGTGCACCTCCCTTCACCCCTTTGGGATTGACTTCCCCATTGCCTCTCCGTTTACAATTATGGACCGGAGAGAATGGGGTCACTCCTGCAATTTGGGTGTGAGGCATCTGGGTATGGTCAATTTCCCATATGTCACTTGCCAGTTGCTCGAGTATTTGTTTCTTGCATTCTAGGTGCTTCATTGGCTCGTGGCCGACTCCCAAATGCCAACTGATTAGCTTTCTTCCACGTCTAACCTACCTCCAAGAGTGTAGTGGATGAATAATATATTACCGTGATTTCTTATCCTAAGAAGGATGGGGGAATGTCTGCTCAATATGGCTTGTTACCCATTCCAATCATATGGGTAAAAATTGAGGGTTCAATGCGAATATCGTGTTCCATCTCGACCGTTAAGATTCACTGACCGGGGAGGGGGAACATCCCCATCGAACGTTCGTGTTGCTTTCCTTCTGAATTGCGACAAGACTATAGGATCCCGTCTACCTGTGGCGTGGAGCACTATAAGCCACCTAAGGTGAATAAGAACGGGTCTTCTGGCCCAACATTAAATCCACATTCCTCTGGGAGTAGTGGTGGCGGTGGGTAAGGGACCTCTTGTAGGCTAGCCCTCAAGGTTTCCCCCCATTCTGGCCGTCCCTTTGAACAATGTTTTGGCCCATGGAACTATGGTGCCCCTCGTAGGCTAGTCCTCGAGATTTCCATCCATCTGGGTCTGCCGGTCACTGTTTGGATTCCCGGCTTTAAGGAGCTTACCCCAATTTTTTGTGGGAATGTCTCCACTTTCCCCCCGCAACCCTCTGGGTATGGGAAGGTGCTGCCAAATTTTTGACTAAGCACTTAGTCTGAATCATGATGTGGTGCGGACACCAGAGCTAGTGAGAGATACGACACGACGAGCCGTCGATACCGTACGCGCAGTACCACTCGAGCTACATCGGCTTACCTCTGGCTCGGATACAGTTTGGAGTCTCCCTCTTGAGTCCTATTATTTATAGTATTTATCGGGACTCTATTTGTGTGTAATGTGTGCTTATTTGGTTATATTTGGATTATAATATGGGTAGTAGATTTAACGCACCTCCCATGGCTCGTTATACCCACCCGATCTTCAATTAGAAACCACAGAAACATAACGCACCAGGCTGGTGCGTCATGAGGATATAACGCACGGGTCTGAGCCCGTTAAAGTCACCTGAACGCCAAGAATCAACAGAAAATCCACAGTTTTAACGCATAGTATAACGCACCAGATCTGGGGCGTTATATGACTATAACGGATCTACCCTACATCGCTATGTTAACCGCCTTACTGGGTCAGCGGTCAAACGACTGGTCAATGGTCAAATGACGGACCTGGAGGAGTCCGTCAAAGGGCACATAACGCACCACTTTAGGCACATTAAAGGACTATAACGCACCGGTCCTGGCGCGTTATGTCGATTGGGTTACGGGTTGGACGACTTCGATACCGAACTCCCTCCCGGTCGGTCGAAATCGACGGGGGACGTGCGAAAACAACTAACCTGCTCAAGCATGCATCCATACATCCATTTACATCACAAAAAAACATAAAGATGGTGCCCATGGACGCAATTTCATAATTTAATGACTAAATTATGCTAACTTGTAACAATGCACAAAAAATGATGCAACTGGCGTCGGACCACGGTGCATGTGGTACCGGCGGGTTCGTAGCGAGGAAGAGAGTCCATCCCCCTACCTCTGACACGATGACGAAGTCGATCCGATGCCGAACGGACGACGAGGGCCACGGCAACCTCCCGACTTCACGCGCCTCCACCCTCCGCGGATCAAGGGAAGAAGGACGTCCACGCGATCCTCGCGACACGACCTTCCAACGGTGCCTTCCGTGCCTCGATCAGTGACCATCTAGACCAAAATCGAGCGAGGAGAAGAAAAACCCCAAACTTAGGCCTCAAATCCCCCAAATAGGATTTTACACGTGAAATGATGAAAACGACGGTCATCGGTGACGCTTGAGGCATAAAAACGTTCCTGGTGAGACGAGGAACTCATTCCCCTACCTCGATCGCGACGAAGCCTGCAAAACGGTGCAGATCAGACGATGGGGTGTCGCGACTCCTCTCGGCCCATCTCATCTTCACGCTCCCCGAATCGCAGAATAGAGGGTACCACCTCGACCTATGCGTCGAGCCCGTTCCAACGGCACCTCCCATGACCTGGTCCGATATCATTTCGACCGAAATCGAGTGAGATTGGAAGAGAAAGAGAGAGAGCGCTTGAGGGAGACAGACACGAAGAGAGAGAGAATCGAGAGAGTGGAGAGAGAAGGGAGAGGGGTGCGTGAGTTTTTATATCCAAAAAAATTTAATAAACTCAATAAACTTAACGAATTCAATAAACCCAACCTATCCAAACAAATAAACCAATCAAAAGACCCCTTCATTTTGTCTCAGACCTTCTGGTTGAGCAAGGATTGTTGGTCCTGACATCTCCACAGGTCAACGTCCATATTCTATCCTAGCCTAGACCTTACATCTTTGCCAGGATTGGTTGGCCTCGAGATGACATCGGGTCAACATCTGTATCCACCCGTTCTACCCTTGTTTTCAACCTTCTGTTGGAGCCAAGTTGGTTGACTCTGACTTCTCATCGGGTTGACATCGATGTTTAGCCCTGGGTCTGGGCCTCTTACGCGTCTACATTCCAGACCACCCTCGCCCCAAACCTGCTGTCTGGGTAGGGCCCATTGACTTAGACATTCTGTCAAGTAAACACCTATCTCACATTCTTCCTTTGGCTTAGGCCTTACGCCTCTGCCAAGTTCATTGGCTCCGACACGCCGTCGGGTCAACATCTAAATCCCATATTCTCCCCTTGACTTTGGCCTCACGCCTCTACCAAGTTCGTTGGCTCCAATACGACGTTAGGTCAACGTCTATATCCAATATTCCTTCCTTGGCTTTGGCCTCATGTCTCTGTCATGTTCGTTGGCTTCGACATATCGTCAGGTCGACATCTATGTCCTATACTCTGCCCTTGGCTTAGGCCTCACGTCTCTGCCGAGTTTGTTGACTATGAGATGATGTTGGGTCGACATCTATATCCTACATTCCTTCCTTGACCTAAACCCCACGTCTTCGCCAACTTGGTTAACTTTGGCGGTCTGTCAAGTCAACGTCTACCTCTCGCCCTAGCCCAGACCCCATGTCTCTCTCAGGTTGGTCAATTTCGACGTAATGTTGAATCTACAACAGTACGCCATATGCTGCCCTTATCCCATACATACCGCCCGAGTAAGGTTTTCATTGACTCCGACATCCCATTGGGTCAACGTCTCTATTCTGCCCCTGCCTCAAACCTGCCGTCTGAGTGAGGTTTTGTTGACTTCGACAGACCGTTGAGTTGATGTCCATATTCTGCCCTTGTTTCAGACTTATCGTCCGAACGAGATTTTTTTGACTCTGACATATCGTCAAGTTAACATCTAGATTTTGCCCTTGTTTTGGATGTAGCAATCCTAGTAAATTAGAGAACTAGAAAGTCTAAATAAATTAAAATCAATAAATAAACGAGGCCCAGACCTTGTACACAAGCCCCTGACGCCCTAATAGGCTACATATTGTCTTCCCAAGTCCGTGCACGTCTCATTGAATTAAGTCATTGCACTTCTTCACCAAGTCCGAGCATGTACAGTCCCATGCATCTCAAGTCCGAGCACGTAAAAGTCCATGCATACTTTTGGTGTTTGCTCGTTTTACAAAGTCCATGCATGTCGCTGTGTTTGTTAACTCTAAGTCCATGTACGTTCAAAACAAGTTCGTGCACATTCGTTCAATTGTACATGAAGTCCGTGCACATTGTGCATCCATGCACATTGTGCATCCGTGCACATATGAAGTCTGTGCATGTTGTACACTTCTTCAAGTCCAAGTCCATGCAAGTTGTGCACTTCTCTATCTATCAAGTCCGTGCATGTTCACTTAAGTCCGTGCACTTTTTATTAAGTCCATACGTATTTTAGTCTCAGCAAAGACACAAGTCCGTGCACGTTTATGTAAAGTCTGTGCACATTGTTTTGAGTTAAAGTCCGTGCACGTTTCTGTTTAAAGTAAAGTCTGAACATGTTTCTCAATTGTGTCCATGCACGTTTCTTCAGGAAGTCCATGCATGTTTTATGTCAACGCCAGGAAACCTTGTCAAAGTCTGTGCATACTTTCTAGGGATTTATCAAGTCTGTGCATGTTGCCCCCCTTTCACCTTCAAGTCCGTGCACATTGTTTACTCTTCAAGTCCGTGCATATATACTCCATGCATATTCCTCAAACGAACCCCATGCACATTCCTCAAACCAACCCCGTGCACATTTGTGCAACATAAAGTTCATGCACTTTCTGTTCAACCGAAGTCCGTGCACGATGCTCACATTCGAAGTTCATGCACATATCAAGTCCGTGCATGTTTTGGCAAGGACTTGCATATTCTTCTGATTGTTACATACTGTAGCAAGTCTGAACATATTTCTAAACCAAAGCACATGCCTTACCCTGTGCAGTTTTCTTTCTATTAGCAGTATACTTCTAACTATCCAAACTGATGATTTGTCTCTGTTATGACAGAATCATTTCGTGGAGAGTAAGGATGGCTCGTGATCCAAAGTTGGAGGTTGAGCCAAGATCGTGACACGTGGAGTGAGGCAAGCTGTGGTGCTGCCACGTGGTCAAGAGGTGGGATATCATGGAGGACACATGCCCAGCCATCTGCGGCTGTTATATAAAGAAGACTTCTCCACCTGGAGAAGACAGATCGAGCATTTGACCTAGAAGAAGCAGAAGCAGAGAAAGAGCCCACACGATCCAGAGAAGAGAGAAAGAGAAGAGGGGAGAGAGAGGGGGGGCAGTCCCCACCCTGTAAAATTCCCTTTTTTGGTTATTTTGCTTCCTAATTTACTAAGAAGAAAAGGACATGTGCTTCTGGGAGGATACGTGGAGCTCGCTTGTGTGTTGACTTGAGGGCTAACCCTCCATGCCGTCGTTGCGCATTCTTTGCGGATTCTCCCACGTACTGGTATGACGAGTGAACTTTTACACACGAACTACACTGTAGGACTGAGAATTTGCACGAACTGGAACTGGACGGGGCCATGGGGGCCCCGGGCTGGGGAGAGGGTGCGGCCCCCAGGGAGTTCACCCTCCCTAGGACGCACGGTCGCGCCCTGGGGTGAATGGGCCCCAAGCAGGCCGCAACCCTGAGGGATGGCCCCCAGGGGTCTTGTTTCATTGTCTGAGAGTGTCCTTTGAAGGACAGTAGGCTTCGGGGTGCTGGGACAGGCCCGTGAGGGGCGTTGTTCGTCGAGTCATAGTAGTCGCTCGCAAGGTGTTTCGGTGAATACCTGACACACCTCGGGTTGTCAAATGGCTCGACTAGCTAGCTGAGGGTCCCTAAGGTTGGCCTTGGGCTGAGGATGGGAGCTCATGGGAGCTAAGGAGAGGCACTTTAGGCACATGGGTCGTGCCTCAAGCTGTGCGTCACGTTGCACGGCGGGTTGGCAGGGTAGCCTCGGGTTGGCCCGAGAGCTAAAGATTGGTGACTCGTCACCACGTGTCTAAGGGTCAGGGGTGGCCCCAACTTGCTGGAGGGTCATTGTAGAACCCGGTTAGTATGCTGGAACTACGGGTTGGCCCATGGTTTGATGTAGGAGGGCTGAAATATACACGCCCACAATGTGTTCGAGAAAATGCCAAACACACGTGCGTGAGACGTATATGCATGTTGTAGGCCTCCAAAGCCTGTGGTTGGCCGAATTGGGTCTCCCTTTGACCTTGAAGGGTTGGAAGAATGCATCTCAGGGTTAGCTCCCTTCCTTTTCGCTGGGTGCCACGTGGTGTGGCTTAGGGTCGGAGCGCCCTCGGGTTAGCCCGGGCGGCCATGTGAAGTGCGAGCAAAGCCCGCAGCTGAGTGATCGGGATTGGTCCCGGCCAGTTGCTGGTGTAGTCGCATGTCACGGCGAGTTGATCAGGGCCCTTGGAGGGACCCACAGAGTTGTAGAAATGGCCAAGTAGCTCGTGCCTTAAACGTGTTTGAGAAAATTCCCGAACCCCTATTTCTTGGCATTTTGCTGGGAAATCATCCGGGTACAACAACGAAAATTTCTTATGATGCCCTTCCCAATTTTTGATGAATTCTTCCACGGGGCCTTTAACAGGTTTGTTGCAGCTGAACATATTAAGGATAAGCTGCCACACTTCTGATGCATATTTACAATCTAAAAAGAGGTGGTCCAATGACTCTTCTGCTTTCCCACACATGCTGCACATGTTGTCCACCACAGTCACGAACCTAACCAATCTATCCCATGTAGGTACTCAGGCAAGGGATATCCTCCGGTTAAGCACCTTCATCTTGAGTGGGCAAACAGGTTTCTACACTTGGTGGAACGGTGGACGTCTCACACCCCCGTCAACCATAAAGGAGCAGGCCAACGTAACAGCAAACTCTCCCAAGGTAGCCCATCTCCACACCCAATGATCCCTTGCTGTGGGATCCAGCTTGAAGCCTTGAAGTAGGGACAATAGCTGAGTCACTTCCTCAAACTCATCCTCCTTCAGCCCTCTCCTGAAAGTCAGGCACCATCCATGAATCTCCGTTCTCATATGCCTGTCAAACCAGTATCCCCCTGTCAATAGCTATGTTGTAGAGCTTGGGAAACCTGCGTGCTAGGGGCTCACCTTCACATCATCTGTCCAACCAAAAAAGTCCCAACTGTCGATTCCCAACACTGATTTCCACGGAGGCCTAGATAAGATCTGTAGCAAGCAAGATACCTTTCCAGACTGAGGATAGCAAGTAGGCCTGAGAAGGGAGCAAGTCCTAAGTACAGCTTCTAGAATAATACTTGTCTTTTATGAGATGAAGCCACAACCATTTTCAGCAGACCCAACCTTCCATAGCTACTTTGCAAGAAGAGCTAGCTTGAACAGCTTGATGTCTCTGAACCCTACACCCCCACTTCTCTTATCTTGACATACCCAGCCCCAATTTACATCATGCTAACCCCTCACCCTATCTATACCACCCTGCCAGAAGAACCTACTTCGAATACTTTTAAGTTTTGCAGCCACCGAGCAAGGAATCCGAAACGTGAAGAGAAAGTAGACCGGTAGACTCTCCAAGACCGAGTTGCACAGCACTGCTCTTCCCCCACAGGAGAGTAATCTTCTTTTCCACCCGGCCAATCTAGTTTCGAATTTTTTGACCACTGGATGCCAATCTCTGCACTGAAGAGCCCCATCCGCCAAGGGTAACCCCAAATAAGTGATGGGGAACTAGCAAGGTTGTCAGTTTCAGTTTCGGACTCAGTTTCGGCCGAGTCCGAAACCGAAACCGAGTTTCGGCCGAGTCCGAAACCAATTAGTAGAAAACCCAGATGACCCGATCGGGGCACTCGGAATGCTGAAGTGGTCTGTAAATGACTAAAAAGATGCCCAACCAAGGTGAAAATGCTTCGAGGGATGACCCTCCTCATGAGGACCTTACACATGCCCTCAAAGTGGAGTTGGCGGCATAAATTGACATGCCAAATGCTAAAATATGGAAAATCAGGGTTACCCGACTCGGGTACACACGACACCAGAAAGGGAATTGTAGAGGACCTCAGACACACCCAGTGAAGGAGAAAGTGTTTCGAGAGATGGCCCACTCATTGAAGAAGCCCCACGTGGCTCTAAATCAAGCCTAGCAGCACAAATCAAAGTGCTGGAGGCCGAATTAGGGTAAAACCTAAAAAATCAGTACGGGTTCGGCACATGCTAGAAATCACCGAAAACCCCAAATCAGGGCTTCAAAGCACATTTCGGAGCCACTACGTCAACTCCAGGGCTACTCTGGGCCATGAGCTCTCGTCGAGTCAACTTCAGGGAAAAATGATGCCCCTCGCTGAGTCGATGGCGCCTTGGCTGTTGAATCGTGGCACTTGAAAGTGATTCGGCGGTAGGCGATTCAGTGGTGTTCAAGTCACTTTGTGATTGAGTCGGTGGTGCCCTTCCCAGATGAGTCAGTGGTGTCCATGGCTGAGGCGGGCTGGCGAATTGGTGGCACATCCGTATAGCGGGCCGACGATTCGGTGCCGACGCCACCGAATCCCCTTGCTCCCTCGCATCTATAAACCTGGGCATTCCCCCCTCGATCAAAAGGGGGATAGAAGAAAGAATATAGAGAAAAGAAGAGAAAAAAGAAGAGAGAAAGGGAGAATAGAAGAATAGAGAGAATAGAGTGAGAAGACATCCAGAGATCCGAAAGAAGGGTCGTAAAGAGGAAGGTAGGGGTGGAGGGCAAGAGTTCTTCTATTTCTTCACTCTGTACTTCACATTCTGTATCCCTTTTTTTTGTTATTCTAGGCTGCTTCCCTCATTCCCCCCTTATTGTTGTATCCCTCATCCATATCCCTCTGAGATTGCAAAAGAGAATGAATAAGAAATAAGAACAAAATTTTGTGAGTTGCAACCTTCCCATCTCGACCTACGGCTTATGCTGCTTCTGTTATCGTTATAGCTTTCGATTTTTTTTTTTTCGAGCTTCTCAATTTCCCCCCGAGCGTGAGGGGGCCGTCAAGGGCTAAAACTCAAATTGATTCTGTGATGGCTCAAAAAAGGGGGGAAGGCTTATAAGGTTTGCCCTTGTGATGATGATGAAAGTATGAACGAACACACACCTGATTGGTGTTGTTTTTAAACCCCTTTTAGTGCAAAGGGCGGAGTGATGCTATGATGAATGAGACAACATGTGATGACGCGTGAAATGAAAGTTCTCTTGAGTAGAGAGAAACTATGAGAATGAAGGTTGAAGATGATGCATGCGACTAAAGAGTAGAGGGGAAGAAGGGCTTCTTGGGGCACGAAAGGTGAGGATTTGGCGGAGCTTCGGCAGCGTAAGGGCAGCGTGGAAGTGCGGAGGATGAGGGAATCTTTCTTTCGTGAGCACCAGGCACCCAGAAGTCTGACAGAACCTCCCCTGAAGACGCCTCTAGCCTGGAACTGGATCTGGTAGAATCTCCCCCTCCTCTTTTGGATCTGAAGCTCTCTGATTTCAAGGGAGGGGGTTCTCTATTTATAGGCAAAATTTTAAAGGAGGCATCTTGAGTCTGGGACGTGTTTATGTTAACGCGTCCATGACGGAGATGCTTCCACAAATAAAAAATTAATTTCACTGGAATTACCACGTCCCAGTATCCGGACGCGTCTTGGTCCAGAGACGCACCCACTGTCATCCAAGACAACGGCGTCGTAAGCCACCGAAAGCGGTGAAAGCGAGAGGTTTCAGTGCCAAACATTGACTTATGAAGTTGTGTTTGGACAGCCAGATGTCTCTCATTTTGGATTTATTTGAATAGTTAAACTGAACAGCGCAGTTGCCACCGCCCGCGTACGGCACGAGGGTCTCATGAAGGCGTCTGCCTCCTTGGACGCATTAATGAAATGCGTCCCGTGCCTTGGATGCGTTAGCTTGATATATTCTTTTATTTTATCTTTTTTTCTTTTTATGATTTTTTTAGAACGTGTCCTACGTTCTCGACGCCTTTAAATAAGGCGTCTGGGAACCCAGACACATCAAAACTTCTTGCCCAAGATTGCTGAAAAATGGTCAATAAATCTGAAAAATTAAGAAATCATTCGAACAACCCAAATGTGAAAGTCACTCTGGGGCATCATGGTATAATATGAGATTTGCTCAGTGTAATGTTACAAATGGTGTGTTTACAGCAGCCCCGCCTTGGTGTCTATTTTGCAAGGGAGTGACACGGTATGAAATGTAATAGGAGTGTAATGGAATGAAGTGAGAATGGACTGAAGAGTAGACACCAAGATGTGATGAAACACGCTCTCAATATTACATGTTTTGGAATTTTCTTCAGAGTTTTAATGAAGCATCCTTGAAGAGGGTTCCCTAAAATCAACCATCGTTTGGATGTGAAACAAACAAAGAAGGAGATAATGTATGCTCAGGCATGAACACAAAAGAGACCAACTTCTCTACGTGAAAGTACCTGGGTCGTGAACCTGCAGGTTTCACCATTGGGGAGCAGTTACCAGCTATTGTGGAAGTGTTGCGGCCAAGGTGGGTCCAAAGGAATAAAAGAGAAGGAATAGTTTGTGACAAATCCAAACAATGGTCTTTTCTAGAGAAATAGCCCAAAGTGGCCCCAAGGAAACTGAGTACTCAATTCAAAGTGGAATATCTCATATTTATGAAAATTAGAGTATAGTGGCCTTCACAATCAAGGTAAGTGAGTGATCTCCTTCAATGATATCCAAGTCCTACATGAATGCATACTGGGTTTAAAGGAAAAAGTAAAATAAACTTAAATAGAAAATAGTCAAGGATAATATTATTAAGTTGCTAAGCATAGGTCAGGATACTTATTCGATGAGTCGACACTGAGCTGAGGCTCATTTATCCACGTACCAATCCAACGAGCGGAACCATCATCCTCAAGCTATCATAACTTAACGGCCTATCCGTATGACCCAAACTCCACTGAAATTATCACTATTTTTGTTAGAGGGGAACTCATATTTCAGATTCATTCAAGTCATAAGGGCCTTGACATGTTCTAGCAGTGTAGATACTATATAGTAAAATGCATGACATTGATAAGTGGCACCTGCATTCTTTAATTCGAAAGGCATAACCACATAGCAATAAGTGCCCCAGGACATGGTGAACGAGATTTTCTCTTGGTCTTCTGGAGCTAGATGGATTTGGTTATACCCAGAATATCCATCCATGAATGAGAGTGCTTCATACCCGGTGATATTGTCAGCTAACACATCGATATGAGGGAGCAAAAAATCATCTTTTGGGACATGCCTTATTCAAATCCCTGAAACCAATGCAAATCCTCACCTTTCCGTCTTTTTTCATAACATGGACTATATTTGCCACCCACTGGGGATATAGGACTACTCGAATAAACCTGGCCTTATGTAATTTATCAACCCCTTCCTTCATCTTTAAGGCCATGTGGGGGTGAAATCTTCTTAACTTTTATTTCACGGGTTTGCCCCTGGCTTAAGCACCAATCGATGTTCCACCAAGGAGGGGTCAAGATCCGGCATGTCCTCATAGGACTAGGCAAAGGAATCACTATACTCCCTCAAAACCTTGACCAATTCCTTTTCAACCGGAGGAGGGAGATTAGCAGAAATAAGAATGATCCTAGGATCCTCTTCAGTTCCAAGATTTATTTCTATCGTAGGCTCATCCACTACCAATGATGGCTCATCGAATCTCCTCAGACCTTCTGCGTACAAGTCGGCAGTGTCATCTATGCTACTGTCCTCAAAGTCGATCGGGTCTTTCTCATCCATGATTTCATAAACACTTAGTTCGTCATCATCCCACACCCCTTCTTGCTCCTCATCATCCTCGAGGTGACGGCCATTTCTACAAACTCTGGGCATCTAAGGAGGGCATGACAATGTTGGGTGAGATCTTGGAGGAACCTATCGGGGATAGATTTAGAGTGACGCATCGTTGAGCGTGCCGCAAGAGTGGAAGGACTAGCAACCTTAGAATATGAACCTACTTCAATAGACTCTACTACCCTAGGAGACTCGACAGACTTTAATCCTTGCCTAGAAGGAACCGAATCGAACATACCTAGTGGAAGGGAATCAGGGGCCTCATGCCCCTAGGAGGAGGACAAATCAAAGATGACATTGTTCTCAACTGAACTCTCCATTTTGAAATTGACGTTTTTTTGAGATTGGTAAAGACCACGCAGCAAGATGTAGTGGGAGGGGAAGGAGTAGGAGGAAGTGCAAGAGGATAGAGGGATGGAAAGAGGACATCAAAGAAGGGATTGGAGGAGGAGAACCACATGCTCGAGAGATCAACTGGAGAGCAGCGCCCGCACAGACATGCCACAATTAAAAATTCAGTGGGCATTTCAACCAACAATGGATCGACCATGATGGGAGGTGAGCAGGGTATGAAGTCCAGTTGTTGAAAAAGAGACGTCAAATGGGAAGGAGACCAAGAAAAAGCAACAAGTGAGCTTTCTTCTTCCTGTCGACTTTGACCTGGCTTTCCTCGCGAGTATTCCACAATCTGCACCACTGGTCTTGCTGGACAATTTTATTTGCAGAATAGCTTTGCAAAGTCTTCAGAAAAATCATTCATATCATCAACTGGCCCTTTTGGTGGCAATGGAAGCTTCATTTGACACCCTTAGGAGAGTATTTGTTACATTTCGTCTTCTTCTATTATTCTTAACAAATTTTTTTAGTTTTCTGTGTCCACTGTCGTTGGCCGAAACTTGACACTCATTTGACTGGACTTCAGAAGTTACAAAAGCTTGACTTTCACTATTGACTTTGCCTGGAGTATTGGTGACTTGAATCAACATATTACAAGTTGACTAGAGCCTTCCTTGTCCTGGCGTTGACTTTGACGACTGTGGTCTGCCCTCGCTTGTTCTTCAGATTGCTTTAGAGGCCTTGGGATCACTATTCAAATTTATCTTCTGGTGAGGAAGTGCAAGTCCTTTGTCTTCTAGTGAGCACGTCTCTCTCTCCTCCAGTTACTCTTTCTTCTATTTTTCTTTACCTTTAGCTTCCTTCACATTTATTACCAACGTGAAGTTATTTGTTACTTCAGTTGAACTTGTCACCTATACTCACCTAATTGTCACCACTAAAGTCCAGAAGCTGTCGCGCTTAATCTCACACTACCTTGAAAGCCACGCGTCGGCCTTGTCTCTATTGAGCCCTATTTGTCATCATTAGTAGGGTATTTTTTACCCTTGCTAACCCAATTGTCACTTGTCTAGACACATTTGTCACGCTTGAGCTCCAATTGGTCCACGTGAAAAACAAGACACATCGGCCACATGGGGGTGTGTTCACTTATTGCCGCCGATGCAACGCCGCAGTCCACATCAACAGAAATGATGACGCTGAACTGGACCTCGAAATTAAATTTTTCCAATTCCTTATTTACCCTTCCCACCATGTCTTGGCTCTTAACAAACCTACCAAAAGGCGGTTCAGTGTCTCCTCCTCCTCGTGGTGCTATTCATCTCCCCTACAAGCAATTTGTGAGCTATCCGTCATTTACTGTGTGGTCATCCTCAGTTATCACTACTCTTTCATCACTGATAGCCATGGAGCCGAAGGAGATACCCGTGCAATGCTTCGTCGCCATAAACTAGATGTCCCACCTGCATCTCAGGAAGCTACGATTCCTACGGTCGAAGAAGAAACGTCTGAGGAACCTAGAGTTTCTAAGGGCTCCACATCAGGATGACAAGTTAAAGGTAGGGGGGTTCCTTATCTCCCTTACATAGCTATTTACCTCCCTTGTCGACCTATTTATTTGTCATGCTTATCTACCTATTTGTCAGTCATAAAGACCTACCTGTCACCGAATTTCATACATTTGTCACCCTTAAGCACCTATTTGTCACACCTAAACTATTGGGCTTGGGTGTGGGAAATTCGGGAGGTTCGGGTGGGCCGAGAAAACCAAAGTCACCTTCATCATCACCCCTAGAAGTATGCATCTCTCGCCAATGAGCGGGCTTGATGGGTGTAAATGGTCCGGCCCGTGGGGAAGGGGTTTAGTTGGGGACCTCCCTGAAGAGGTGGAATGGAGGTTCTGGGTCAAGAGGCCCACTAAGAAAGGGATCGAATGGATCAAAGAATGTGTGACCCCTCGAGCTGGGTTCCCATAAGTCATGGTCCCATGTTTGGAATTCTTGAAGGTGTAGGTGGTCACCTTTATGCACTAGGGTATAGGGGACAGTGGTGTCATATAGGAGGTATGGTTCCTCCCTTGGGATAAATGGAATGATAGTAGGCTCTGTCGGCAAGGGAAGAAGTAAGAGAACCTCCGTGGTGACACGACCCACGGTGCACATGGAGGTAATAGACCCCAACGCGGGATGTGTGATGTTACGACTCGTAGGCTGGTCGAAGCCTGGGGCCAATAAGTGCATCAACTATAACTGCTGGTCTAACCCCATAAGAAGTCGACATGGTGGCAAGACCAAAAGGTGGTATGGAATGAGTTGACTTGCATTAATGGTAGTGTGGCATCCATGAGTGGGTAGTAAGGCAGTCTAGGGACCAAGCCTATCTTGAGCCAACTAAGTAGCGGCTCGACGATGAATAGCTTTCCTGTTAGAAACACGGGTAGCTCTGGATGAGGTGGCTCCAAATGAGGTGGCTCCAAATAAAGATCGGAAGGTGAGGGCGGCAAAGGAGCTCTAGGGGAAGTGTTCCCCGACTGGAGTGGTTGGGGTCACGGGGCTGGGGCGTCCTGCCTCGTGGGCTTATGTAGAGAGGTAGATGCTCGCCGAAGGGCAGCATCAAACCTTGACTCGAATGGTTCAACCTATAGAGTGACCAGATAGGAGTACACCAGAGTGGTCACATCACGATAAAGTAATTCAAACTGGAAGTGAAGCCGTAAACCTCTCCGAAACGCAAGTGCGATCGTGGTGCTCTTCTCTCCAACTCCCTATCACAACCGATACTCTCCAACTCTATATCGGAACCGATACTCATCGAAGTCCCTAATGTACTCAATCACGGACTTGTTGCCTTGGACGGGTTGACATGTGTTGGCCATAGTTGCAAAAAGATGGGATTGGGTTCCCCTAGGAATGGGCATGCATTGGAGCACTTTTCTTTTCCTTTTATTTTTTTCTTTTCTTTTTTTATATGCAAACTAAAACGCTACTCAGGGCATCTCTAAGCCTGCTTATGATCCTTATTCCAATACTTACAATCCAGGCTAGAGAAATCATCCTAATTTTTCTTAGAAAAATCAGCAATGATCATTCATGCAAACCAATCCCTCAACCCAACCAATCCAAAGGCAATCCTTTCAAGCTCCAGCTCAGCCTCAGCAACACTTTCCTTATCCATCTTCCTTTCATCAAGCGCCACATCAATATTCTCAACCTCTATCTCAGCATTCTCAGACCCCGTATCATCAAGCTCAGTCATTTCAGGGCCAATATCAGTAATATCCTCCACACCGTTACCAAGCTCCAGTTCCTTTCTAACCTCTGCCTCCTCCTCAACCTACTCAGCCCAACTTTGATGAAAAATTTGACCAACTCCAACAACTCATTATTTCTTAGCAACAATCCATTGCTAAGTTGGAAAGTCAGATAGAGTAGTTGGAAGCAAGCAATGTAAGGAGAGAGGTAGGTCAACTTCCTAGCTAGCCGGTGGCTAATCACAAGAATCAACCTCTCGGCTTTCCCCAATGAGTTCCTAGTCTTCCGCAACCAAACCAACCTCAACCGCCCCCTCCTGTAGGTCCCCAATTAGAGAACGCCAAGGCTGTCTCTTCTCTTAGGAGTGGAAAGATTCTAGACAATCCTTATAAGGCTAGAGGAGTTGGTAGCAGTTCGGCCCAAGAGGCCCAAGATGAGAGTGATAGTGAGGAAGAGGAACCAATAACTGCCAAGATGAAGCCAAAAGTTGAAGGGCATAAGAAGGATGTTAAGAAAGGAAATGCTAAAGTCAATAAGGAACCCCAAGAATATGTGCCGAAGGTCTCGTTCCCTGATGCATTGAAGTCAAAGGCTCAGAAGAAGTCGCCGGTTCAATAGGAACAAATTTTGGAACTATTTAAACAGGTGAATATTAACATTCCACTTTTGGATGCCATTAAGCATGTGCCGACTTATGCAAAATTTTTGAAGGATCTATGCACACCAAGGAGGGAGCCAAAGGCGATGACTCAAAAGATTCACTTATCTTAGGATGTAAGTGTAGTTGTGATGAATCACATGCGTAAGAAGTTGAAGGACCCTGGTGCTCCGTTGATTTCATGTGATATAGGTGGAGTCACTTTTAATAGGGCATTACTAGATCTAGGAGCCAGTGTGAATTTGTTGCCCACCTTCATATATGAGCAATTTAATTGGGAGAGTTAAAGCCTACTTTAATAATCCATCAATTGGCGGATCGATCGGTTAAAACTCCAGTGTAATTGGAAGATGTAATTATGCCTCTTGAGGCTTAGTGTGTTGCAAAACTTTCTTTGATGAAATGATAGAATCCTTTCTCATTATCTCCCTTATGGTTGGACCCCCTTATACGCATGCTCTGATCTACACGAATGATACAACTCGCCGTGCCTCGATATTCTACGTTAGGACGTGACAGTCATCTTCTAAAACATAGACCCCTAGGCCATCATCTAGTGAAGACCCTTCTACTTCAATTGCCCCTAAGGGAATGGGTGTTGATGTGAAACCAAAGACCAGGCACAACTACATGCATCTTTCAGCCAACTGGCTGAGGTAACGTGCGGGGACACGACAAACCCTAGTTTGCTTGGAATGAGAGGAAGAGGACACTCTAGACTGACCTAAACTCAGACTCGATTCTACCCTACTATGTACAAGGGGAACTTGTGATAGGGGGATCAAGGTGGAAAGTGTCGGCCCTTGGCCGAGGGATCCATGCTCCAAGGAGGAGGTTTTCTCAATGGTGAGCTTATAGGCCCACATTTGAAAATTGGCATTTTTTTTGGTCACCGTGGCTAAGCATGTAGACGACATGTGCTGGTTGCTCCATGACCAGATGAGTAAGGAGTGGAGGGAAGGGTGGATGAAACAAGAATATAATGAAGCAGACAGGGGCGGGCTTGTCTAAAGCTAGGAAAGTGCCTATGGGTAAGGCATCATCAGGAGGTTTATCGAGATGAAATAGAGAAAGGAGCCCGAAGTCATTTTTGAATGACTCCCTTGGAGAAACTTACTTTTGGAGGGTTTTACGACTTTTATTCGGCTTACACCGAGCCCTTGGCTGTACCGAGCCTTTGATGAAATGGTCATAGAGTGAGTGGTTTTGGATGCCTTTTCAACTGAGTAACCTAAGCCTGTGCGACCTTTAGAGACTTTGAGTCTTGTCTTGCGAGTGGGGCTTTGCTCGTGCTAGCCAAGACCTCTACTCATCGTGAAACCCATTCTTGTCATCATTTCCCATCCTTTCCCAAACAGGATGTTGGAGTGAGTGATTGGTTGAGGAAGAACGGAGGGATTTGATTGACATAAGATGGAGGGCCCTACGGCACCCACTATGGAGAGGATAGGTTTCTTTCCCTTGTCTAGAATGATCATTAAGGGGATTTGTTCAGAGGTGATAGCATTAAGAGTCTCTACTAATGAGATATTCTTGATCTTGATCTCCGATAGGTGCAACTGAATCTAGAAGGGGGGGTTGAATAGATCTTGCTGATGGAACATCATGAGCATCACTCAAACAGGGAGAGCAGGCTAATTTTGTTGTATGTGTTAAGCCAGTGTAGAACGTTACTTTATTGATGTTGACAGAGGTGATCAAGATACTTAGATCCATATGACAATAAAGTATTCTGAAAATATTTTTATTAGCATGGACTAAAGTATTCATATGACAATAATATGAAGCAATATCCTATAATGTGAAGTACCTGAATATCTCAAAAATGCACAAGATAATATCCAACATCATACTAACAATAACATGGAGTATGACATGTCCTAAACAAAATTATTAGCATGGCACAAAGAATACTTGAATATTAAGCATGCTATACATCAAAATAGATTCATAAATAGCCTTCCAAAAGACCATGATACACATTCAATCAAGACATTCCCAGTACAGTGGTATGAGGAATACCTTATACAGGGAAGGAGCATCCCACAAACTGGAAGGGAAGGAGCACTAAAGGGGAAGGAAACATCAACAGGAAGGACCAGTCTATGGCGTTGGGGGAAGGGGCAACCTGCAAACTCTTCACAAAATAGATGGTTAGCAGTAACACACATGCATAGATGACAAATAGGAACACAGTCTGGGGGGGCTCGTCTCCAACTAACAAAGGAGATAGTTATGAGAGAGAGGTCGATCCGGAGTCTAGGGTTTACGGAGGGCAACAAGAGTAGTTAATCACAAGAGAGGGGAGAAACAGTGCTGTGGAGTGAGGGCACGAGTCACAGAGAGTTGGCCGGAGATGATTGAAAGCCATCACCAGCAAAGGGGAGAGGTCCACCAGTGACAATTTGAGGAGGCGATGCATAGCAGAGGGAAGACATCCACTGGGGAGCTAGATTGCTAGAGGGGAGACAAACCTCCTCGATGGATGGCACAACCCTTCTCCTAATCACGAGAGGGGAGACCGACCTCCCCGACGGATGGCACGAGCCGGAGCCAGTGGCGAGAGGAGAAAAATGGCTAGGAGGGAGTCGTCTGGAGTCGATCGACGGTGATCTCGCCTGCAGAGCACGGAGGCGAAAGAGGGGAGGCAGAGAGCACTCGCAAGAGAGGAGAGGGAATAGTGCGATCGGCGAGGGCCCAAGTAGGAGGTTGTTCGAGGGATGGAACGGGGTTGGGGATACTTGGAATGAGTTATCCATGGAAAAAAGGTGGGTTTTGAGGTTAACCCCAATTTGCTTAACCCAATATATCCCCATGTTTTTTGGCTCTACCAAATGGTGGACTGGGATATATCGGGGATAATCTGGGAGGGCCACCGTGGCCTTGCTGGCACTCTACCAGCAAGGGACCTAATCCATCACCTCTACTCGGCATTACCGAGACACCCAAGATCGTGTGTGAGCAACGGTGGATTCGGCCACTACCGAGGACTTCGTTTGTTGATTGTGTTTGCGGGATAGGACCGAGGACCCTTTGTCTATTTGCTGCATACCCCCTTGGTCGTGTCACATCAGAAGCTTTATCGGACCTTGTGGTTGTCAATCTTCTTCTCATACCCGCTTGCGCAAGGAGAGGAAGCAGGTGCGGATGGGACTATGGTTGGAATATTTCTTTGGAGGCGAGAAGCAATACAAAGACTTCCCTTCTGTCGGGGCAGCCCCAAGTAAGCTGAAGAAGCGGGCTCACCGAAAGACCCATCTGTCTCCTTCCCTCCTCAAGGGGGGATGAAGTGGCCCTAACTAGGCGGGAGTAGATCCCATCATGCACTATGCAGCCTATCTGACTTATTGGCTGTGTACATTTGCTCTCCCTCAGCGGGACGAGACAGTAATTCATGCTGAAGCTATATACCCAGCGTGCTTGATGGCGTAGGGTGTGAAATTGTCTCTCTGCCCCGCCGCTCTATGTTTGATTTACAAGATGCTGGGAGATCTTCATCATTCTCATCTCCCACAAAATCTGCGGACTATTGGCCCGCTCCATTTCTTTAACGCTTGGGTGTGCTCTCTATTTCCAGAGTTTGCTCCCTGAGCGCTCCAATCATCAAATTTATTCCCAAGAATGCTGGAGTTTGCTGGTGCCGAACCTCGGTAGCCATCGGACCAACTTTTTGCTATCAGAGGGCAATTGACAAGAGTGCCATTAAATGCTCCCAGAGATTTGTATTTCTAGCGTTTAGCTACCAATTCCATCCCCTTGGTGAACTGCTTGTGAGAATGCAAGTCTGGTGAAGTAGAGGAATATATACATCCTATTTCAGGCAAAAGTCTACACCAAGCTATCTCTAGAGCCGAAGCTGGTAAGACTGGGCACTATTCATCAGGCCTAGTGTTTTAGTTTTTAGGAAGGGTGGCAGTACCTATTTGGAGCTATACTACCCCTTCCGAGTTGGTAGAAATTTTGGCTATGATCAGCAAATTCTACCCTCTTCTGCTCAATTTCATTTGGAGAGTCGGTCGAGGGCAGGATCGGCCGTGGTTGAAGAAGCCCGCACATGGTGGGACTCTTTCCATCGCCACGAGGCGGCTTCTTTTGGGGTTCCAACTCACGGGTGATTTCCCCGTATGAATTTAGGTGGTGTTTTGAGAGGCTTTTACCAATGGTTTAATGGTCATTACATCATCTTTTTCTCTCCCTATATGTGTGCTGTGTTTTTCACATCAGAAGAATAGGAAGGATAGGGGCAAAGCCGTAGGAAGGAGTGGAAAGGTTTTTTCCTAAGAAGTGTTCACATTTTTCTCATCCTTGCAAGGCTATCTAAGCTGTCATGGTGAGATCTACATCCCTCATCTATTTCTCATCAAGCTTTCAAGCTCCGACGAAGCTCCATCTTCAAAGAGAAGCTCGTTCAGTATCGTTGAAGTCGAAGAGCAACCCCCACTGCGGATGATTCATGCAAAATCAACTCCAGGCCCTTCATCACTTAAGAATATATTTCTGGAACCTTCCTATTTATTTTCCAATGATTTCTATCTTGAATATTGATCATCTTTCTATTTTTCTGAACATCAAAATATCTATGTGTGTGGATGGAGCTGCATCTCCATATGAGGAATTAGTGCAGGGTGAGTTCCCCATGTGTGTGTGGTGTGCTGCGGTGGTAGCGATTTGGGGCCAGGCCCCGTGTGTGTGATTTGCTGCGGAAGCTGCGTATGTGTGGTGTTGGGATTCGTCCTCGTGGCTGCTACGATTGTAGCGTGTTAGTGAAGCCTCACCGGGTTTCGGTGAGGGGTGGACGTAAGGAGCCCGTCGTGGTCCCGAACCACCTAAAAATCTCTGTGTTCCTTGTGGACATGCCTGTGTGATTGTCCATTTCTCCTATCTCCGTTTACAGGTCAATTTTTTGATTTTTATTCACTGCACCTCCACACATTGCTACCTCTGCTATTCGTATTTGGCTTAGGCTAAATCGTTCAGTGCTTAGATCATTCGAGTGAGATCGAAAAGATTGAGTGAACTTAAATCTCACTTCTATTTAGTTTAAGCTAATTAACGTAGTTAATTTTATTTATGCTATAATTAGTTCAATTTATTTTTAAAATCTGCCATCTCATCTGGGAGACAATTCAACCCCTCTTCTTGTCCGCCATCTACTCTGGGCCAACACAACCCATGGAGGGTCGGTCGACCAACCAGTTTGGTCGACCAAACTGGGCAGAATGCCCAGTTCACAGATGACGGAGTTCAGTCGACCGTACCACCCACATTAGTCGACCGAAAACGGTGAAACCCCAAGCCGAACTTCACCGTTTGGTGTCGATCCACGCCCAATCACCCCCGGGTGATGGGGAAAACATGGGGAAACCATTCCCCAACCTCTGGACCACCTAGATCAAACATCACACTTCAACCTGTCATCTTTCTTCTTTCATAAAAAAAAGGAAACAAAAAAATAAAAAATGGGGCATAAAATAGAGGTGTCTCGCCGGCCTTATTCCTACACTAGGGAAAGGGCAAGAATGGCTATAACCCGGCTGTGGCGAAAACCCAAGAGGACGTCACAGGTAAAATTGGGTAGCCCGCCACACGAAAACCCGAAAGGGCGCATGGGCGCGTGGGCAAAAGCAAGAGGGGGCTTGCTTCGGCGAAAACCCAAATGGGCGCTTAAGTCAGTAATGTGGTAATTTAAAATTCCTCTTCACCCTCACCCCAATGAAACTCTGAAAAGGACGATCACCACAAGGCCCACCGGTGAGCCTTTCTCTCCCAACAAACTATGTTTGACCCTTGTCATCATCGGTAAGATCGGTCAACATTTTCATTAACTTGGACCTCCCGTCCTCGTTAATGAATACACTCTTGCTTCGGCATTTAACCAATGCCGATGAACAAACTATGTTTGACCCTTGTCATCATCGGCAAGATCGGTCAACATTTCCCTTAACTTGGACCTTCCGTCCTCGTTAATGAATACACTTTTGCTTCGACATTTAACCAATGTCGATGAACAAACTATGTTTAACCCTTGTCATCATCGGCAAGATCGGTCAATATTTCCCTTAACTTGGACCTTCCATCCTCGTTAATGAATACACCCTTGCCTCGGCATTTAACCAATGTCGATGAACAAACTATGTTTGACCCTTGTCATCATCGGTAAGATCGGTTGACATTTTCCTTAACTTGGACCTTCCATCCTCGTTAATGAATACACCCTTGTTTCGACATTTAACCAATGCTGATGAATAAACTATGTTTGACCCTTGTCATCATCAGCAAGATCAGTCAACATTTACCTTAACTTGGACCTTCCGTCCTCATTAGTGAATACACCCTTACTTCAGTATTTAACCAATGTCGATGAACAAACTATGTTTGATCCCTGTCATCATCGGCAAGATCGGTCAACATTTCCTTTAACTTGGACCTCACATCCTCATTAATGAATACACCCTTGCTTCGGCATTTAACCAATGCCGATGAACAAACTATGTTTGACCCTTGTCATCATGGGCAAGATTGGTCAACATTTCCCTTAACTTGGACCTTCTGTCCTCATTAGTGAATACTGATAAATGTTATATTTTACATCATAAGTTGCACCACATTCATCATCTTTGTGCATTAAAATGAATGAAATTGTGCATTAAACATGATGATCGATAGGCTCATCCCCCGATCAATGATAAAACTTACCCTGATTAGACCTTACGTCTATTCTGATGAAACCTATGAACTTATTTGCATCGGCATAAATCTAATAGCGATCATGAAACCTACTATTCTGCCTCGGCGTCATGGCAATTTGCCTAAGCCGTTTAAAAATTCTACCTTGACATCATGACCTTCTGCCTAAGCCAAGCTGTACGGCGTCATGGCAATTCGCCTAAGCCGTCTAACATTCTGCCTTGGCGTCATGACCTTCTATCTAAGCCAAGTTGTACGGCGTCATGGCAATTTGCGTAAGCCATTTAAAAAATCTACCTTGTCGTCATAGCCTTCCGCCTAAGCCAAGCTGTAGGGCGTCATGGTAATTCACCTAAGCCGTTTAAAAATTCTACCTTAGCGTCATAGCCTTTCACCTAAGCCAAGCTGTACGACGTCATGGCGATTCGCCTAAGCCGTCTAACATTCTACCTTGGCATCATGACCTTCTGTCTAAGCCAAGCTGTACGACGTCATGGTAATTTTCCTAAGTCGTTTAAAAATTTTGCCTTGGCGTCATGGCCTTTCGCCTAAGCCAAGCAATACGACGTCATGGCCCTTTGCCTAAGCCATTTAAAAATCCTATCTTGGCATCATGGCCTTTCGCCTAAGTTAAGCTATCCGGCGTCATGGCTCTCCGCCTAAGCCGGCTAAAGATTCTGCCTTGGCGTCATGGCCTTCCGCCTAAGCCAAGCTCTACGGCTTCATGACAATTCGCCTAAGCCATTTAAAAATTCTATCTTGGCTTCATGGCCTTCCACCTAAGCCAAGCTGTATGGCGTCATGGCAATTCACCTAAGCCATTTAAAAATTTTACCTTGGCGTCATGGCCTTCTGCCTAAGCCAAGCTATACGGTGTCATGACAATTCGCCTAAGCCATTTAAAAATTCTACCTTGGCATCATGGCCTTCCGCCTAAGCCGAGCTTTACGGCGTCATGACAATTTGCCTAAGCCATTTAAAAATTCTGCCTTGACGTCATGGCCTTCTGCCTAAGCCAAGCTGTACGGCGTCATGGCAATTCGTCTAAGCCGTTTAAAAATTTTACCTTGGCGTCATGACCATATGTCTAAGCCAAGTCATACGGCATCATGACTTTACGTCTAAGTCGTTAAATATTCTCCCCTTCTGGCGTCATGACCTGACGTCTAAGCCAAGTCATTGGGCATCGTGACCTTCAGTCTAAGCCAACAAACATCTTACCATTGGCCCTGAATGAGATTATTTTTGTCCTCCTTTATCTACGTCAATTCCCATATGTTACTCTCGAGACTAGAAAATTAATTAAATCCTTTTACTATCTTTGTATATATGATCCAAGGCTTAGAGTTTTTTGTTTTCTCTTCAGATGATCCGGTTCAGCTTTTTGATTCTTTGTCTGGCCGTTGTGGAAGTTAATCAATTCCCCCCATCCTCCTCACGTTCGTTAACATGCCTTGCGCCTCTCATTAAAGCGCACAGCTTGCACATGAAACGATTCCACTGTCGTGGCCTCCTAATCGCTCGGTACGTGATCAAATATTTAACCAACGTTTCTTATAAACTAGCTCCAATCATCGTCTATATAAATATAAATATATACATAATCGCTTCATAAGAAGGGCCACTTCATCACAGCACAACTCTGCCCATCTCATCATTCTCCAATGGCCTCCACCATGGCTGCTCTCCCATGGAGGCTCCTGGGAACCTTCCTGGTCCTTTCCTCTTACC
Organism: Amorphophallus titanum; assembly: GCA_024336825.1. NCBI lineage: Eukaryota > Viridiplantae > Streptophyta > Magnoliopsida > Alismatales > Araceae > Amorphophallus > Amorphophallus titanum. The sequence goes on from JANBPO010006173.1 coordinate 5,249,102, forward strand.
TCGTGTGCGCCTCGAGCTTCGAGGTGGCGTTGCCGCAGCACCCGAGGCGGGCGCTCCTGGGGACGCCGCAGAGCACGGTCCAGCAGTACCTGGCGCCCCACAACAAGCTGCGAGCGGGGCTGGGCCTCCCTCCCCTGCAGTGGAGCGACAGCTTGGCCAACTTCGCCGCCTGGTGGGGGAGCCAGCGGCGGGGGGACTGCGCCCTCGTCCACTCAGACACCAACTACGGCGAGAACATATTCTGGGGTGGGGGGCGGAACTGGCAGCCCGGGGACGCCGTCGCCGCCTGGGCCGCCGAGGGGAGGTACTACAACTACCGGAGCAACTCGTGTGCGCAGAACAGGGACTGCTCCCACTACACCCAGATGGTGTGGAAGAGAAGCAGGTCGATCGGCTGCGCCAGGGTCATCTGCAACAATGGGGACACGTTCATCATCTGCAACTACGATCCCCATGGCAACGTCATGGGTCAGAAGCCCTTCTAAAACGGGCTTAAACGCATGGTTTCCCCATGCTGGGCATCTAGTTTCTCCTATTCCCCGCGCATGAGATCTTTGGAGAAAAGAAAGTGGTGATGCTAGAGAGCTCTCCGGGGTCTCTCAAGCATGGCGCCCTTCTCCGCAAACTTGGAGTTTGCCTGGTTGGTTAATTATTGCGTGGTCAAGTGTTATGGATTATGCCCACTTCGTTTTAGATGGCAGTCTGTAAGAGCAATATCAAATTAAGCTTTGTTTCTTGGATTCATTAGTTGCAGATGTGCTTCGTCGACCAGCTGATACATAGCTTACAGTAAATTCAGAAGGAAAATTGAAAGACAAACGAAGGAAAGACAATAAGGAAAGGAAAGAATGTAGCTCTCTCTGAGCAATTTGACTCTGGATCTGATCCAGAAGTCAAGACAACTTTGCTTCTTCTCACTCTCTCTTTTCCCTTTGCTTCTTCTCAACTTCTAATACTCTATTTTTCTCTAACTCTCCTTCTTCCTCCAGCGAGCTCTCTTTCTCTCTCAAACTCTGGCTCTGACTCTTCTCACGAACTCTCCTGCTCTAATGCTCTTCTGCTCTCTTGCTTTAGATCTTCTCTGAATTCTGATCTTCTACTCCAATCTTTGAATTTGAGCGCTCGATCCCCTTTTTATACAGGTGAGCGCGAGTCTTGTGGTCACACAAGTTTTTCAAATTTTGGGTGTGTGGAAGGCACACTCCCGCCCAATGATTCCTTAAAAAAGTGCACTTTCAAGGTCCACGTGTCAGGCGCAGAAGAAGAGTTGATCCACATGGTGGGATATTCAGTTTAGCCTCCCGCCTTGGATCACGTGCCTCCAATCCATTTAACTTTAAAGCCCTCGTGAGAATAATGAGTTCTGCCTTTATGCAACCCAGGTGTTCGAGCATGGATCTGAGTTATTTCTTATTTTCTGTCAAAATGAAAGCAAAGATTTATTAACAGTCTTATCATCATGAGACTTATGAAACAAGTGATAAGTATTTAAGAAATGCAGTCTCAAATGTTTCACAAGTTCAGGCAAATCATATAAATGAATGCACAAAATTTTGCATAAGCATCGGTGCTTAATTAAGATGCATTAACCTGTAGCTAAACCATGCAGCAAGTTAGAATAGTAGCATCGACCTTTAAGTAGCACAGGTAGACTTTGTTCAAATAGAAAGACTCTGACTTCATTGAAGGTGCATCAAGCTGTGAGTGCACAGGCCAGAACTATTTGAACAATAGCATCGATGTGCCACTTAGGCAAGTCAGCCTGTCCTGGTGATGTATAATGAAGATGCTTAAAGCATCGACGTTGGACTTTACTGCACCGACCTAACTTCACAATAGATGCATAAGATGCATCGACCTTGAGGATGATGACCTCTCTCCCACCGACCTTATGCTAAAAATGCTGGCTTACTAGCATCAACCCTTCTATGATGTGCACTAACCTTGTGGCACATACAGTGTACACCTGCATCGACCTTCTAGACCAGACTACCTATAAGCATCGACCTGATAGTGCACACTATATACATCAGCATGGACCTTCTTGACCAAAATGCATATGTGTATCGACCTTCTAGACTCAAACGATACACATGCATCGACCTATTTGTTCAATGCAGTGGGAGACGCATCGATCTTATAATGTAACACTTATGCATATGCACCTACTTTCTAGACTAGAATGGATATATGCACCGACCTTACTTTCTCAATGCATGAATATGCATCGACCTTATAATGCAGTCGCGTGATTATGCATCAACCTTTCTTTCTAAGTGCATGAAGATGCATTGACATGCTGGTCTTTAGCTGAGCCATTGCATCAACCTGACCACTATAAAAACCAATGATGCATCAACCTAACTACCATGGAATCCAATGATGCATCGACCTATCTAGCATGTTGTATATAGTTGATCTGATCTCTCTTTCCCGTGATAGTTGACTTCCAGTGTCGACACTTTCTTCATGACCTTTGAATTAACTTCAGAACCTGTTCTTGCAGAGTATGACATACATCTTCCATAATAAGATCATCATAGGATCAATCATGACATCAAAAGACAATGTGTCACCGCAACATCATCTATGCAACATCTACACATGAGACATCATGCACCAATGATCATCATCATGTATGGCAATATCAAAATCGCATGAAATATCAAAATCGCATATGACATCATGATGAGTCATATTTGACATCATCAAATGAGTCATAGTGTTTCACATCATCAAAACCATAGGGTCACAACATTCCAAATTAAGTACAGTCAACAAAGAGAAAAGTACAAGTATACAGCGCATACCCCAGCTTAGGCAACTGGTGACTAACACTGACTGCACAGACAACGTGAAGCCTCAGACGCACCTCTCGATGACCTCGCCTCACCTGAAAACATAGGGGTGAGCCTCATTTCATAGGCTCAGTTGGGATCCCGCGGACCCCGACCTTGCGACGAGAAAACAAGACAGCGAGAAAAGTAACGCTACACAATAGAAGTATGGCTGTAACAATAAGAAATAAATGGAAAATCTCACTATAACTAACTGTACAAGCGAAAGAACCGACCACGGTCCAACAAAACATAAGTCCGTGCCTGCCAGAAGATAGGAGCACCACCCACTAGAAGTAAGGCCGAATGCGTCCCCTGACATCTTACACTGCGCCCAATGTCTCCCTACACGCTCCAGGGGGAGACTGAGACATGTAACAAGTACCACGAACATGGACTAGCTGGGGTCACGCTCGTCAGCGCGGGTCTGACGTCGCCAACCACGTGTGCACACATAGACAATGCACCCTAGGTTAGGCCCTCTAGCTGGTTCTTCCCCAAATCCCAGACTAATGCAGGACAGACAGCGAACCACGGACTCTAGTAAGCTCGTGACTTGTCCCTTAGCGAGGGAAGCGTTTGGTCATGTGCGGTTGAGAAACTAGTAGTGAGCTAGGGTGGTCGGCTCTCTCTTTCGTGCCCGGATCGGGTCACGGGATGGGTTTCGCTCTCTCTCGCAGTAGTGATTTGAAATAATATATGAGCTAAGTTAACCTATCACTCATGTAGCGGCATATAAAAACATATACGAAATAAAGCAAATGCCAAACAATGAGGGTGGCGAGTGTACCTCTACGCTCCGGGCGTGGGGAAGATGACCCCCGCCAAGTACGGTAACTCCTAGTTAAAATAATTACCAATAATTATAGAAATGAATTTTTACTGCCCACTTCACGTAGGGAGGTAAAGGGCTACAATTGGGGCCTGGGAGGATCGATCTTGGGTTGACGGATGGCAACTTGGACAGCTGTGGTGGTAGCGTGCGTCGGCAACCATGGGCTCCATGTCCTGGTCGGCAGGCCGAGTGAGCTGAGAATGGTACTGCTGCGACTGTAGCTCCTCGAGAGATGTTCCTTGGGAGGCGACATGCTGGTTCACCTTGTGGAAGGCGAGGCATCTGGCCCGGGGGTGATTGTTGGTTGCTATCCACAAACTATTTCTTCAGTTCCTATAGCACGTGACCCGACGAGAATGGCTTCTGCGAACAGCCCTGACCTCTGATTGATGTGAGACTAGCGCCGTTGGAAATCTCATTCAGAGAGCTATGACCCCAGGCCAGAGAATGAATTTTATCTGTCTCTGTAATGGCCTTTATTGCTTTTACAATACTCTAGTTCATAGAACCAGATCTGACACGACAGATTTGGATCTGCCTGAGAATATGGTTGACCGGGGGGAAGGCGGTGGATCTGGAAGCGAGGATTTTTATGGGAGGTAGAGGGGGAAGTAAGGAAGACGCCAATATTATATATTTTTATTACTAACATATATATATATATTTCTCTTCTTTTCTTTTCCTCTTCTCTCTTTTTTTCTCTCTTTTTCTTTTCTTTTTCTTTGAAGCCCCTATAAAAGGGGGGCGGGGGAGTTCAAAACTCCCCCCCTTTTCTCTCGAACTCCTTCCCTCTCTCTTTCTCTCTCTTCGATGGCCGAACGAGCAAACCCCCTCTTCTTCCTCTTCTCCGTCCGTCAAACGCCGTTGTCATCACCGCCGCCATCGCTGTCGTTTTCTTCGGGGTGAGCAGGCAACAGAGCCCCCCTTCTCTTCTTTATTCTTCCTCTCCTCCCTCTGTTTCTTCTCCTCCTCCTCTTCTTCCTTTCGTCATCCTTGGGGAGGGGGGGACGGTGGAGCCCTAGACTCCCCGCCCCTCTCTTCTCCTTCCTCTCTCTTCTTCTTCCTCTTGTCTTCCTCTCCCTCTCCTTCTCCTCCTCCTTCTCTCTGTGGAGAACGGTGCCGGCGAGCGAAGTGTCGGGCGTGCCAGAGATGGGTTCGCTGGGTGTGTCGGGTAGTTAGGGTGCAGGCGTGTCGGGGATGGACCTTAAGGAGTGTGCCGGGGAAAGCCATAGGGCATGCACCGGGTAATGGGGACAGTGTGCTAGGTAGAGGGCCACCGTGGGTGTGCCGGGCTAGCGACGCCAGGGTTGTGCCGGGGAATGGCTTCACATGGTGTGCCGAGGAGCAAGCACCAAGTGTGCCGGGTAGCGCGGGGTGTGCCGCTAAAGCGGGGCACAGAGTGTGTGGGGCAGAGCTGCCAGGGCCGTGCCAGGGAAGGGGCACTGGGGCTGTGCCAGACAGCAGCTTCAGGGGTATGTCGGGGAAGGCCGCTCCAGGGTGTGTCGGGGAGGCCGCTCTAGGGGTGTGTCGGGGAAGACCATAAAGGTGTGCCGACGAAGAGTTGCTAGGGGGTGTACTGGTGAAGAGGCACTGGGGTTGTGCCGGACAACAGCTTCAGGGGCGTGCCGGCGAAGGCTGCTCCAGGGTGTGTCGGGGAAGGCCATGGAGGTGTGCCGGCAAAGGGGAGGGGAAAGGACTTCTTCAACCAAAGGACTTCCGATGTTGCCCCTTTGGGACCACCGTGACTTTGTTTGGGTCATCACTCCTTATGGATGCACACCCATGTTTTTCCTTACGCCTCAGGCCCAGGGAAAACTCTACCAAAATTTCATCAGAAATTATCGGTGTCTAATCCATTTTATTTGTAGTAGAGCCCCCTTATAGTATTCATTTCCTTCTATATTTAATGCCAAGGAAAGAGAATCTTGAAAGATCCAATTTGTGAAAGAAAATTCTCCTATGGCGACAATTGATGTCGGCATAGTGTTCGCAGAGCCACTCTACACCTAGGATGGCATCGTAGCCTTCCATATCAAGGCATACAAGGTCTGCAGGGAGATTATGACCTTCTATAGTTACCTCACTATTTGGGTAGTGGGTTTTGAGTTCAATTCCAAGACCTAAAGGTGTAGTAATAGCTAGGTTCGTAGGTAAGGGAACAGGTGAAATAGGTAAGGTTTTAGCAAAAGTAGTAGATATAAAAGAATGAGAAGCACTAGTGTCAAATAATACAAAAGCAGGATGTGAATAAATTTGGACAGTGCCTTCCATTAAATCATCATTCTTTGGCGCTTCCTCATCCAGTACGACATTAAGACAAGCCTATCGTCGACGTACACCATCATTTTTGGGAGGTTGATCTTTCATGAGAGGGCAATTGGGCATGCGATGCTCCAGACTTCTGCATCGAAGACAAGCACCAAGGTGCTTCCAACATTCTTTGGCCGAATGACCAAACATTTCTCAAAAAGTGCAAGCCGCCATGACTTGCCTCTCTTCTTCCTTCACCTTCTTATTTTTGCTTGTTGGGTCCCGGGATAGGCGAGTGGATAAGAAGGGGGGTTGAATTGTCCCCCACACTAGATGACAAGTTAAAATTCTATCCGCAGCGGAATTAACAACTTTTATCGAGATTGACTAGATCAATTAAGCAAGATGAACTAGTTCTCTAAATCTCGCCGCACTCACTCAAACATACAAATAATTTAAATGATTAAGCACACATCCACAAAAGCAAACCACAAGACACATGATTTTTAAGGTGGTTCAGGACCACGATAGGCTCCCTACATCTATCTCTCACCAAACTCGGTGAGGCTTCACTCGGAGATAAATCTCCAAACAGAGACGACGCTCCAAACACACACGGAATGACGCCCGCACACACACACACACAGAGACGCAGTCTCCAACACGATCCGACGACAGGATCACCAACACATACACACACACTACAACAACCACAGCACAATGACACACATGATTGCATGCAGGTGATCAAACACGACCGTATACATAGACGGCCACACACACTTGAATATCTCTATGTTCGGAAAATAAACACGAATGACAATATATGCTCAGATCCATATAGAACACATGGCAAACATTACAAAACAATAACTAAAAGATGTAGAGATTGTTCCCCCTTTGATTTCCTTCGCCCCGGCGGGCCGCCAGCCGCTCAAGCCCCACGCAAGCTCCTCCGCCTTCGCCGACCGCCTCGCTATGACCACCCTCGCCTGCGCCGTAGACGAGCGCTTCCACGCCTCGGCCATCGACGCGCCGCGCCGCGACGGCCAGCCCAACTACACCGCCGACACCCTCGCCGAGCTCGAACAAACCCTCCCCGCAGCCGTTCTCTACAACCTCGTCGGAGCCGACAGCTTCCTCAACCTGCCCCACTGGCGCGACCCCGACCGCCTGCTTGCGGTGGCCGAATGGATCGTCGTCAGCCGCCCCGGCTTCTCGCTCGACGACCTCTCCTCACTTCATCTCACGCCCGCGCAGCGAACCCGCGTCCACCTGCTGCAAACAGTTCACGAAGATCTCTCCGCCACCCGCCTGCGCGAGCGCCTGCACGCGGGCGATCCCTGCGCCGACCTGCTTCCGGCCACAGTCGCAAGCTATATCCGTACCCACCGCCTCTACCTTTAGTGCACCCCGTCATCTCGACCCGAGCCGGGGAGGTCCCTGCATCTTCCCTGAAGCAACCCAGCGGTAGGCAGAAGAGCCACCGCTTCAAATCACCGCTCCAAATCAAAACAGGGGCGTCGCATCGATTTGCAACAATTCAGAAGGCGGCAACGTCATTACACTGCGATCTCCACTACAGCGTGCGGTCAAGCCGCATCCCTGCGATGGAGAGGATGTACTTTGCGCCAACTCGACCCGTCGCGAGGACATGCGATGGGGACGCTGGAGGCTGCCTTGCGTCATCCCCGAAACTACCCTGTGCGATGGAATCGAAATAAACATCGGCAGGTCCGAAACTATCGGAATACGCTCGGGTTCTTTTCTAGCTAGGCACCAAAATCCCTTTGTTCTCAATTTGTTCGGGAGAATCACGATGGCATTGAAGCTAAAATATTTCGCCCTCACGGCAGCGCTCTTCATCGCACTCACCTTTTGCTTCGAGCGGCCCGCGTATGCCTACGTCGATCCCGGCTCCAGTCTGCTCATCTTTCAAAGCCTCAGCGCCATCGTCACCGGAACCATCTTCTATTTCCGCCGCAAGATAAAGGCCCTCTTCACGCGCTCTTCCGCGGATACGACCGATGTATCGAGCAAGACACGTTAAGATGGCGGAACCGTCCTCCTTCGCCCATCTCCCAACCTTTCGCGACCCCGCAGGACACGTAGAGATCAGACCGGACGCGGTGTACCGCAACATCCGCTCGCCCTTCGACGCGGAGATCCTCGAATCCGCATCCGGCTCGATGGAGGCGAGCCGATCTTGCCACGGGACCGTCATGTCCCAACCATCCCCACCTCCAATCGTTTCGAACTCCTCCGACAAGTCCGGGAGGATGAAGCGAAAAAGAAGAAGCCCGCCGTACCGACAGTAACTCAGAGTCCCCTGCAGCGGCCCAAGTCACGAGCTCCCTGGCCAAGGGCGGGGGGCAACCCAATTGAGGAGCATCAGCTCCACCTGAAGAAGATATGGGTCACTAAGGAGGAGGCCCAAATTATAAGGCGCGCAAGGACGGAGGAGCCCTTCCGCATGTCAGATCTTCAACAAATACGGAGTCCAACATGATGTGTGAAAAGGGATGAACTACCGATCTAGAGGGGGGGTGAATAGATCTACCCCAAATTACAAATTCTCTACAGTAGTTGAAACAAATGAGGAAATAAAAGAACTACTATGAACAGAACTGCCAAAAACAATATGAATTGACTATCAGAAGATCTGATAAGAAATGTCAATCAATCACGAAGCACACCAATTGAATTTGATCAATCAAATCAGTATGGTACTTGACGGAGGTTTGATTCGAAAATCTCCTCACGTAAGGGTCAATTTTCCAGATAGACGTAATTTATCCTTCTGACTGAGCCTTTTTATATACCAATGAGTGATTGACCACAGTACAGATATATGATGAAGAAAATTCAGAACAGTTCGATGTCAAATGATAATGAATTAGAATAGAGAATTTCAAATAACAATCAATCAACCAAGTTTGGTACTCGGCGGACGTTTGATCTAAGATCTCCTCACGCAAAAGGTGGCGTTCAAGATAGGCTTAACCTATCTATCTAGCCACGCCTTTCTATATACCTGTTGGTTGATGACTAGAGAGCATGTGACAGATGAATATATCATCTTTACTGCGATTAGATGAATCACATACAAGATAGATCAATTTTTAGGTGGTTCGATCTCGAGCTTGAAATCTACGTCCACCCCTTACTAAATTGAGTAAGACTTCCGCTGCCAAACAGCTTGAGTCTGCTGATCCACAGCTTCGGGGATAAAATCCCCACAACCAGTTGAGCCTCACAGCTTACTTTTCCGCTGAGCAATCACAGCTTGCTGTCCGAGAATCACACCTCGTCGCTGAGCACCACGACTTGCTCTGCTGATTCACAACTTACAGAGAATTCAAAAAGGGAAACTAAAGAACAAAGAAAAATGATGAAAGAATGAGAAAAAATGTAGCTCCACTAGAGCGATCTGACTCGTATGCACGGACTCAACATTACACAATCATGAAATGTGCACAGACCTTGTTTGTGTTTGCACGAACTTCAATTGTGTAAGATGTAGACTTGCATGGACCTAATCTTTTAAAGACTGAGAAATGCATGGACTCTGAACTACTCACACAGCTAATATGCATGGACTCGAATGAGTGCTTTGACAAACATGCACGGACTCAAAGTGCATTGGCAAACATGCACAGACTCAAAGTGCGATGGTAAATGTGCACGAACTCAAAGTGCATTGGCAAACATGCACGAACTCAAAGTGCATTAGCAAACATGCACGGACTCAAAAGATGCACAGACTTGAGGTCGCCAAGTGCACTGATTTATATGCATGTGTGAGAAACTTGCACAGACTCTATGGAAAGCACAGACCTCATTTTTGCACAGACTTTATAAAACACTGAAGGGAAAAACTTGCACGAACTTTGTAAAAATATGCACGGAGTTTATAATACACAACAGTAAAACCTGCATAGACTTCACACATGCACGGACTTGAAATACACTTGCACGGACTATGCACAGACTTTAAAGCACAAATAGCAAAACATGCACGGACCTCTCACATGCACGGACTTATGTTTGCAACAGAACTAAAAACATGCATGGACTTATGTTTTTGCATGAGCTTTGTTTTCAAGAAAACTAAAACATGCTAGGACTTTGAAACATACACGAACCTTAGAATGTGCACATATAGAAAACATAAAACATGCACGGACTATGTAATATGCACAAACATTATCTTTCTGACCTTAACACATGATATGCATGGGGTTAATATGCCTAATGCTGCCTAATGCAAGAATTGCACTAATCTAGAAATGCACACATGAAGAGATATGCTTGACCTTGGCCTTAGACAATAAAACCTACACTGGCTTTAGAAGAAAGTGCATAGACCTCTATACACAGTGTAACAAGGTTAATGCGTGAAATGATGTATGCACAGATTCAGAAACACAGATGCTATCATTCAATCATCAAAGTCACAGATGCATAAGTTCAATCATGCAAATTCATATGGTGACTTATGGTGTTGCTATCATCAAAGCTACAGTCATTCAAACATGCAGACTCATGTCCATGTTCAGATGGAGTCATTCAAGTATACAGACTCATGTCGTGACTTATAGTGTTGCTATCATCAAAATCACAGGGACACAAAAAATCTGAGCTGTGATCCATACAGACATTATTTTATGTCTTAAATAAATATAGGTTCTTTCTAACAGTCTGTAGATTGCTATTGTCAAAATCTAAAAAAAATCAAATATCTCAAAATCTAAAAGAAAATCAAATATGTCAAAATAAAAAAAATCAAATATGTCAAAATCTAAAAAAAATAAATATGTCAAAATTCAAAAAAATTAGATATTTTAAAAATAAAAAATTAGATATTAAAAAATTAGAAATAAAAAAAATCTAATACTTGTCTTTTGTTCCTTTCTATTTATTTTTTCTTGAGGACAGATACGTAATTTATTTGTTAAGTGTGCAGGTTGTAGGTTCAAGCCTCCTTGTTCTATATCTTTCGCTCTGTCTCCTATCCACATCTTTTGATCTGTTTTCCCCTCTTCAATCTTATCTTTAGATCTGTTCTAAAGCTCATGTCCTTCTCAGCTTTAACTTACTTGCTTGATTATATGTCTATGAGATGGCTTTACCTCATGATTTTGAATCTGGCGATTCTGCGTCATCTGATCTTGGGCTTTGATTGAAGAGTGTATCTGTCATGTGTGTCATTTGTCACACTTGCCTATGTCCCTATGTGTTGTCACACGTGTCTATGTCCCTCCGTATTGTCACACATGTTGTTGTCCCTTCGTGTCCCCACGCGTCTTTTGTCCCGCCATGTCCTTGTCACATGTGTCTATGTCCCGCCGTGTCATCGCACATGTTGTCTTTTGTCTCCCGTGGTGTTGTCGTCTCACGTGTCTTTGTCCCACCATGTCCTTGTCCCACCGCGTGTGCTGTCCCGTTGTGCGTTATGTTGTCTTGTCCCACCGTGTCACACGCGTGCTTATTGTTTGCTCTTGTGATGTTTTGCTTCATTCATCTTTGATATGCCATGTTTCATTCATATCTATTATGTTATGTTTCGTTCATCTTCATGATTTTTTTATATTCATGTTATATCCGTGTTTGGTTCATACTGTTGCCATTGTCTTATGTTGAAAATCCATAAAAAATAGAAATTAAAAAATCTAAAAAAAATGTCATTTTGCTTGGCGGGCAAGTCAGGTATGACTTTCTATCCCTTCTCATTGTTGCATTACAATATGATATCTACGTTATTATAGGCTCTCAAGGACCGACTGGTTACTCGTGTGTTTTGGGATCTGATATTCTCCTTTAACAAAAATGATGATGATCTAAGAGCATACGGTTAATCGTTGGATAGGCTGCTCGGTTGCGTCGGGTGGGGGACGATGGACTCTGTCTCGCACGTCGTGGTTGCAAGAAGACTTTTGACCCTATCTTGGCTCGGCCTAGCAATGTTGTTAATCTTATTCAAATTTGTTGTTAATTTTATTTAAATTTGTTGCTTCACTTTTTTAGGATGTCTACACCTACACCCACGTCTATTTCCATTTCCGATGGTGCATCTTCAAATGCAAAGACTCAAGGGCCCAATGCCGAAAAGGGCAAATCAAAAGACATTAGGTGGAAATATGAAACTTCTGTCAATACCCACAATAGAGATGAATTGTCATGAAACTTTTGTAAGTGTCTAACGGGGGGATTTACCGACTGAAATAGGATTTAGCCGGTATCGATACAAATGTGACAGCATGCCAGAAGGTTCCCATGGAGGTGAAGTTAGAAATCAGGGAATACATGCAAAAGGCCAAGCAAGTTAGAAGTGAGAAGTTGCGAATGGTGAGGGAGGCCGAAGGTAGAAATGACTTGTTGAAGGATTCATCTCAATTGGTGGAGGTCTCTCAAGTTAATGTACTTGATGACATTCTTGCAAAGCCACCACAGATGAAGGATCATATGGACAAGTTTTGCACTCCTGATCCACAACAAGCTAAGACTGTAAGAGATAAAAAAAAATGGGAAAAAGAGCATCGTGAAAGGGTCCTCCAATACATAGATAGATGGTTTTATTAAGCTGGCATCCCATTCAATATCGTGCGCCTACCCAGCTTTCAAACCACGTTGGAAGCCGTAGGACAATACGATCCGTGATTTAAAGGGCCTAGGTATGAGATTCGTGAGACCATTTTGCGTAAAGAGATAAAAACAACTCATGGATGTCCAAAAAGAGAATTGGGTGAGATATGGTTGTAACATCATGTCCGATGCATGGGCAGATGCGAGGGGGCGAACAATCGTCAACTTTCTTGTGAACTCTCCAAGTGAGATTTTTTTTTCTTGAAATCAATGAATGCCCATCCTCAATCTGTTTTCTTTCTCTTTGTGTCACACTCTCTCTCTCTAGATGGGATTGTATTCTTTATATCGGTTGATGCTTCTTCACATATGAAAGATGCCAAATTGTTGGCAAAGTTATTAGACAAAGTTATTAAAGAGGTTCGTGCCAAGCATGTCACCCAAATTGTGACTGATAACTGAGTCTAGTTATGTGGCAATCGAGAGAATGTTGATGGCAGCTCATCCTCATTTATTTTGGACACCATGTGCTGCCCATTGTTTAGACTTGATGTTGGAGGACATTTTCAAATTGTCTCCAATGAAAGAAACCATTCGTAGAGCCAAATTGATAACTACATTTATTTATGGGCACACAAGGATTCGAGGGGTCCATCGGGGCAGTCGGGTGGGCCGCGGTGGGACTACTGGCATAGAGGCGTCGGTGGTAGACAGTTCTCACGACGACGATGGCAGCTAGCAGTGCTTGATAGGTGGTGTAGTCGCTGCCAGAGGAGAAGATCAGGGTCCGCATGGCACTGTCGGACTGCTCGGTGGTAAGCTCGCGTGCATGGGAACATAGAGACGGCAGTGGCGATGGCAGCTAGTGTTGCCGGTGATGGCGTCTAGCTCTGCATGGCGGTGCTATGGACGTGGGTGGCGGATGTCACCTGCATGCTCAGGTGTAGGGAAGTTGGGCAGGGCGGTGTCACGACGGGCAGGATAGTGACAGTTGCATGCATGGGCAGGTGGTGTGCTCGTCAGGCACAGGCGAAGAGGCTGGAGGGGGCGGTGCAGTGATGGATGGGGCAATGGGGTTGCCTGACTGGAATAGGACTGTGATGGGGAAGGGATGCAGAGTCTAGCCAACGTTGAAGTGTGGTGCCAGTGGGAGGGGGGTATTAGCTACGTGCTTGGTGAGGGGGGGAGGTTTAGCGATGGCATATAGTGAGCATAGGGGATTAAGGGAAGGCGGTGGATGGTGGGTAGGAGAACTATCACTGGGAGGAGCGAGAGGAGTCAGCTTGGGTGCCGCGGTGATGAGCAGAGGGAGACAACACGACGAATAGGGGTGTAGATGGGAGTTGGGTGGCTCTGTGACGACTGGGTTGGGCTAGGGATGGTTCTGTAGTGTCCCGGTGGAGGTGACTGTGGGGAAAGAGGAATGGCTGGCTGCAGGGCGAGGGTGGCTGTGTGGGGGAGGCTTCTGCAGGGAGAAGGGGAGGCGCCCTAGGGAGGTCTCTGCAGGGAGAGGTGGCTGTGCACTGTTGCTTAGGGAGAGGGAAGGAATGGATGGTAGCAGTGTGGGTAGTGGTGGCAGATGGTGAGAAGGGAGGATGGGGGGGAAGGGTGGTGGACGGAGGATAGGAAGGGGCATCTCACCTTGGGGCATCTCACCCCATCTCCTTCTCGGAGAAGAACAAAGAAGGCTTCACACCTCACTGATAATTTTCCAAAAATTTCTAATCAACTTCATTTGCATTTAGTGATTGTAAATCGTTACTTTTAGGTTGAAGCTTCATCGGTGCAGCATGCGGGCGGCGATCCCACGTGTAGCAACCCTGGCAAATTGAAGGAATAGAAATCTTAAGAAGCAATTAGTCAAGGCGGAGATTCGGCACCCCCAGTCGGATTATATCCGATAATGGCTAGATGGATAAGGTAAAGAAATATAGTAAAACATACGGTATGAAACCAAAGTACAACGAGTAATAAGATGAATATATAGAGATGAAAGTTCATGAGAATATGATCAAGCAAGATTATGAGTTGGCCTTTCACGAACAAGAATGTACCAGCACGTAACGAGAATGCACTCTTCATAACCATAAAGGCTATGCACTAGAAAGTCAAGCAAGCAAGTATAATTTCATCATGTGTATCGTGGATTTGACTCGTTTATAAAAAAAGTACTCCCAGTACAAAGCGACGTCAGTGTTCATCGTACCTCATGATTTTCAGCACATTTTTGGCTCCCTGTCGGGGGGGCCTAGCGTCGAGCCCTTGGATACTGTCCGTGCCCGCTCTTGCATCTTCAAGTTATAAATCAAGTTACTTCCACAAAATATAAAGTAGGCCAATAATGTACAATTCCAACAATAGTTTCATGATAAGGTAGCCAAGGTAAGAACGCACCAATATAAGATCATGAGAGTTCAAGGATGAAGTAAGAGAAGGTCATGCCACGGGAGTAATCCGGTAGCATAACGGTACATTCTTTAGTTTTCATAATTTATAAATAACTTCTTAAACATAATGTGAGATTCCAGATAATCCAAGGACCATCTAGGAATAGATTTTAACTAACCCTTTGGTCAAACCATGGGCTAGGGCACGAAACAAGAGGTTGCGGTCAAGACCAGACCATTTCATGAGAATGCGGTCAAGACATGACCATTTCTTGGAACATGCGGTCAAGACTGGACCGCAATCATGTGGAGTTGACACAAGAAAGAGATCGAGCCGACAATGTAGGGGGTTCTAGCAAAATGCGATCATGGGAGGGCCACCACTTGTTAGTAGTGGTCACCTGATGGCCGCAACTAGCCAGGGCACAAAAATGCTGGTAACGCAAGTGCTTTCTAAACTAATAGATTTTTAGGGTACAACTAGCTCGGCATCCTAGTGATAATCCCAAGCTCATGAAGACTTATGGAGGTCTTGAAACAAGATCACCTAGTCTGACAGAAGGAATATTCTGCGGAGAGGTTCACAAGTCCAAGAAAATGTTCCTATAACATGCAAGTGTAACTAATAGTCACATACCAGGGTATGTGCTATGTACTTAAGAAAGACTAGCGATCAAAATCATCACAATACACCAAGTTTCATAATCATAAGGAAAAGAATTTAAATACAAGACTATATACTTTTGGGCATGACATTAACATAATAAGGAAAAATAAAATTTAAAGTCGCGCTCGTCAGCGCGGGTCCGAACCCTCAACCTCGTGTGCACACTCAGACCATACGCCCTAGGCCTGTCCTCTACCTGGTAATCCCCCCCGAGCCAGGACTCGGCTGTGTGTGGGGGCCCTACGGTAACCAGCCTACTCACCATCTCTCTCAGGTACGTCATACCAGTGCCCCCAGTGGGCCGACACACGCGTGCCGTGGAAGCTACGACTAGTGGATGGGTCACCAGAGGTAAGAACTGACTCACAGAAATCACAGATCGAAGCAAACGGGACTACAAAACACCTGGTGCAGCCCAGACCCTGGCGGTCCAACCTTGGAGCCCCACAGGCTCTGGCGGTCCAACCCTGGTCTGCCACAGGACTCTAGCGGTCCAACCCTGGAGCGCTAGAAGAAGAGGTAACGCTGGCTCTGCCGCACCTGCCTCAGGCCGCCACAGCACTCTAGCGGACCAACCCTGGTGCGCTAGAAGAAAGATCACGTTAACTCTGGCGCCCCAATCTCAGGCTGCCACAGCGCTCTAGCGCCCGTACCTATGGTCGCTAAAGGCACAAGACCCCAACGGACAAAAACTCAACAGTCGGAAATCAACGATCAACTCACCCCTCTGGCGGTCGAACCATGGAGCGTTACATGCTCTAGCGGTTTATCGTGCGGTCGCCAGGCCGACAGACGTCCTACTGACAAAATAGTACCCTATAGCGCACCCACCTTGGGACGCCACAGCCTCTGGCGTGCCTACCTTGGGCCGCCAGTGAGTGTGGCGATCTCTGGAAGGACCGCTACACCCACCCGAGAACGGGGTAGCGGGAACATTCCCAAAAAATCCTTTCCATGCCCCGATCATCCACGGATGATGGGGAAAACAAGGAGGAAGCTCCTCCGAAACCCCTAGCATGCATCTACGCCCTTAGATCGGTAAAAAACTCGACGAATCGGCGGATCGACGCACAAGCCCTAAAACATTATTTTTACCCTCCTGGTTTGAAATAAGCCCCTCTCCGTGGCCTACAAATCACGGGGAACGACGGGATGAGCATGGGAATCTGTCTCCCTACCTCAATGGAGCAAGGGCTCCGCCGGATCGCCGCCAATCGAAGGAAGAAACTTTTAGAACGCCAAACTCCCCGCCTCTCGCCGCGAAAAGGGCACTGCCGCGCTTGCCTCATCGCCGCCGCCACTGCCACGCCGTCGCCGGAATGTGTGGGGCCGCGCCTTGGTCGTCCGGGAAAGGAGGGTCACGGTTGGTGGCGCTCCAACGGAGAATCAAGGTAAGGAGACATACTTTCGGGTAAGTTCTTTAGAACATTTGTTTACAATACTAAGGTCTATCATCTCCCCAAATTTCATGCTACGAGGTCGAGTATCCAAGGAGATCGAGGCTTCTAAAGTTGCTGGTTTCAACACGCCAACCCAGGAAACTGTGCAATAGGGTGCTGAAGATCAGGAGAATAGAGAACCTAAATGAGGTATTTAGAGTTTAGGGCTTTAGAGCTATTTGTTCCCAATAGTTTCACCTTCTTACCCTCCAAATTTCACGTCCTTAGGTCAAGATGTTGAGGAGATAGGGCAACGTGAAGTTGCTAAAAAATCACAGGAAGAGAAGGTCTAGGGAGAGACTTGCATGCCCAAATTAGAAGTTTAAAGCCTAGTCAAGAGGTAGGTTATCTCATGAACGGCAAGAACAGCATGTTAGAGATAAAAGCCCTCTAGTTTTACTTGATTTCATGCATTATTGATCATCAATTTCATATTTTAATGAGTTATACGTTCATGCAAAATCCTTAACCCTAATCAAAGTTAAAAAGGATATTCCCTTGCTAATTCCATGAAACCTATGCATCTAGATAACTTTTAATTCATTGTCATGACTAGAGTAGCCAAGTTATGGCATGTTTTAATCATGATTTTCTTTATTTTTTATTTTTCTATTAGTAGAGAGCTTAACAGTCTATCATGAGCCCGTTAGGAGACTATAACGGCCCTATCCTGGTCCGTTACACCCTCTGTATATGATGAAAGAATTCTGTGAACTCTGACGGACCTTCCTTAGACCGTTACAGGAACATGATGCGCCCATACTGGTCTGTCACCTTATTGTGACGCGCCCATGCTTGTCCATCACCTATACTATGTTCTGTCAACCCAAGACAGACTTAAAAATAGTCTAATTAACGTATATATGCCTAGTTAATTAGATTTTAACATGTTTTTATGGTTTGGGGTTAAGTACTGATTCATGATGGCAATTGCATATTTTATGATACTTTGGATCTATTTTGAAAGCATATTCTAATTTCATGACCAAAGCTCTATAATTTGTATTAACTCTATGATTTTAATTGATGTATTGACGGAGTTTTATCATGAGTCACAATGTTATACATTCTATCTTATCCATAGAGTCATTTTCTTTAAGTACGTGACGCATACTCCAGTATGTGTCCATTAGTTACACTTTTACACTATAGGAACACATTCTTGAACTTGAGGACCTCTCCATTGGATATTCCTTCTAATGGACTAGAAGCTTGTTTCCTGGCACCCATGAAGGAACAATAGGGATGGCAACAGGTCCCTGCAAAGAACAAGAAAAAGAAGAATGCACGTCATCCCAAAGTGGGTGCACATGTCCGTGGCATCACACCACGACCCACTCCACCGGTGACAGTACATGTGTGGATCAACCCACTCGCAGTCATCAGAATACCTACACACAATCGGAGGAGGCAGACTTCGCTGCCAGTGACCAACGAAGTTAGCCTTGAAGCCCGGAAGTTGCAGAATTATATAGATGGGCTAGATGAATATGTATAGCCTGAACTGAAGCCTATGCTAATGCGGGACCACATCCCATGGCAAGAACTAGAACAACTTTCACTCAAGCAGGAGCAAATCATCTGATAAGGATGGCAGCCTGTTCTGGGGGCAAGTGCCAACCGAAGGAAAGAAGAAAAAATAAGAGAAGAAAAGAAAGTCCAGCAAGGTCAAGAAAGAACTGGTGGTATCCTGTAATACCCTCTTGGCTCTCTTCACTTTACCCGGTGAAGAGGATGAAGAAGAGAGATGCTTCACACCCGTTGCCAAGGAAAGCCGGGCTGAGGCCGCAACTGGTCATGCAACCCGATCAGGCCGGAAATGGGGTTGCCAGCCGCCCGCTAATCACAACATTATATTCAGGGGCGAACAGCCCTACAAGATACCTCCCTCGGAGGTCAAGGGAGCCCAAATCCCTCCTCCGCCAGGCTTATACAACCAGAGTGGGGGTAGCATCGCCACCCCTTCCTTCCTGGAATTTTTGAAAATGTCAAAAGGAAAGCAACTGTGTCAGGATGTCGACCCTGCAATCAGGGCTACCCACCTGTAGCCCCAGCAACCTTCTGGAGTTCTGGATGAAAATGAAGCTTGTCCGATAGCAGCCAATGAAGGGCGGCAAGAGCATGACACCAAACAGAAGGATGCTGAGTCAGAGCCCGATGAGGCAGGTACGTCAGAGGCCGTAACTCAAAACCCTTCCAAGCCCAAGTGGGCAGAGGAAATGAAGCTGTCTAATGTCTGAGCTGGAAGTAGGATAATGAAACTACTCAAGAAGCTTTCGGCAAGATTTACAATCTGGGAGATCCTTTCTCTGAGTGAAGAGACCCGACATGCGACCATCACTGCTTTGTAGACGCCTGCTCAATATGAAACCTGCTTGGCTGAAACAGTACCGAAGGCCAGCATGACCTTCACTCAGGAGGACATGCTGCTCCCTACTATCAGCCACAACAGGCTGCTATATATGAAAGGAATCCTTTGTGCAGTGGTTTGATTGCCTTGTCTGATTCCGCTAGATGAATGCTTAGGGTCGATCATTCTTCTCTTATCGTTGGTATATTGAAGAATTGGGTTGCACACAGTCTGTTTGACGACAGTATTGAGAGTCCTTTTGTCATTGTTCCAAAGTCACTAATCTACTTATCTGTAAGCATTTTAGTTGACTTAGTAAATCTGTTAATTTCGCAACCGTTCACTCGTAAGAAGTTTTAATTGGGCAAAATTGTTAGAAGGGGATTCATTCACCCCCCCTTCTGAATCCGAGCCTAGCACCCTACAATTGGTATCAAGCATACCATCCATTGCTACAGCTGTTGGATTTACTGCCCTGACCTTCAGTCTTGCAATCGTGGTCGATCATGCTGCTCATGGGTACTTGGCGGAACCAACTATTTTCGGGACCTTGCCACCGGTGGTTGGCTTCCCCAACTTATTGGGGGTCACCTTTACTGACGTGCTAGAGGTGGAAGCTCCGGAGCTGGATGGAGGAAGTGCTGACAAGAAGCTAAGGGTTCCTCACACCCAAAGCCGCAAAGGCCTACTAAGAGGCCAGACCTAATTGACAAGTTGTATGGTGCACCATGTGGCCTAGGCCGGCCGACCCATCTACTACAACAAGCCCGGGATCCATCGCCAAGGAAGCTTCCAAAGGAAAACTACTACCCCTGTCACCGGGGCAGCTTTCAACATCTGAAAAATCTACACTTATTGGTGGCGTCTGCATCTTTCTAAATGGGCACGATGCTCAAGTGATTCAAGACCGCATGGTCCCAGCTATACCAACCCATAATTCCTTCTAGGCCCTGTCCGGGAGGAGAGTTGAAAAAGAAGAAACATGCCGCCAAGGCCAAAGAGAGTTGGCCCCGAGGCCGAAGCAGTTCAAGTAGGTGTGGGTCCCTAAAAAGATCCAGCATGTCCGCCAAAGTGCACCTATTCACCCCTACCCCGAGCCCGTGGAGGTGACGAGGAGGAATGAGAGGGGTTTAGCCTGAAGGAGAGATAAGACGGCCGTGGATCCTCCACACCATGCTGCCTTCAAGGCCTGTGCCCGACAGGCCAATATCTGAAAATTGGGGAGAAGATTTGATCAACTTGCTGGGATAGCCCGGCTGGCTTATATTCCTCCTGTGCGAGGTCGACAGCTATCACCCATTGTAAGACCCGTGTTTTAGCGAATTCTTAGTGGTTCAGATCTAGGTTTTATTTTGTGAATATCGACTATTTTTACAGATTTTTAGGGGTTCGTCAGAAAATGACAACCATTTGTAATGTAGTTAGTGTCAAACTGACCACTGGGATGTCAAGATCTCAACCTCACCAGTTTCGTGTCGATTGGTCATCATTTGGGGCCGATAGGAGTCTGGAAACCCCGGTGACTTGATTTGGGTTGATTCGTGGGAATCGCCCCGATCTCGCAATCTAATGCGTTTTGCCACGTGCATGTGGTATTTTTGGACTCCCGGAGTGATTTCCCATCGATTGGGCGTATTTCCCTGCACTACGGCGTGCATGGGGCGTGGAACGGACCGATTCGGCCGTTTCACCGTTTTAAACATCGGATTGGCATAACGGTCCTACCAGAGGCCGTTATGTGCATAACGGTCCCCCGATAGACAGTTATGTTTCGTTCACCATTTTCTATCTTCTGAGGTCTTGGAGTATAACGGACCAAGACTGGTCTGTTATGTGGAGCATAACGCCCCAGTCCAGGCGCATTATGGTCGGGTTATTTTCGAGGCCGACTGCTGTTGTCAGCCCTCAACGACCATGTTCACCTCAAAGACCATGTCAGTAGGTTAGCATAACGGACTCCTCCCCGTGTGTTATGGTCAATATAACGCCCTTGTGAAGATCCGTTATGGTTTGCTTGGCCGATGTTTGGCTGGGTAGGGCGGTTGATATAACGCACCTCACCCTGTGCGTTTTGTGGCGATGACGGATTGGTCGTGGTCCATTATGTGCCCTCGGCCTGTGGTTAATGTTTTTGAGTCTGTTGAGTATAACGCACCTACCCTTGTGCGTTATACTAGTATAACATGCCTATTGTGGTCCATTATACTTCATTTTATTAGTGTATTTGTCTGTTGAGCATAACGCACATGCTCTAGTGCATTATGTCGATATAACGCCCTTAGCTTGGTGCATTATGTCGTCTGTATGTGGTTTCTGGTTTGGTTGGAATAATGCCCCTTCCTTCGTGCGTTATGTTGATATAATGCCCCTATGCTGGTGCGTTCTATCATTTGCATGGGGTTTTAGATCTGGTTGGCATAACGCCCCTTCCTTGGTGCGTTATGTTGATATAACGCCCCTATGCTAGTGCGTTATATCATTTGAATGTGGTTTTAGGTCTGGTTGGCATAACGCCCCTCCCTTGGTGCATTATGTGGGTATAACACCCCTATGCTGGTGCGTTATGGTCCTGTTTGCCATGATGGCCATTGCTTGTTCTATGTTGTGCGTCAGTCTGTCATAGGTCCTTGTTTAGGACGGTGTCTATCTAGGAAATTCTTAGGGTGAATGTATACAACATGGACTTCATTACTAAGTTCATGAAATTGAAGCCCACTATTGTAAAGGAGTTGCCACGGCTAGCAGAGCTACAAGAGATAGAACAACAAGAGGTAGAGTAGCAACAACAACTAGAGCAGGTAGAGGAAGTATAACTAGAGTCTGAACAGCAACAGTAGCAACAAGAGGTACAACAAGAGTAGTTGCCAACAGAACAACAAGAACAACCACAATTATAAAAATAGCTAAAGCAGCTGGAAAAGGAAGAGCTAGCAGAACAACAAGAGCTGCAACTAGAGATGGAAGTAGTGCAGCAGCTAGAACAACAGATTGATCAACTAGTAGAACAACAAATACAGCAACTAGAGATGCAAGAAGAGCAGCAGCTTGAATTGTAAGCAGAACAGCAGGAAGAACAACAAGAAAAGCAGTTGGCAGAACAACAAGAGCAAGTCCAGGAAGAACAACAACAGGAGTTAGAATAGCAACAGCAGGAAGTTCAGCAAGAAATGGTACAGTAGCCAGAGCTGCAGATAGAAGAGCAGCAGATAGATGAGATTCAAGACATCTAAGAAAATATTGATGATATACTTCTTGATGATGTAAACCAACAACAAAAGATGGAGCAAGAGCAGCTGTAGGAACAGCAAGATGAGCAGCTGCAACAAGAACAAGAACATGAGGAATTAAAACAGCAAGATGAGCAGTAGGATATATAGGAGCAGGCAGAACTAGAGCAACAGGCAGAGCTGCAGGAAGAGCAGCAGGAACAACAGCTTGAGCATCAACAAGAAGTTCAGACAGATCCTGCAGTGCCACAAGACACTTATCATGGACCCTATCATGGACCATTGATGACTTTTGGCATACAACCACCTTTGTCCCCTGAAGAGCCACCTGAATTTCATGTGTCTACATCAGAGGGACCAAGTTCAACTCCTAGTGCATCTGACATTCATCCTACACTGGTAAGACTTCTGTTGTCTCAGTTCAAGAATGTGAATTCCTCTATTATGCAATTGAATCTGGCACTGGAAAGCAATGTTATCAGAATCGGACCGGTGTCTGAACCGGACAATGAGCTGGTTCGGTTCGAACCGATTTGACCGTTCAATCAAACCGGTTTGAACCGTGATGTCATTATAATATTGATATATGGTCTGACCCGATTCTATAACCTAAGACAATAAAAAATAAGATATAATAATCAAAATAAATAAACATACATGTATAATTATTAGTCCTGATTATGTAAAGAGTCAGATACCAATTGTGGTAGTATCGTTGGCATTGGGTTTATGCTAACACAAGGAATCAGGTATATCTGACCTTAGATTGAAGGTCTAGGCCATTAAGTTGTATTGATTGGTCCTGACAGAGAGTCAAGTACCAATTATGGTGGTATCATTGACATTGTGCTTATGTAAATGTAGGAGACTAGATTTATCTGGCTTAGACGGAAGGTCCAGGCCATTAGATTGTAGAGATTGGTCCTGACAAGGACTCAGGCACCTACCATAGTTATATCATTGGCATCGGGTCTATGCCAATGCAAGGGATCCGATTTATCTGGCTTAGACAGAAGGTCTATGCCATTAGGTTGTGGTGATTAGTCCTGACAGAGAGTCAGATAGCAATTAAGGTAGTATTATTGGCATTGGGTTTATATCAATGCTAGGAATCAGGTATATTTGGCCTTAGACTGAAGGTCTAGGCCATTAGGTTGTATTGATTGGTCCTGACAAAGAGCCAGATACTAGTCGAAGTAGTATTGTTAGCATTGGGTTGATGCCAATGCAAGGAATCAGGTGTATCTGGCCTTAGACTGAAGGTCTAGGCCATTAGATTATGTAAATTGGTCTTGACAAGAAGTCAAGTACCAAGTACGATTGTATCATTGGCATTGGGTCTATGCCAATACAAGGAGTTAGGTTTATCTGGCCCAGACAGAAGGTCCAGGCCATTAGGTTGTGGAGATTGCTCCTAACAGGGAGTCAGGCACCAATCATAGTCGTATCATTGGTATTGGGTTTATGCCAATGCTTGGAATCGAGTTTATCGGACTTAGACAGAAGATCTAGGCCATACCATAGCCTCAAGCGGTCATTGCGTCCCTAGGGAGGTATTCCCAAGACTACGAAAGTATCCCTGCATAGCCTGGGCGATGTCATCTTGCCCATCAGTGGGGTAAATCATAGGCAGCGGCACTCTCACACTTGCTGGAGGTTTGTAGGCAGTGGCTGCTCTTGCTACTGCTCAGTCTACTGCTTATCGGTCCTTTGCAACTGACCTTGAATTCTTACAATAGCTAGTTTGAGCTTCATGAACTTGGTGATAAAGTCCATGTTATAAACATTCACTTTCAGAATTTCTTTAAATTTCTCATCTTCTAGAGGAACTTTCATCTTCTTAAATATTGCAGTCAAGTGAGCCGCATATGGTAGATGTCTTCTATCCTCTTTAACACAGCCCATAATTTGCATCATAATATCTGGAAGACATACTTTGATATTCTTAAAAAATTCCCCTTATGAAGGCCAAATTAAACCAAACTGAAACAAACCTAGTTATTTTAGTTTGATTTGGTATGGTTCCAAAATATACGGTTTAGTTGGTTTGGTTTCTTAAAAATTCTCTCAAAACCAGACCAAACCAAACATGAACACCCCTAGAATTTTGTTTGCTCGGCCCATAGGCAGATCCACCCCATGCCGATTTATCATCAAAACAATCTTCTTCCAAAGATCTGTACGATCTTTATTAGACTGCTTCTCACAAAGTACAACCATGTATTGTTTCCTTCAGATCCTCATCCCCAACTCCCACTGGCAACATATCCCTGGTGGGAGCAGTTACTATCTTTCTTCACCTACAAACAAAAAGGATGCCTTGGTATGCATGTTCACTAAGATGGAGGAGAAAAATGAAGCCTCAACCACATGGGCTAAACAAGTAACCAAAAAATGGATGGAAAAAAGAGAAAGTCTGACCAAAATGCACTAAATGACTAATGATAAGTTGTTTAGGACGTAAAGGTGGCCTCACCAAGATGGACTGAGCAACTAGCTTCAAAATTCTTGGAAATAAGTACTGCATAGACTAGAATATCGATCATGAAAACACCATTATGAATCTTAACAAGATCATTGGTCGGATCACTTCCCTTGCAGGAGCAACATGACCTTGGTAATTTCAGACACACCTAGCAGGATGTATCACATACACCTATGTCAAATGATTCCATAGAAATTACATCAATCCCATGAGCTGGTACTACCCTGCCATCGACTCATCCAGCCTTTCCTAGAATCTTCATATGCCATGATTGAGACAAGGGCCAGCTCATTGGACCATGTATCCTCCATGTGGCACAAAAGTATCTTGAAGTTCTTAAAATTTTCAAATCCACGATCAATGCCACCTTAGCTGTTTTCTCTCCCTCTCATCAAGAATTCTCTCACAAAGTTGCGTGCATATGCACACCACTGGAGCCAAGGACAGGGTTTGGTCTACAAACCCCTTTCACTTCCATCTTTCAATGCAATATTCTTGTGCAACATCCTACCCTCTTCGATACTGTGCATGATGATTCACAGCTGGAGAGAGGACATGGTGGCAATGGGATGCCAATCACCGAAAGTATTCGACCTGGTCCACATATGCCCCTGTTGGGCCCAAAATTTTAGAATGCTGAGAATATTTTTCAGTAAAGAGGGCGACTTAAAGGCCTTTTTCCAGTAAGAAAGAGGCAGGAAATTAATTTCCTAGCAAATAAAATGCCCAGCTGGGCGACCACTACTGTGGCCGCCCAGGCCTCTGGGAGGCCAACAGGCTGGCCGCCCAGCTCATCCTGCCCCCGGGCCGCCGTGTTTCACCTTCTTTTGTCCCGAGGTGTCCGTATGCGATACGGATTAGTGGGAGAGGTGTCCAAGTGATGCTTCGTGATTCCAGAGGCACCGTGTTATCTCGATTTGCACGCCGTGTTTGAAGGGTCCGGGTGACCCCGTGTGTGTGTTCTGAGTTTCCGAGTGGGCCACGTATATGGCCTTGGACTGCGAGTTCAGTTAACCAGTTTGGGGCTGAAAGTTTTTCCGTGTGTCCCTTGGATGGAGGATCAACTTGGCGGCTTGTGAGCTATCTTGGGAATCGTACTACCGTGATTTCAGACCTGGGGATTAGGTTAGATTGACGGCGCTGTGCCGTCACGTGCATCGGTCTTGACCCGAGTCTTGTGACTCAAGGACCGTTGGGCTTATTAGGTCTAGTGGGCTGTCCAGAGTCGGGTGGCTCCGAGCCACCTGTTACTTCGCGTTACTTGCGATGGGTGCGTACGTGATTTTCAGTGTCCACGTTTAGTAAGCGCTCACTAGTTGTAACTTTCCTGCGAACGTGTGTGAGGATCCACTTGGGAATGGTGGAGAGCGTGACCCGAGTGAGACGGTTGTTAGGCTGGTTACCGTAGGGCCCCCACGCACAGCTCGAGTCTGGGCTTCGGGGGAAGAACCAGCTAGAGGGTCTGACCTAGGGCACATGGTCTGTGTGTGCACACGTGGCTGGGGGCGTCAGACCCGCGTTGACTAGCGCGACCCTAGTTAGTCTTTGTTCTGTGTTCCTGGTTACTGTACGGTGTCTCAGGCGCCGTAGACAGACACCTGAGACTGCAGACTAAGTCGTCAGTGGATGCATCCGGCCTTGCTTCTGGTGGGCAGGTACTCCCGTCACTCGACGTGAGTTGTCGTGACTCGAGGTTCCGTTTCACGTCTGCGAGACGTGATTTTGCGTGTAATTTTCGGGTGTTTTTTCAGAGTCGAGGTCTGTGATTTCCGGTGAGCGCCACTGAGGGTTTTCCCCTAGTCGGCGTAGAGTTCACGACGGCGAGGTCGTGACCGTGTGGTTTCAGTGTGGGCCTTCGTGTGTGAGCACATGACTTCGCGACAGAGGTGTCATGACGTTTTCCTAGTAGCGTGGCTAGGGCGATTCGTAGTCTAGTGGACCCCCGACTGTGGGCTCGGGGTATCGGTTTCCTTTCCGATAGGAGTAGTTGTAGATGACGGCTGAGGTTGAGGTGGTGCAGGAAGGCGAAACTGCGACTGCTGCGGCTGGGTGAACTGCGAGAACTGCGCCAGAACTGACTTCATCGGGTAATCTCGGACAACGTGACCCGGCTGATCACAGCGATAGCAAACCACCGGTAGAGAGTAAGGAACACCATGATGGCTGCCACTACACCTCGGACACGGTCTCAGGTGACTCACTTGAAAATCTCGACGCTGCTGAAACGGAGGAACAGACTACTGCACCGACTCGGAAGACACAGGCTGCCGCGGTACCAAATCTGAAGATGCCTGACGATGAAAACGCTTCTTAGATTTCCAAAACATTCGCCTCGAAGGACCACCAGAAGTAGCCACAGCTTTTTTATTTATATAAAGACCTAGCCTAACGCTCAGTGAGAGAGTGCACCCCATACCATAGGTAAGGATAAAGCCACTCCACCATTGAACATTAGGAGGTAATTTTATAGCAAAAAAGACCAATAGTTACATCAATCTAATGCTAGGCAAGCCTAGCGAGTCCAGCCGAGCCGCACCTTTTATAATGGAAGGGAGCTCACTAAATGAATAGAAAGAATTACATTTATTGATGCAAGCTAAAGAAGCAAGTAAATCAGCTACAGAGTTTGCTTCTCTGAAGATATGGGTAATCTGATCATGCTGCGATTTGATACTCCAAATAGTCCTGACATGGTTGAGAATAGACCAAGGGCAGCCAATTTCTTTGTTGATAATCCGGACAAGGTTGAGGGAGTCGCACTCAATCAAAGATGGGCTATCATGGACAGTCTTCAGATATCTCATTCCATCCAGAAGGGCTCGTGCTTCAGCAATTAAGCTATTTGAATGGCCATAAAAATGAGAATAGGCAAGGATAATATTTCCTCTAGAATCCCTGATAATACCTCCTCCTCCAGTGACAGTGGGAGACTTACAAGCACCATCCGTGTTTAGCTTAAGGAAAGGCCAGGGGGGACAGATCCATTTCACTAATTTCACCCGACTTTTGCATGCAGATTTATAAGGAATACACATCTGGTCCAGGATGGATCTGGTGGAAGCATTGTGCACATTGAGTGCTGCAGCCGAACAACACCTCTTGATCTGGAAAAATAACAGGTGGAGACTGGACTTCTTAGAAAACTGTTTGCCTTCATATTTAACATTGTTCCTGGCCTTCCAAATTTCCCATAAACCAAAACCAATAGAAGAAAGAATGAGGACAGCAAGAGCTGATCCTGGCTGGGCAGAGAGAATGGCATTAGAAATAAGTTCTTTAATGGTGCAACCATGAAAGTTTAAGCCAACTTCTTTGAAAGCATTCCAAATAGAAACTGCAATATCACTATAAACAAAGAGGTGATTGAGATCTTCAGCCTGTGCAAGTCTGCAGCAGCAGCACTTTGAGCAAAGAAAAATACCTACTCTTTGAATATTGGCATCAGTTGGTAGGCAGTTATACATAATCTTCCACACAAGAATAGAAATTTTTAAAGGAACCCAAATAGACCACAAGCGACTCCAGGGTAATACACTTGAAAACTGAGAATCAGCAATCTGATTAATGGTAGAAGCCACTGAGCATTTTCCGGATGAGGAGAGACTCCAGGCTGAGAAGTCCAAATCCTGAGTTAAAACAGCAGATCTGAGAGCTAGCTGAATACTGTGAGGAAAAGCTTCATTGATCAAGGCAGATTCTTCTGCAGAGGGAGACAGCAACACATCTCGGACAGTGGCTTTGGGATTTGGTATATGAGTATCATGCAAGAATTCACTAAGGCTTTGATGACCCATCCAATTATCAAACCAGAAGCTAGTGTTTTCCCCATTGCCAACGACGACCTTCTTAAACTGAATTATATAATCCTTGGCCTTCAACCAACTCCTTCTAGTAAAGCCTTTCATATTCCTGAAATAAACATCTCGGATGTGATGGTGCTGTATATACTTAGCTCTGAAAAAAGAAGCCCAAAGAGATTCACTGTGGAGTGCATTCCATAGCATTTTAACACGAAGGGCAATTTCCATGTTTCTAAGAGACATAATGCCTAGGCCTCCAACAGACTGAGGTCTACATAAAGTCCTCCAAGATATCCAATGTCTCTTATGACCATGGGTGGAAGACCCCCAAAAGAAATTGGCAAGAGCCTGCTCAATCATTTTATGGGTGCCAATGTGCAGAGGAGTAGATGACAAGGAATAGATTGGCAAAGAAGAGAGAACATGCTTTATAAGAACTAATCTGGCCCCTTGGGAAAGAAGATTGGCCTTCCACCCTGCAATTCTCTTGTGAATGGAATTAACAACCCCTGAAAAATAAATCTTCTTTGTTCTACCAATCACCAAGGGAAGTCCAAGGTATTTAAGAGGAAAGGCCAGTTTAGAAAAACCAGTAAGTCTTTGAGTGCGCTGAACAGCAGATACAGGCTGGTTCGGATGAATGAGAAAGCCACTCTTATTAACATTTATTTGCTGCCCTGAAGCTTTCTCATACAAGTGAAGAAGATTAAGCAAGTTTCTAAGAGAGAAAGAAGTGGCTTTGCAGAGAATCAGAGTATCATCTGCAAATAATAAATGAGAAATTCTAGGACATCTCTGAACACCTTGAAACCATTCCACCCGGCCATTGATGAAAATTTCAGTGAGAGCTCTGCTGAGAGCTTCCTCAGCTATAACAAATAAGGAAGGAGCAATAGGATCTCCTTGACGGAGACCTCTGGTGGATTTAAAAAAACCAGCTGTATCACCATTTAACAAAATAGAGAACCAGCAATTGTTGATCAATCTGTCAATAAGAGAAATGAAATTGTTGCTGAAACCAAACCTGTGCATAACAGAGAATAGGAAATCCCATTCAAGCCTGTCATAGGCTTTTGCCATATCAAGTTTGATCAAAACATTGGAACCTCTTGTTTTTCTGCCCAATTCATTAGAGAGTTCTTGAGCTAGAGCTATATTATCAATAATCTGTCTCCCTTTAACAAATGCTGATTGCTCAGGAGAAATGATTTTGGGCAAAATAGTAGCTAATCTTCCATTAACAATAGACGAGATTATCTTGTAGAAGAAGTTGCACAAGCTTATAGGCCTGAAATCTGAAATATCCACAGCATTTGAACATTTAGGAATCAGAGCAATCAAAGTGGAAGTAACATATCTGGGGAGAGAAGTCCTGGAGGAGAAAGCTTCTTGCACTGCACTAATAACCAGAGGAGCAGTGAAATCCCAAGTTTTTTGGAAAAAGATGCCTGAGAACCCATCTGGTCCAGGAGCACTGTCAGCTGAAAGATTAAAGATGGCCTGATGGATTTCAGAAGCAGTGGGAGTAGCACACAGGCTGACATTATCTTCCTGATTTAACAAACTGGGGATGCAGCTCAGAAAAGAATTATCAATAGTATGATCTTGAGAAGAAAAAGCTTTCTGGAAGTGGGAAACTGCTATTCGTTTCATGTCATCATGATTAGAGTATAAAACACCAGCAATATCTTTCAAGTGATGAATATTGTGTTTCCTTCTCTTGGCTAAAGTAGACATGTGAAAGAATTTAGTATTTCTATCTCCCTCAAGCAACCATCTAATGCCTGATTTTTGTCTCCAAAAATACTCCTGCTGAGTCAATCTTTCTGATAATTTTGTTTTAGCTTCTTCTAAGGCTGTCAGATTATCATCACTAGGCTGCAAATCATATAGGTGTTCAGCTTGAGTGACAACGTCCTCAGCAGTTGATAAGTTTTTATGGACATTGCCAAAAGTTTCTTTATTCCAAATCCTCAGCATCTGTTTCACAGAGTTCAGTTTAAGATGCAAACAATGCATAGGAGAAGAAGCCACTGGGCTAGAAATCCAGGTAGCCTTGACATCCTCGAGAAAAGTCTCATGCAATATCCACATTTTTTGAAAGCTGAATCTGCTGACTCTTCGAACAGGAGACTGAGATTTCACTAGCAGAGGGGAGTGATCAGAAGCCTCCCTGGACAAATGTTCTACGGAAATGGGTATAACATTCAGCCAATCAGTGTTAAAGAGAACCCTATCCAATCTGGCCCAGATTCCTCTACTACCAGATTGATTGTTATGCCAAGTGAATTTTGATCCAATGAAGCCTCCATCAATTAAAGCACAATCTGATAAACAGTTATTGAAATCAGTCATGGCTTGCATATTTGGAGGGTTACCACCCAGCTTTTCATCCACATTAGTAATGCAGTTGAAATCCCCAGCTACGATCCAGGGGCCTGATATCCGAGTATGGATAGAAGATAAAGAGGCCCACAAGGATTGCCTCTCAATTGTATTACATTTAGCATAAACGAAAGTAGAATAGAATTCCGAAGAAATAACACTAGAATGCAAGACTGTTATTTGTTGCTCGTCTCTACACACAACAGAGAATTTCAAAGAATCTTTCCACAGAACCCAGATGTGAGCTAACCCATCAGCATTAGCCACAGCATTATCCATACCCAACCGTCTGCAGATATCATCCATTCTGCCAGTATTAATTTTAGGTTCAAGGAGAACAATACAATCCAGATGGTGGGTTCTTATGAGAAATTTAACCCTGCCAATAGATACATCATTCCCTATACCTCTGATATTCCATATTAAGCAATTCATAAAAGCTGTTTTGAGTCAGGTATGTTGCCTGTGGATCCAGTCCTTAGCATAGATCTTGTGATAACCCCTGGTCGCTCTTGATTTAAAGTCAAAACATTTTGCAATTCCGCTTGTTTGGCTATTTCAAATCTTTTAGAAAAAATCTCTTCAGCCAAAGCAACAGAAGCAGCAGACTGAAGCAAAACACCATCAGTATTTTGGTTTGAAGGAAGCTCCAATGGAGGGCAGGCCAGCTCAACCTGAGTATTGCCCGGCTGAATAGGGACACAGGGATCAGAAGCTAAATCAGCAGAAACATGAACACCTGCAGACTCACCCAAAACCTGGTTATCACAAGGATCTGAAATCAACTCAGCTAATACAGGCACTTCAGATTGCACAATCGAAGGCTGGCCGGATGAGGAGACAGTAGCCCCAGAAGTCAAAACATTGTTAATTAAGCCAGGAACAGAGACCTCCAGAATCTGGTTAGAACATTCACCGACAGGTAACTCTATAGCTTGATTAATAACAGGATCATTAGGGAGCAAATGATCATTGGCAATAGGATCATGATTAGCAATAGACTTATCTGCAGAAGGGACCTTCTGATTAGGAACAGGTTGCCAAATAGCTTTACCTTTGTTATCAGTAATAAACTGAGCTGGCTTAACTGGCGCAGAAGAAATTCTAAGACCCTTGCAAGCCGCTGCATTATGGCCAATACGGGAGCAAACAGAACAATAAGCAGCCAAGTTCGGGTATAGAACCTCCTGCCAGGCACCACCGCCTGGACAGCCAATCCAGACACGGGAGGGAAGAGGCTTCGAGATATCCAATTCAACACATACTCGAGCAGCAGTCGTATGAGAAAGATTCAAAGTGGAAGGATCAATTGTCAAGACCTTACCCACATTACCAGCAATAGATCGGAGCAAGTGCTCTAAATAAAAATTCACTGGAAGCCCAGGGAAAGAAATCCACACCGGAAGAATAGGCGAATCTGTTGAAGGGGAGAAATCCATTGTCCATTTGAAAAATCGGAAGAGACGACCATGAACGAATAGCGACTCTTTTAGCAAAAGAGAGAGGTAATCCTCATAGTTCCGGAATCTTAAGAGGAGATGTCTATTGTCCAGAGCGCTGATCAAAAAATCATCCTTGAATCTGCATCTACCATACAAATGAGCTCGAATATCTGAGAAAGCTGGCCTACCCTGAGGAGTACGGGCAACCAGAGAGAAAGCAAAAGGACCCAGAGAAGCCGAAATTTCCTCCTGCGAGAAGAAGACAGCATGCTCTCCTTTGTCTGTAAGCGCCGGGGCATGGACAAAGCCTGGGACAGCAGGGGGCACCATCGAAGAGGAAAGGACTTCAGCGAACGTCCTAGCAGCGGGACGAACATCAGGCAAGGGGGCCACCGGCGGCCCCCCGCGGTTGACCATCTGAGTAGTCAACGCGGCGGCGAGCCGTAAATGGCCTGCCTTGCTGAAGGATAAAGAAAATGTTATGATTCTTAATATCCTGACAGCTACAGTTAATCCTGCGAGTCGTTAGGGTACTGTCGTAGTCAAGGAAAAGACCACACCCAGTCACCTAAACTGACCGATCCAGACAACCACCAACAGATAAACACCGCCCTAGAACACGACCTAAGACTAACAACCGCACAGAACTATAACACACTAGCATGGGGGCGTTACCTACTAAAACGTACCACAGAAGGGGCGTTATGACAGACAGACCCAAAACTCCATACAAACAATATAACGCACCAAGATTGGGGCGTTATATCAGCATAACGCACCAGGATGGGTGTGTTATGGCCAACAGACCAAAACTCAAACCAAGGGATATATAACGGACCTCCATAGGCGCATTATACAAGCTTAACACACCAGGACGGGCGCATTAAAGCCAACGGACCCAAAACACTAACACGGACAAGAAGCATATAACAGACCACACTGAGTCCGTCATAGCCACATTACGCATAGGGTTTGGCGCGTTATATCAACTGCCATACCCAAACAAACATCGGTCAAAACACACCATAATGGACCTGCACCGGGGCGTTATCTGATCATAATGCCCAAGGAGGCGTCCGTTATGCCTAATCGACTGACACGGTCTCCGAGGAAGCACGGTCGTGGAGGGTCTGACACAGCAACAGGCCTCGAAAATAACCTGAATATAACGCACCTAGACAAGGGCATTATACTCAAATAACGGACCAGGGCTGATCCGTTATGCTCCATGACCTCGAAAGAAGAAATACATCGAACCATAACGGTCTATCGTGGGACCGTTATAGCCTATAACGGTCTCTGGTAGGACCTCTAAATCAATCCGGCGACTAAAGCGGTAGAACGGCCGAATCGACCCGTTCCACGCCCCATGCACGCCGTAGCACAGGGGAAACTAAGCCAATCGATGGGAAACGACTCCAGAAGGCTAACGATGCCACATGCATCCATCGAAACGCATTAAAATGCAAGATCGGGCGATTCTGATAAATCGACCCAAAACGAGTCACTGGGATTTTCGGACTCCTACTTGCCCCAAATGACAACCGATCGACACGAAGCTAGTGGGGTTGGGATCCTGACATCCCAGCGGTCAGTTTGACACTAACTACATCGAGAATGGTTGTCATTTTTCAGCAAACCCTACAAACCCAAAAAATTACGACTTTCACTAAACTGGCCCGATCTCCCTCGATCGAGCACCATTCTACACAAAATTACACGAAAAACGTAGAGGACGAAGTGGAGGTCCATCTCCCTACCTCCCCCAATGAAATCGAGTGCCGAGGTGACTAAACCGCACCGAAAATCACCACGCGAATCGAACTGTCGGCTTTTAATCCACCGTTCGAGATCGCGCCAAATCCATGTCGTTCCTCGCTCCACCACGCATCTCAGCAACCTCCCAGCGTCGCTATCTCGCCCACAGTCGCCTCCGTCTGCAGCCAGAGCCGATGGATCGAGAGAACGAGAGAGAGCGGGAGAGGCCTATCGCTTATTGGAGAGAAAATGGGTGTCGTTTGTCTTAACGCCCGCTTTTCAGTCCACTTTGCTCCATTCTCGCTTCACCTCCATGGGGAAGTGATAGCAGTCTTGG
The DNA here is from genome assembly GCA_024336825.1 of Amorphophallus titanum. Taxonomy (NCBI): domain Eukaryota; kingdom Viridiplantae; phylum Streptophyta; class Magnoliopsida; order Alismatales; family Araceae; genus Amorphophallus; species Amorphophallus titanum. Next base: position 5,283,886 of record JANBPO010006173.1, read on the forward strand.
CGTTAGTCTTGAGGAGCAACCCAAGCCCAATTTCATTTGTGAGGAGGGCAATGAGTAGTTGGTTGAAATCAAGTTGGGAGGTGAATCGAATGATGTGCAGGATGATGCCATTCGAAATCATGAAAATGAGAATATCAATGGCCTAATAAAAGGTGACCCTCCTCACTTGGAAAAATATCATGAAAGGACAGCATTGGAAGATTTCTCATTTCATCTCACGATCTCGCAATTGGAAAAATTGATGGACATTCTCCCCATGCTAGAACAATGTGAACACTTTGATATGGAGAGTGTCATCAGTAGCCCATGTGAGGAAAAGGTTAAAGAAGAGGGTAGTGTTGAATTTGCAGATATGTTGAAGGATAACCCTCATGAGGAAGAGAATGGTGAAGGGCCTTTGAGTGAAATATTTACCTCTCATTTAGATACCCCACTTGTGAAGAATATAATTGATAATCTCATTTTGATAGAAGATATTGATAACGGGGTATCACTTGAAGAAATTGAGAGTATGACACGAAACACCAAAGGCCTATTTGAGAAAATGCGTGAAAAGGATGACTACATTAAGGAGGCACTAATGGAAAGTTTTTCGTTCGATCAGATTGATATTCCTCCTTTAATGAATGAAGTCTCATTAGAAAAGTTTACTTTCAATCTTGATCAAGAGGCGATCATCACTCCAAACACCCCATTTGAGGAAAAGCATGAAAAGGAGGAGTACATTAAAGAGGCACTAATGGAAAAATTTTTGTTCGATCCGATTGATATCCCTCCTTTGATGAATGATGAAGTCTCATTAGAAAAGTTCACTTTCAATCTTGATCAAGAGGCTCAAATGATAATTAAGGGGCATATGGAAGAATTAGAGACTTATTGGCCTACGAGCATCACAATCTGACTCCAAACTGGCCGATATATGAAATTGCAGAATGGGAAATAGCCATGGAAGGAGTCATCCAATGGGAAAATAGAGGTCAACAGACCTGGGAGGTGGTTCTAGACAATACAGACTTCGAACTAGCAACAATCATAAGTTTTGATCCATACTTAACCCCCACGGAGGAAATATGATTTGCACACGTTCCAAATGAAAATATCAATAATGTGCAAAATTAACATCTTTCTAGCCCACGTACATACATGCTAAAGCTTGTCCTCTAATGACATAAGGGCTGAAATTTGATGGAGGATGAGATCTTATGGTGGCTAATCATGAAATCAATATGTTGGTTAGTGAGCCACATTACGTCTGGCTGAAGACGTTAAATTTAGCTCTTCTTGGGAGGTAACCCAAAATTTTTTAGGAGTGTTGTGATAATAAATAGCTTGCTGGGAGGCAACCCAACGTTTCTTATTTACTGTTTTAATAAATTATTTCCTTTGTTGTGTGTTTGTAGGAGTCAGCAGTAGCATAACAAAATGTGACATAGGTTGTATGAGATTTTTACAATGATTGCCCTTACCCCCAACTTAAGTAACATTGTCTTTGATGATATGAATAATATAGAAATAAAATAATGTGCACATGAATGCTTGGGAAGGAAAGGTATAACCTGGGGCGGGGAGATGTGGTTCTTGCTGGACATCCTCCTAGTGCTACTGTTGAGTCCTACAAATACACAACAAAGGAAATGATTTATTAAATACGAAATGTTAGATTACCTCCCAACAAGCTATTTATTATCACACACTTCAAAAAAAAATTGGGTTAGCTCCCAAGAAGTGCTAAGTTTATTGTCTTCAGCCAGACGCATTATGGTTCAATAACCAACTGGATGATTTCATAATTAGCCACCATAAGATCTCATCCTCCCTCAAATTCCAGCCCTTATGCCATTGGAAGATAAGATGAATGATAGAAGCATGGGGGACAGAGGTATGCTGGTCTCGCACATTATGGATTTTAACTTTAACTATATGTGTGAGCCAGTTCTCTTCTGTAGGGATCATGTACTGATCAATGGCCATTAATCTTTCAAGATGGAGGTCGAACCTTAGTGCAAAATCTATCCGTTGGTCCCCTTGTTCTATACCTACCCACCTGACTATGCCTTTGTTCATTAATTCCTCCTCGGTAACTGGGGGCTTATGAATAAGATCGCAATTATTAGCCACATTCTCCTTATTAATGGCCTCATGTGCATTAAGAGCATTAATCAATTGGTGTTCCTGAGAAGAAGTCAAATCAAAGGTGAATATACTTGACATATCTCCCTTAGGTTCTAGAATGTCATATTGGAGAGGCTTAACTTTCAGGGGAATCAAATTGGAAGGAAGTATGAGCCTAAGATCTAATTCATCCAATAATTCAAATTATGGGATAGGGCTCGGGGGTCAAATTGAATGTGACTTTTTCTAATAAAGGCCCTTCATCACACTCATCACTCAACTAAAGATTATCAATCAAAATTTCTAATAGTGGGGTGGGTAGATGAAATGTAAACTTTTCCAACAAGGCCCCATCATTATGTTCTTCAAGGGGAGGAGGATATTCAGAATTTGTTTTCTTTAAATCAACAAGATTATTAATCACCAAGTAATCCTCCTCTTCATTTAAATTCTCAATTGAGTTATTTGGGCCACTATTCTTAATTGTGATATTCTCAATCTCAAAACATTCATAGGATCGAGTGATTATTTCGATATGATCATCTTTATCCTTCAATCCACCCTCTAATTCCTTCCCTTCCTTCAGCATGGCATTGCTAGTGCATTCCCCCTCACTCCCAGTATTGACATCTTGAGCCATAGTTGCAGGCATCAGATCATCATCATCATCATTGACGTGTTGAGGGGGTTGGTGTAGTATTGAAGGAGGGTCATGGCAAGTAGACTGAGAGTACACGATTTGTAGTTTGGACTAGTGGCCTGGTGAATCGCCCCTTATATCGATGTTGCTTTCGAAGCTAGGGTGAGATGAGTTGGGCTAAGGTTGATTACACATGGGTTGCTCGTGAGCTTCTTGGGGTGAAAGTTTAGACAAGTGGGCCTGGATTGTTTGATCCACTGAAGACAAATTTGGGCGATTACTCTAGCCAAGATTATAATCATCTGACAATGTATCATGCTTGAGCTGAGAGAACCCTAGGGCATTTTAGACTTGCGCTTGGATTACTGGAGGGAGTCGGGCTATATTAGGATGCTCACTCACGTGGTGAGTGGGACTGGCACAGAAATCACATGCTTTCGTATAACTTTGGGTCATATTTTCAGCCAATCTAGAAGGTCCTACAGATTGTTTATGAAATAAGGCTAAGGCGCGGTTCATCGAATTTTCACTCAAAATTTCAAACAGATCATAAGTCTCATCTTCACCCTTATTCATGAATGTCCCTCCACGACATGTGTCTACCATTTATCTATCATAATTATATAACCCCTCGTAAAATGCAAACACAACTTGTCATTTGGGCAACCCATGATGCGGGCATTGACGTAACAAATCATTCAGCCTTACCCAAAATTCATGAATTTGCTCCCCTAAAAGCTAAGTAAATCCCATTATCGCCCTTCCCTTGAACATTCACTGGAGGAGGTGAAGTACCACTCTCCTCCCTTGGAACGTGAGCTCTCCGTCTAGGCGGCATTTTAATCAACTAGGAGACATACGACAAAAGAAACCATAAGTAATCACAGAAAACAACCTAAGCCAGCAGTAGTAGATGTTGAGTCTATGAGATGGTGCAACCCAGATTTAGAGGGGGGGTGAATGAATCCCCTTATAAAAATTGCTCGATTCAAAACTCAAAACCCAATAAAAGTCTTGTGGAATCAAACCCGATGGTTCTGTGATCAGTTATTCTAATAAGATTTGCGCCCAAACACTTAACTCGCTGATCTCAAGAAGATCTCACTCGAACACTTAACATGCATAGCAAGCCAGCTTACTTAGACACTCAGTAACAGTCAAACTGAAGAAGACTAAGACACATAGTAAAGTTAGCTGATCTTAACTAAATAGAACAGAGCCTGAGCATGCATCTAACAAAATGAAATAAGACAAGCAAACCACATGCATAGGAGATTTTTTAGGTGGCTCGATCTCAACCTGAGATCTATGTCCACCTCTCACCCCAAATCGGAGTGAGGCTTCTCTTGCAAAAGCAAGAACAACAGACTTAGTCTGCAACAGATGCTGCCTAACAGCTTGACCTAGAGGAACACTCTCCTCTCTTCCTCCACCTGGGAGGACAACCACTAGTGACACCCAGTCACTAGCAACCAGAGACCGAAGTCTCTCTTCCTCCACACCAGAGGGAACCCACAAGTGACAACCTATCACTTGCAACCGGAGACACCAAGTCTCCCTTCCTCTAAAATCCAGAGGGAAACCACAAGTGACACCTAGTCACTTGCAAACCGGAGACACCAAGTCTCCCTTCCTCTGAAACCCAGAGGGAAATCACAAGTGACACCCAGTCACTTGCAAATCGGAGACACCAAGTCTTCCTTCCTTTGAAACCCAGAGGGAAACCACAAGTGACACCCAGTCACTTACAAACTAGAGACACCAAGTCTCCCTTCTCCTGAGTTCACAGGAGGAACCTGACCTCAAACTAGAGGATCAGAAGAACTAAGTAAAAAAGGTAAACAACAAAAGAAAAATAGAACAAACAGAAAAAGGAAACGAATGTAGCTCTCATAGGAGCAGATAGGTCTGGATCTGATCCAAAAACCAACAGATAGCTTAACTCTGGTTTCTTCAATCTCGACCACTCTCTCTTCTCTTTCTCTTCACTCAATCCTCTCTTCTTCTCTTTTCTTCTTCTTTTCTAATTCTCCATCTAGAGTTTGAGGTTCGCATCACCTAGAGTCGGTCCCTCATTCCGTCCTGCATCATTAGGCCTTTTTATAAATAAATAAATTCTAAAAAATTCTTAAATAATTCAGAAATAATTCATATAATATTCTGGGGCATTACACTTTCGGCCTAGAGATTGTGGCCGACCATGCCACTCACGGGTACCTAGCAGTACCAACTGTCTTTGGCTCCTTCCCGCCAATGGTTGGTTTCCCCAACTTTTTGGGGGTAGCCTTTGTTGATGTGCTAGAAGAGGAAGCCCCAAAGCTGGCCGGAGGAAGCATTAATAGGATGCCTAGGGTGCACAACGCCCGAAGCCGCAGGGGCCTCTAGGTAGGCCAGGTTTAACTGACTGGCTGCATGGTGCACCATGTAGCTTAGGGAACTCACCCCACCTACAACAACAAGCTTGGGCATCGCCGCTAGGGGAATTCCCAAAGAAGAGTTGCTGCTCCTATCACCAGAGGCCTGTCAGCGTCCGGCAAGTCCATTTTGATTGGTGGTGTCCGCATGTTGCTGGATGGATGCGATGCACAAGTAATCCCGGATCGAGTGGTCGCTGTCGTACCAACCTGCAACTCCTTCCAAGCCCTCTCCTAGAGGAGAGTTGAGAAAGAGGAAGTTCACCTTCAAGGCCAAAGAGAGCTGGCCCCAAGGCCAAAAATATTCAAGTAGGTGTGGGCCCCAAGAAGATCTAGCATTTTCATCAGGAGGTGCCTGTTCGCCACCGCCCCGAGCATGTTGAGAGAGGGAGGAGGAGTGAGAGGGGCTTGGCCCCAAGAAGAGAAGAAATAGATGTGGACCCTCCACGCCGCACTAGCTTCAGGGCATGCTCCCGACAAGCCAATATCTCTACAGTAGGGAGAAGATTTGGGCAACTTGTCGAGAGGGCCCGGCTAGGTTACATCCCTCTGGTGGGAGGTCGACAGCTATCCCCGGTCCTACACCAAGGAAGGGGTTAGGAAGAGATGATCGATATGGTTAGAAATTATTTTAGGGGTCTAGGCAACCCCTCATTGGGCCAACAGCGGATACTTCAGGCGACCGCAGCCGAAGAAGAAGATTGCTTACCAACGGTAGTCGAAGAATAAGAAGAGAGAAGAATGACGTCGTCTGTTGACGACAACGGGTATGAAGACGGCCTAGATAACGAGGCCGATGAAACCCCTCCCCGGTAGGAGGAGAAGAGAAGGATCTTTGTATTCGAAAGATTGACCTTCCCTGGTCATGCAAAGAGGAACTTCGGAGCTTTACAGCTCTTGGGAGGCTTTGCGGGTTCCAAGTGGTATCGGGTCTACTCGGTAGTCCTATCGGGTAGATCCGGTATCCGGGATCCGGGTCGTCACGGTTGGTGTAAGAGCATTATTGTGTGAAGTACATGGGAATCCAAGATATACAGTTTCTAGAGTCCTGAAAGTCCAGTACAGTCATTCGCTGGCATAGGTTTCGCGATTCATGATCGCTTCATTTTCGTGTGTCATCATGTGCATGCTGGATTAGCACTGTGTGAGATGGGTTTTGCTCTCATCAGGATGTGACAAGGTGCTTCCTTTTCGTCATAATGTCTGTCTCGATCATGTTGTACTTGGCAGAGTTCGCCGAAAGGCTTGAGTCTGTAGTACTTTATTTGAGGTTTTCCTGTCATTTGTTCTGGTTGCTGTTAACTTTTCTAGTTGGTATGATGGCCGTACACGATTCTTACGTTGTTTTGGTCATCCCAACTTGAGTCTGTTCAGCTTCTAATGCGTTTCGCTACTAATTGAAGTGCTCGATTAGATTCCTTGATTGAGAAGATGCTTGAGCGACCTAGGATTTTCCCTTCCTTGTGAGCTTCTGTTGGTGAGCTTGATGCTTCTCGTCCCATTTAGTGGAGTCTTTTTAAGGTTAAGCCTTGGAATTACTGTCTTAGTGATGCCTTTGTCGTGTGTCGGCTTAAGTGTGGACAGTATTTATTCTGAGCCTGACCTTCTCCTTGCTCTACAGTTGCTTGGCTTTGGACTCCATCATGACGTTAAGAACTGTTGTGTACCATGTTTGTCGTGCCGTGTCTAGCGGCTGATGTGTTGTGAAGGCTCATTTATTATTTTAGGACGTGAAGGTGAGTTGAGATTGGCATTTCTCCTTGTGCTTTGTGCTGATGCTGGTGCTCTCTTTCATTACACTTTGGCTTCTTGTGATCGGTTGTTCGCTGGATCAGTACTCATGGCGTGCTATTTTGGATTTTTATAAGTTGTGATGGCACCGAGTGTGTGCTGAGATGCGAATACCGAGATATTTTTCTGCTGCCTGTGTGCATTGTATGAGTGCGCAGTGGAAGCGTGTGGGCTAATAACACATGGGTCGAGGATCGTTGTGGTAAGATTCTCGCCGTTCGAGAGAATTATCTTTCTCGATGTGACTTCATCTTGGCTTATCGTGCCTTGATGTCGTCTGGTGTCGTGTTATTGCTGGAGTCCTTCTGGTGTTGACATTGGCATTTGTGAGTATTGGGGAATCGGTCGACTATCACAATACACACACCTATCTTTTGAACCCTTCCACAGGGGTTAAAAACCTCCCCCCGGTGCATTCTTCCTCAATTTTTACCCTTATTTTATCACTCCGGGATTGATACTACACATGCATGTTTCTAATGGGTTTTTATCTTTGTGTTTGTCTTTGTTTTGTAGGAGTGCATGATTGAATGTGAGACCCTCTTCCTCTAGCCGGCTGGATGGAGAGGAGGTCGATCCCACACCATTCCCCGCACCCCGTTCTTCAAGCGCGATCAAGTCTTCATCCTTTTCCAAGGTACAAAGTGCCGTTGCATCCATTCTTCATCCTTTTAGCATTGTTAACCATTGGTGGTGATCACGGTCAGTATCCTCATCTTTCTCATCGCCCCTTTGTTCATCATCTTCCATGTCTTTCATGCTATTATGTTATTAGCATAGTTAGGGGGCGGGGTAAAGGAGAGAGATAAAAACAGCAACAGGGAGCACCAACTCAAGATGAACCCCAAGAAGTGTGTATTTGGGGTTTCTTCAGGCAAGCTTTTAGGGTTCATAGTTAGCAAATGGGGGATTGAGATTAACCCTAACAAAGCTAAGGCTATTGCCAAAATGCCTCCTCCCAAGAACATCAAGGAAGTCTGTGGTCTAATCAGGCATTTGTAATTCATTAGAAGATCTATATCCCACCACTCTCAGAGATGCAAGCCTTTTTATGAGATGTTGAAAGGAGAGGCTAAGTTTGATTGGAGTAATAAATGTCAAAAGGCCTTCGACGACCTGAAGGACTATCTTCAAAATCCTCCTGTTCTGGTACCCTCAGTCCGGGGTAAGCCCATGCTGCTCTATGTGTCCACCATGGAGGAATCCATTGGCGCAGTGTTGGCTCAAAACGATGATGCGAAAAGGGAATGGGCAGTTTACTACTTATCCAAATTGTTCAACGAAGCTGAGAAGAAGTACACTGCCATGGAAAGGACTTGCGTGGCCGTCATTTGGGTCGCCCAAAAGCTGAAGCATTATTTTTTGGCACATGAGCTAAAGCTCTTGGCGCGCATGGACCTAATTAAATACTTGTTAGAAAAGCCTATATTGACTGATCGATTGGTGAGGTGGCAAAGTTTCCTCAACCAGTTAGACATCACCTACGTCAGTCAAAAGGCAATCAAGGGGCACGCCATTGCTGAGCATCTTGCCCATCATCCGCTCCTTACATTTTTCCCAGTTGAAGAGTGTTGAGATCCAAAGGGGGGTGAATGGATCTCAATCTCAACGATATCAAAGTGAAAGGTCTTTTTATTTTGTTGGGTGGCCAAAGGCCGAAGGTGGGATTGGTTGTTGGTTCGACATCTATCGTCTCGAATGCTGATGGTTGAGAAGCTATCGGCTCAGGGGCCGATGATTGAAAAGCTGTTGGCCCAAGGGCCAATGATTGAATAGCTGTTGGCCCAGGGGCCAATGATTAAAAAGTTGTCAGATCAGGGGCCGATAATTGAATAGTTGTCGGCTCAGGGGCCGATGATTGAATAGCTATTGGCCCTGGAGCCAATGATTGGGAAGCTATCGGCTTGGATGCCGATGATTGAATAACTGTCGGCTCAGGGGCCGATGATTGAAAAGCCGTCGGCTCGGGGCCGATGATGGGGTAGCTATCGGCTTAGGAGCTGATAATCAGGAAGTTATCGACTTAAATATCGATGGTTGAGAAGCTGTTAGCATAGTATCCGATGGTTGGACATCTTGTCGGCTTGAAGCCCCGATGGTTGAACATCTGTTAGCTTGGTCGTCAATGATTGGCATCTGTTGAATTGAAGCCCCGACGGCTGAGCATCTATCGGATCAAAGTCTCGATGACTAAACACCTGTCAGATTAAAGCCCCGATGGCTGAACATCTGTCAGCTTGAAGCCCCGATGACTGAACGTCTGTCGGCTTGAAGCCCGATAGATGAACATCTGTCAGCTTGAAGCCCCGATGGCTGAACATCTGTTGGCTTGAAAGCCCCGATGGTTGAACATCTTGTCAGCTTAAAGCCCCGCTGGCTGAATGTCTTGTCGGTGTAATGCCCCGATGGTGGAGTGTCTTGTCGGTTCGGACGAAAGGTCCTGACGCCGACTATGTGAGAGGTTTATTGGGTGGATGGCCGAGGGCCGAAGGTGAAAGACCAGGTCTGCCTAAGGACCTTCTTTCTTTTCGTCTCTTCTTTCTTCGTGTGAAAAGGTAGGTACGAAGACCACGTCTGTCTCGTGACTCTTCTTTCTCTTTCTCTCTTCTCTTTTTTGTGTGAGAGGTGGATGCGAAGACCACGTCTGCCTCGTGTCTCTTCTTTTCTCTCTCTTTTTTTCCTCTTCTCATCAACACCTCTGGACTGGGGTATGCTTCTCTTAATGTGCCCCCAGGTTGGGGTGTGGCTTTCTTCAATTGCCCCCTAGGTCAGGGGGGGGAGCCTCTTTACTTTTGCACCCACAAGCGGGATGTATTCTCTATGGCTTTTATGCCCCCGTGGGGTGCATATTTCTTCTTCGAATGCCCCAAGGCCAGGGTCATGATCAAACCGCCAGATATCGAAGTTTCAAGAGTCACGGGTTCTTGTGACGTCTGGATCATTCGAGAACTTCTTTACGCAACTACCTACGGAGAGGACGAGTTTCGTGACAAGGTGAGGGAGTTGTGTATCGACAAGGGAGTCCCCAAAGCTTTCCTTTCAAGAATCTCCGGAGTTCCTGTACAGGGAATTTTGCGGCCGGAGAGGGGAGTTCAGTTCAGCCCAGGATTTCTAGTGCTCATGGGGATATGCTTGTATATGATTATCGTGCAAGCGTGTAATTTCTGAGTTTTGCAAATGCCAATGGGGCTTTTATGCAACCTACGGAATGCATGACAACTTTTGGTGAGGATATAGCCCTCATGGGTGAGGGAAATGCATGGAGATTTATCATAAATTCAATTATCAATGTAACTATGTGCACCATATCATATGCAAGGCTTGAATACCACGTGGAAAGGGATGGCATGCCTCAAAGGGGGGTCGACCCCTAGGATGTGGGGGCCGACCCTTGTGCAAATGGCTGCACAAAGGCAGCCCGGATAGAAACTTCGGGTTTTGAATTCTGGTGATCTTCTTAGAGCATCAGATACAAAGGGAGAGAAAGTAAAGGGTTCCATTATTCAAGATTTCACCCTTTTTATGCTTGTATATATTTATGCAGGGAGTTCTGGTTTAACTTGAACGTCCTTGGCACGTGTCATCTTTGTGCATTCATCCTTTTGTCAATTTCTTTTTATCTTAACAATTTTAGAAATTATGCTTACCATGATGCCCCTTCTAAATTTGGTATGCATTAGTTCAGAATTGATCCCCTCTATTCGATGAGATGATTGTGTTTTTATTACCATTTTGCCTTTAGGTCTCCTGGTGAAAATTCAACAGCACATCCCCTAGACCCGGAGCGTGGGGGTGTACAAATGGGGCGCACCCTATGGAGCGAACTTTGATGGCCCCGAACAAAAGGGATATGTGCGAAGCGACATGATCCCCGGGGTATGCGCGAAAGCGACAACACCCTGTCACCCATTGTGGGGGTGGAGATCTCGAGGGCTAGCCTACGAGGGACCCCACCGATCCACGGGCCACCACGAACTCATCGTCGAGATGTGGACTTTGTTTTTTTTTATCACCGTGTAAGGCTTTTAATATCCACCTTCAAAAAGAGGAGTCGCCGATGGACACGCTATGACGAAGCAGACCCCCGACAATCCGAGAGTGGTTAAGAAACTGGAATCGGAAAGAGACGAATATTGGGCTTCCGCGGGGAGTCACGGAGGTTCCCAATTGAGAAGGACTAGTTACACCCGAGTAGGAATCCCCAAGTAAAGAGTCCAAATCAAAGGGAGGGTGTTCCTAATATGTGTTATGTCGGCTCTTCCTAAGCCCACCCCGGACTCAAACCTGCAATGTTAGAGCACACAGAACCAAGAATATGCAAAGCAGAAGCTAAAATATGAAAACCAGAAGCGAAACCACGCAGAAAGGACTGAAACAGAGGTAGAAACGCGAATCGAGGATGGCCAACACGATGGCCGCTTAGAGGGCTTGGGCGGCCAGGTATCTGGCTACCTAGGGACCTAGAACGCTAGGTCTTTAGCCTTCTAGGAGTGGTGGGCGGCCAGGTCTCTAGCCGCCTTGGGGCCTGGGTGGCTAGAAACCTGGCTGCCTCCTATTTTGGCCCCGCAGGTCTAGCAAGCACAAAATAGGCACAGAGAGCAACTAAAAATGCAAAATAAAAATGGGAAAAGGCTATTTGCTGGAGAATGAATGCAGTAAACTTCAATATAAAGACTCACAGTGAGCAATCAGGGTCCTACCGTGATCGCCAGAGGGTTGTAGGAGCCGAAAAGGTAGCTGCACGGCGATGCGTGTGGGTGCACCTCTGCCTCTCTCTGAATTGTTGTTGCCTACAGTGCACAAGTTAGAAAATTGGTGTGATCACAAAAGGCTTTTACCTGAGCCTCACAGGAGTGATGATCTTGAATGCCCTAGGAACGGGAGATGTGGGTTCTTCCTGTCCTCGCTCTCAGCCAGCTAAGAACATAGAGCTCAACGAAGTCCCTGCAAATTAACCAGCAAATAGAGAGAATAGACCCATTAGGCTGTGATAGTGTGGTATATGCTCAAACCAAAAGGGCAAACATGCAAATGGGGGTGATCGTACTGGGAAGGGAGGTGGAAAGCGGGGGAATGGCTGAGACTTTTGACCATCCGCCTTTCCTATATTTTGAATTATAAAATATCTTTAGAATAGGGATCTAGGAAAATCTAGTATGTGTGTATGCATTAGAACAGACTAAAATGTAGTAAAATATAGAACAATGGAAGAAAGACGAGTTTGCTCGTCAACCAATAGAAGGCAGCCATATGTGTGGCCGTTCAGAGGTGGTGGGCGACCATGTCGATGGCCGTCCCCATGGAACTGGGACTCTTCCCATGCCGGAGCTCCTTGGACGGTGGGTTTTGCTATTCAGGGAAAGTTGGGAGGGGTACTCTCAGCCTCACAGCTGTTGACATCCGTTTTTTTTGTTCTTGGGTTTGTGGCACTTAGTGGGATTTGCCAAGGTTGTACTTGGCTGAGGCCCTTGCAGGTGTGCCGGCAAAGGACGCCAAGGAGCGTGCCGATGATGGCCTTTAGTGGGTGTGTCGGTGAAGGCTGCCCTATGGTGTGCCGGTGCAGGCCACGCCAAGGTGTGCCAGGGAAGGCCACTCAATAGCATGTCGGTGAAGCCAGCCATAGGGCGTACCGACGAAGAGCATGGAGGGTGCACCGGAGGACTTCTAACAGTGTACCGGTGAGGGGTTTAGTGTGCCGATGAAGGTCACTCGAGGGCGCACCAGCGAAGGCCGTTGGGGGTGTACTGGTGAAGGTCGCTCCCGGGGAGTGCCGGCGAAGACCCCTCAGGGCATGCCGATGAAGGGCCACCTGAGGTGCGCCGGGGAAGACTCGTGCAAAGGAGTCTTAAGCTGCTTCTTTCTTTTCCTCCCCCTTTTTGCTTACAGTGGAGCCTCCTCCCCCTTCATAGTTCTTGATTTCTCATTGTCTACAGTTTGTTTTGATCTTTGTTCGTTGCACTTTGCAGATAAATGGCTGCTCCGAGTGGTTCTTCCACTCCTGTTGTTGCTGGTGCCAGACGCGTCCCTCCGCCTCCGGTGCCAGTGGTCACATGGCTCAATGTTGAAGATCTGGACCGAGATCATGCTGAGGTAGTGGCACTGGCCGAGTCCTCGGGCTCGGACACCAAGAGCATGGATGTTCAAAGGTTTGCCAAGGCTGAGAAAGACTTTACTTTTGACCATACCATAGGGAGATACAGGGGAGATTTCTCGAAGGACCGGCACTTGCTCTACTTCCTTAAGCAGTCACGGTCTTGGGAGAGGCAAGAGCTGTGGGTTGTGAAGGTGATGGAGCGTGCAGTTCTACAGGCTCAGGATAGCTTGTCCCATGCTGTTCCCAGAAGCATCCCAATGTACTTGGTGGGTGAAGCTTGCGAGTGGGAACTCGTATTGGGGTTGGAGGCCATGCTGCCGGAGGAAGATAAATTAGTAAGAACCCCCGACTTTACTCCAGCGAAATGGGACATGGCTACGGGCCAGGTTCAGGGCGAGCAACACCGCTCCGACTTGTTCTTGGCGTCACTGAAGTGGGGCTACAGAGAAGAACCATTCATTTTGGACTGTCTGGCTGTTAGATTTAAGCATGAGCTGGCACTGGGATGGTTCGGGGAGTTGAAGCTCCAAGACGCCCATAGCTTCAGAGAAGGGGCCGTAGAGTTTACCGAATATGTAGGCTTAGAGTCGGGGCGCCCCCGGGTTGGCCTGGGCGGCCATGTGAAGTGCGGGCAAGGCCGGCATGTAAATAGCCGGGGTTGGTCCTGGCTAGTTGCTTGTGTAGACACATGTTACGGTGAACTAGCTAGGGCCCCCGGTGGGGTCCAAGGAGTTGGAGAAACGGCTGGGTAGCTCACGCCTTGAAGGTGTTCAGGGGAATTCTCGAACTCTTATTTCTTGGCATTTTGCAGGGAAATTGTTCGGGTACAACAGCGTGTTAATGGTTTCGAGGTCAGAGGCTGGCGTGAGAGAGGAGCGTGTGGCAGCGGCTAACTTAAGCACTGTGGCTAGTGTGTGGCAGTTTGTGAGAAGTGTTGCCTATCCCCTGATGTGTAAGGTGTGTTGGCACTACTCCGAAAGGATGAGTGCCAGTTGGGTGGTGTTCACGAGAACCTGTGACTGGTGTTGTGTTTTCTGAGGTGTTGTGAATCAAAACTTGTGGCGTTTCAAAGGATGAGATGAGCATCGGAGGATTAGATCCTCGGCGTGTGGTTGTCTCGGGTTGTGCAAGACGTGTTTTTGCCGTGCCGTTGCTTAAGACATTGTGATTTGTGGCACTGGCTGGATTGAGAGTTGGGAAAATGTGTCGACAAGTGTGCCGCGTGAGTACCCTGTTCTCGCGTTGGAAGCTGTGTCTTCGGATGAGATCGAGTTTGGGTCCCTGTTGGTTGCTGTGAGCGGCTGGTAAGGCTGACCGAGTAATCGATCACGGTAAGATGTGTATTGTCTGGGGATCCGTGTGCTTTGGTCGTGGCGCTATCGACCAGCTTGCTGTGGTAGCAGGCAGCACTTGTCAGATCTGGAGAAGTGTGTCATGGATTGTAAGAGGTTGTGTCCCGAGGCTCTGTGGTAAGAGCAGAGCCCGGATTGGCAGGCGTCCATTTAGAGTGATTAAGATGAGATGGCATTTGATTGGATAATGGACAGTGCCTGTGTGCGAAGGTCTCTGAAGAGACGTTAGTGTTGGAAATGGTGATCCTTGGTCTATGACCAGCAGGGGAGGATTTCTCTGTAAGCCTGAGTCGAGTGATGTGAGGATTGAGGATTGTGGAATCATGTCATCTAGTTTCGCTATGCTCCGCTGAGAGGGTAGAGTTTGCGTGAGGCTCGAGATCGGTTGCGGTGTCCAAGCGAGGTTTGGCTTGAGATGTGATATTAGTCTGTCGAGGGTCAGCGGATGGCCTGTTTGTGAACCCGTGTCACTCAGATCAAAATGATGACTGGGCGTGGTTTCAAGACTGGCGCCACGACAGTGGTCGCCATTCCCCTGTGTCCTTCTTCTTCCTCCCACTGCCATCTTTCGTCTCCCATGATTTGTTTTTGAAAAAAAATGAAAAAAATGCATGCTTACCCTCTTCGGTGCTGGCTCCATGAAGCCCCCTCGCATTGGTTGGCGAGGAGGAGGAGGCGGCGTTCCACCATCACCATCGCCACCATCGCCATCGTCACCATCACCACTGCCGCGGTCCTCTTCACTGCGAGCATCTTCTCTACCCCTACTGCCTTCTTCCTCTCCCCTTTCTTCTTCTCTTCTTGCCTCTTCTCCTCCTTCTTCTTCTTCCACGTCGTCGGCGTACTCCGTCGCTGGAGCATCGATCACCGCCGGTGCTTCATCTGCGACAGAAGGGGAACCTCCTCTTCGGGGTGTTCTTCATCATCAAGGAAGATGACGGTGGGCGCCATAACCCGCTGCCTCTTCCCAGAGCTAGAACCATCGTCGTAGTCCATCAAGGGAGAAAGGGGGAAGTCATCGCCCGAGTGGTTGCAGATGAGGAGAGGGAGAAGCAGTGCAGAGATGGAGGGAGATGGAGGGACAAATGTTTAACATGAGGGATTTTATTGTTTACGATTTTAAAACGAATGGCGACCAAAGGAAGGTTGTTCTTTATAAATTCAGTGACCACGGCCGAAGGCATTATTCCAAGAAATTCTATTTTTGAAAATTTTATATAATAGCGGCTGGGGTAGAGGCGCTACATCATGATAATAAGGCTGTGCAAACAGGCACCACTTTTTACATATATTTATAAAATCAAGGCTATCAGGTAATTATGAGGTTATCATTCGAAGGTCATTCATGATAGGCAACCGTGCGATGGGCACTATTGGTCATTAAATGATAACATGTAGAGGCGTTATTTTTATTTTTGAATCTTAAAAAAAGATAAAGACATAAGAGAAGAACAGTAATGATAAGGCGACGATTTAAAATGGCACTTTTCTTATACAACGACTTTGTATGCAGGCACTATATCTAGCCATGTGGGTTTTGCTTATTTGATAATGCTGAAGCTAAAAGAATTAGTGTCCGTAAGAGGGGCACGGCTCAGAGAATTCACACTCCCTGTGACAGTCACTATTTCACACAGAGACTGCAGAATCAAGAAACTTTTAACTATTTGATCAGTGGTTGAACTTTTTTGTTGACTAAAGTAAGGAAAACACTTTGGTTGACTCAATTGAGGAATCAAGCTTTTATTCATTGAAAGAAAGAATCATTACATGCTTAATGAGCCACTTTGGGCCTCAAGTTCCTAAGAGCTATTACATATGATTTCTATTGCTCTTTGTCTTCTTCCACTTGTTCCAAGGGCCGATGTAGCTTGCTAACCTGCCATACTGCTTGAATGGTCTTGATCTCTTCTTGGTTGCCGCTTGAGCCAAATTCTCTCTTCTTAATTGGTGGAAGATGAGAGGCTTCTTCAAAGAGATGGCGGGGAAGGCCGAGTTGTGAGAGGCATCGGTGGGCGTTGTAGAGCACGAATTCGGTGGCGCCCATTAGCCTTAGTTCTACCCTGGGAGAAAATCGTGCATGAAGGTCATGGGTCTTGAGGAACCCCGGTGTGCATGTGAAGTCCTTTTATGACATTATCTTGAAGTGTCCATGCCAATTCACTTGTTTCTTAAGCTTGGGTACCCGGTTGGTCACTCTCTCATGCAACCCAAGGGTGCCCGTCATGTAGTGGAGAGGGCTCTTTGAAAATATCCTTGAAGCTTGTTGGGCCTTCTCGCATGGATCAAACTTTAAATGGAGATCTACCCAACTAGTGAACAAGAGCATGGAACCATGTAGGGGCCTCCCCATGGACGCCGAGGTAAGCCCACTATAAAGGTAAGTCAAGACCGCCGGTCCGATCCTCTTTTCTTCCCATATCCCACATATTGCACTCAATTGCTCTTCTTCCAAGAAATCATCTACCGAGGGGAAAAGTAGCACTCCCGCGAGGCAAATCACCATGGCTTTCATGATCAACTCTATCTCTTCCTCTTTCTTCTCTTTTCCCAAGGTTTTGTATAGCCGCAAGTTTCATCAAATTTATCCCCTTTGTGGCCCTTATTTGGTCTATCATTTTTGGGCTTGGAATTATGCTTGCTAGCATCTCCATTGTGCTCATCGGTTCTTGCATAACCACCATCTTCTCTTCCTCTCCTTGTTTTAAGGATTTCAATCTTAGAAGCATCTCCACTTCTTGTAGTAGGATGGTGGCTTCAAAAGTAGGTAATAGGAAGGTATGGGTGTGTGGATGCCATATTTCTATGAGAGCTCCCATAGCGGCCCAATCAAAGTGGATATCGTTATAGTGTTTGGCATGGGTCACTAAGCCTAAGAGATGCCACTTGGAGAGATGAGATCCCATATCAAGGGTGATTTTTTAGAGAAGTAAGGGAAGCCATTGGATTTTGGTGAATCTTCTAGCCCCCGAAATGAGTGGGTAGTCCTGAAAAATTGAAAAGAAAGAGAAAAAAGGGGGAATAAGAGAAGGAAGTTATTGGAACTTAGGTAGAATTGGGGAAAAATAAGAGGTTTCTTTGAACACTTGATTTCTTACAATTCTTCCACTAATATGTCTTTC
Source organism: Amorphophallus titanum (assembly GCA_024336825.1). NCBI lineage: Eukaryota > Viridiplantae > Streptophyta > Magnoliopsida > Alismatales > Araceae > Amorphophallus > Amorphophallus titanum. Next base: position 5,301,411 of record JANBPO010006173.1, read on the forward strand.
AATTTCAGTAATTCTTACAAATCCCATCTTGGGTCTCTTTAAAGGACGTTGCATCAACTTCTCCATTCTTAAGCTTTACCCTACGTAGAAGCTCCTGGTTTCTCTTCTCTATTGAAGCACCCAGATCCTGTTGATTTATCTGCACAAAAGATTCTCTTGATGGGTTTAAGCTTTGAAGCCCTTTTATAGAAGAAACTTTGCTCGGTTCGAGTTTGAAGTAGAAAGGATCGAGTGTTCTGTTTCTGAAGAGGAAATGAGCCTCTAGAAAATAGCAGAGAAATCACGCCTGACACGATGTCATTATTCCCTCATGGAGCTCCCGTATGAATGATCGCCATTTTAGTGAACGATTTTATGCCTAAATTTAATGCTGAAATATCCTTCATGGAGCGCCCGCCCGCACGGTCGCTATTCATGTGAACAGTACAGTGTCCAAATTTCATACGAATTAGCTTTATATATATGCTTCATAGAGCGCCCACCCGCACGGTCACTATTTAGTGAACAGTAATCTCATGTGAATCATTATAATAGGTTTCAAACAAATGGGAATTGAGGTTGATTATGAATTATATTAATCATTTTGAAAGGCTGGAAACTTGCATTTGTCATATTTTTCATATCATGCATTACGGTGCTAACAATCTTTGAGCGCATGAAAGAACAAACTGTGCGGGTTGTCAAGGCGCTCGGGATGTCTCTTGGGTGACATTTTTCTTCCCCTGTATCCTTCCTATATGCATTATTACTATATGCTACCTACTCTATTATAGTATATCAAGGACCTTGTGATCTTGATAAATATGGGATTTGAGTTCCCCTTCATCAAAAACAGTGATAATTCCAGGAAAGTTTTGATCATACGGATAGGCCGTTGAGTCATCTAAGACTTGAAATGACGGTTATCCACCCCAGAGAGGAAGGGGTTTCAAATAGCCAAGCGGATGTAAGCTGGAGTGTAGGGCAGTAAAGGGTACTCTTCAAGGTGGGCATCGGGGGGACCCCACCTATGGGAAAACTTATGGAGGGCGCTGATGCCATTGACATCAGCCCTACGCGTCCTTACCAATATGCGATTGACATCCCCAATGAATGGGTAGGTACATCGTGGGCTCCCAAACGGATCTCGGTTGTTGCTTATGGCCCCCTAGCATTGTTAAAAGGATATGGTGGTGGCCCACGCGGCTGTGCGGGTTGGGCCATCCCACTTACAGATTAGCAGGAGGTTACAATGAGCTCATCATCCAAGGGCGGAGGACTGTGGGCTTTAAATGTATGTTCCCTCCATGGAGCGGCCCCCCCCCCCTCCCCCTCCATACAGCAGAGGAGGAGAGGGACCGCTGGGGGAGGAAGGAAGCATACGCTTTAAAAGTGGGGGGAACAAACTTACCTGTGTTGATGTTTAAGTTTCACGGCCTCGATTCAACTGGACCACATTTCACATCTCCCCATCCCCACCATCCATTCTTTTCCCTCCCGACATCCTTCTGTTGCAGAACTCTAATTCTTGCTCTATCACACAGAGAGAGAGAGAGAGAGAGAGAGTGAGAGGAGGATGGAGACTTGGGTCATTGTAGCCAACTCAGAGGTGGGCCACGGGGGGCGACACAAAAGATGCTGTCCTAGCAGCTATCCGGAAGCCCACACGTCACTACCGCTGCCAGCCTGCCAGAGTTGTTGGCTGCCTGGCCCTTTTAACTCGGCCTGATTCGCTGGGGCCACCACACCCCTACAACCCAACACAAATCTTTCTCGGCCCATCATCATCCCCCTAGATATTCGAATCCGCCCCATTGGATTGGTCTCTCCTGGTGGTCCCCGCCCGCAAAGTAGGGCTGGTGGGCCTCTTGAGACTGGTACAGCCGTGGATCAGCCTGTGTCGGAATTACACGAGATCTCGCTGACTCGCGGGGCCCACGGCCCACTCGCGAGATCGCCCACGCATACGGCGTATAGTATTTACGCAAATAAATGCCCGAGCTAACGTGCGCAGCGGCGGGGGGTCGCACCGCCGCTGTCGTTTTTCGCCGAGCCCTGTCGCGTTGGGGATGGGGCCCACAGGGGATCCCGTCTTAGTCTGGGTTTGGTAACTAAATGGATTATAATTTTTTTGTAATCATTTAGAGTGAGAAAAAATTGGTGGACAATTTTTAGAGATTATGAAAAATGGATTCTCAGTCAAATGCAATGCCGTTTGATCCTGGTGAGAGCTGGGAGTATTATATTCAAATTATCCTAAAGAATCTCGGCCCGATTCTCGTTGAAAATCCCTTAATTTCGACTGGACTTTTAGGGGTCTATAAATAGAGCCCTTAGTCCAAGGTCGCGAGGGGGGGAGATCTGGCATTCGCAACGAAGTGCTGCCAAATTCTTGAGTTAATCACAGCCAGGGAGGAAGGCTCTCTACGTCCATTTGAGCCTTTGGTTCAAGGGAGTAGTCATTTGTTTGCGTTTTAAGTCTTAGTTAGTCATTCCTTCATCCATTGCATGATCATTTCCTTTCCCTTTTCATTCACGTTTTTCACTGGCATTATCATTCTTTCACCTTTCCTATTACTTTTTACGCCCCATAGGGGTTAAAAAACCCAACCCCCAGGTATCGCCCATTCCATTTATATTGTTAGTCTTTCATTCCTTTCTATAGATATTGCACGTCCGTGGGCTAATTTGGGTTGTGCTTTCTTGTCATTTTCTTTATTTTGCAGGTCAACAGGAGTCTAAGCACGAGGCCCATCCCCTCTGGTCGGTCGGAAGGGGTAGAGGAATATGTTCCACAGTTTGGGGTCTAGAGGCTCTACACAGTCTACCTCTATCAGTTTGCAAGGTTGCACGGTCTTCATCAGACCGTTCAAACACTGTTTACGGCCTATGATGGACCGCTTGAGCGCCAGTCGAGCATTCTTCCCGCTATTCTTCTCAGCGCTGTACGCGGCCTATCGAGCAGCTGTGTACGTACTCAGGCGGTCTCCAAAGGACCGTGTGTTCCCTGTTCCAGCGCTGCACCTTGGCGAGTGTCCTCATCTGTCTCCTTTTTTTCCAAGGTACGTGGTGCTCTTCCTTTGCACTTAGTGTCTTGGTGGCGATCACGATCCATTCACCCTTTCCCCCCCATTTAGTATTTTATTTCCATATCTTGATTTAGAAAGGAGGGGAAAGAGAGGAAAATATATCTACACCAGTGAAGCAATCACCCCGACGAATGAGGCCCGAGCTGATAAGTCATATCTACAAGGAGGTCGACAAGCTGATATATGTTGACTTCGTGGCAGGCTCGCCAACATTGTGCCTGTCAAGAAGAAAAATGGCTAGATCCAAATATGTGTCGATTTTTGGGAGCTAAATAGAGCCTGTCCGAAGGATGATTTTTCGGTGCCAATCACCGAAGTGATGATCGACGCCACTACCGGCCATGAGGCCTTGTCATTCATGGATAATTGACATTTTTTTTCATTTTTATTTTTGATGACAAAACAATGAAAATTATTTGTAGAAGGAGAGAAAGAAATTATACCGAGGAGATTGGGAGGATCGTGGAGCAAATCATGGTTGAAATCCTGGTGCGGGTTAAGAAACCTGTGCAAGTATGTAAGTAGAGAATGGGACCTGGGAAGATCATCAGACAATTGTCTGGCCCAGGAAGAAGACAACAACAAAGGTTGAGATGAGTGAACCAAGCAGATGATGGCTAATGAGCCGTCGATGGCAGAGTTGATGATGGACGTTGGTCCGTTGATGGCAAAATCCTCCTGGGGAGGATGGTTGGGAATTCTGGCAACAATGGCAGTATCCCCTGGCATTTTCAAGATCAAAGGTGGCCCTTCTTGTTGTGGAGGCGAGAACATTTACTGCAACGTGACAAAAATATCAATCATATCGAACCACTTGTCCCATTCGCATTCTGGGTCATCGACCTTGCCTCTCTTAGCGGCTCTTGAGCATTTCTCAACTAAGTAAGCAACCTGTGACTCCCCATGTATTTCTTGTGGGTAATCCCCCATCTGAAAGATAGGCCCCTTCTTAAAATGAGAATACAAAGTCCATGTGAGGGATTTCCCTCCTGCTTCGAATGGCCCCTCAAAGCCCAGGCCAGCCCACAGGATCATCCTTAGCTTCTTTGGTGGTTTCAACCTCCCTTGTAACTGTGCCCCCAAACTTTTGCCCTATTGATAGCCGATGTGTCTCATGACTTCCCATCCTTTTACATGGGAAAGGAGACGCGGTATTGGTGAGGTGGGAGACTTTTCTTGCATTGACGGAGCCCAACGAGGATCACATATATCCAGCAGTGAGAAAATAGGCCTGTGGGACGGCCAGACAGAGGGCAAAGAGGTAGTAATAGCTGATATAGATCTAGAGGGGGGGTGAATAGATCAATCCTCAAATAAAATCTATAGTAGCTAAAACAATGCGGAATTAAAATAGACTATTGTAAGACAATTAAGAAAGCAGTGCTTCTCAGCAACTAATTCTAGCAGACAACTAGTCACTCATCCAAGTGCAGTACGATGGAGGAGGCTAGCCTCACGCAAGGGGTGGAATTCCATATAGGCGTGACCTATCCTTCCAACCACGCCTTTTGATATACCTAGTGGATGAAAGACTGAACAACAATAGAATAGGACAATTGAACTGAATCAGATCTCAATCGGTCCTAGACATTCATCTAGCGTGAAGAAGAATGAAATAACAAATGCACTCTTAGAAGGAACTTAACATGAGGCAGAGGCGTTGGCTTGAATACCTCAAGGATTTCGAGTTTACTATACAATACCACCCTGGTAAGGGTAATTCTGTAGCACATACCCTGACTCGGAAACCAAGAGCAATATTAGCCAATTGTATGATTTAGGAATGGAAGTTTTTGGAGAAATTTTCTGAGCTCGATATAAGCACGAGCAAAGAGGAAAGGTGCATGACCCTGGCACATATGAGTTTGCGTCCGGACTTGCTTTCAGAGATCAAGAGACTACAAGTAGAAGATCCTATACTGGTGGATATAAAAGATAAGCTAGGCGAGAGACCTGACTTCCAGTCAACAGTTGATGGCAGATTATTATTCTAAGAGAAGACATGTGTACCAGACTGTCCTGAATTAAAGAAGAAAATTCTAGAAGAAGCTCACCGCTCTAGGTACACTAATCACCCTTGAGCGACCAAGATGTACAAGGACTTGAAAAGAACTTTTTGGTGGCCTAACATGAAGAGGGGGGTAGCGGATTTCGTATCTCGTTGTCTCATGTGCTAGCAAGTAAAGGCGGAACACCTAAAACCTACTGGAAAGTTGCATCCTCTTGACATTCCCAAGTGGAAATGGGAAGACATTGGTATGGATTTCATCACGGGCTTGACTAAGTCTCAAGGCAGACATGATGGTATTTGGGTAATAATCAACCGTCTCACTAAATCGGCTCACTTTCTACCTATCAAGAGCCGTTGGTCAATTGATGTCCTCGCCGCATTGTACATCAAAGAGATTGTTAGATTACATGGTGTGCCTATGTCTATTGTGTCTGACCGAGACCCATGTTTCACCTCTCACTTTTGAAAGGGTCTACAACACTCTTTGGGGACAAAGCTCAACTTCAGCACTGTCTTTCATCCCCAAATAGATGGTCAGATAGAAAGGACCAATCAAATCGTTGAAGACATGTCGAGAGCATGTGTCATTGACTTCAGTGGAAGTTGGCATGACCACTTGCCCCTGGCCGAATTTACTGACAACAACAGCCACCAAGCTAGTATTAAGATGGCTCCATTTGAAGCACTTTATGGCAGGAGTTGCCGATCCCCTATATGCTGGGAGGAGGTTGGTGAAAGATAAATACTAGGCCTAGATATGGTCAGAGATACAAATGAGAAGGTCAACCTCATCAGGGATAGACTTAAGATAGCTCAGTCTAGGTAGAACTCCTATGCTGACAACAGAAGAAGAGACTTGGAGTTCCAAGTTGGGGACTATGAAATTAATAGGAAATTCTACAGAAAAATATGATAGGTAAACTTTTAACCAATTTATAAAAATCTTGAAAAATTATATTCATGAAAAGGACTATAAATTTAGGAAGTTTGTCTTCTATGACTAACCCAAAAGAAAATTTTAAGTAAGCCGAATTGATGAGTTTAGGCCTTAATCCACATTTAACCTAATCGGACCTTAATTCGCTAAATTTAGGCCCAATTCTCTATCAATTAGGCCCAAATCGGACCCAAATGAATGGCCTGGATAAGGAGATCATTCCCCCTCTCTTTTTCCCCAAAACCCTAGCCCTAGGAAGAGAATTTGGAGGCGGAGAGGCGGCGTGACTGGGTCAAGCGTGAATCACGCGCGTGCCCACGGAGTGGACATGATCCTCCCAATCGACGCATCTAGGGACCAATTGACCCTATAAAATTAAACCCTAGTCGACCTAGAAGCCCTTGGATGCTGCGGCGGCCGACGAGGTTCGTGGACGAGGGCATATTCCGGTGAGATCTTGGAGAGTTTTCCCATCGCGGCCGACGACCATCGTCCCCTTCTTCCTTCATCTAAGGTAGGTCGTAGTGGACCAAACCTTAAGAGTTATACATTGATGGATTCATGGTTAAGTCCTCTTTCCAATGACATAAAAAGCCCTAAATGTTATCTAGTATCATGAGAGTATTAACCATTTTCGTCGGAGCATGTCAAAACTAGGGTTTTTCTTGTTTGTCCACGATTAATGTTGGGTTAGCAGGCTTTAAAACGTAATTAAACCATGCCAACATCTGTGTTGTCCTATTCCCATTCTAATGGTAGTTCATTGCACAATTATTATTCACCCTATCCACAAAATCGTCATTTTAACCGGAGTCTAGCAAGGCTCGCCGGAGTTCGGGCATGGCGTCCTGAACGCGGTCCTACCAGGAACCGCTCTATATTGAACGGTCCCGCGATAGACCGTGAGGTCCAGAGCGGCGGTCGCAGATTGACCGTTCTATGGCTTTGTGTTCGGGACCCCCCTCCTTCCAGCGACGGCCATGGACGGACCGTGCAGAGACCCCAGCGGCCCCTCAATAGGCCGTGTAGGGCCTGTATGGCCTTTTGCCTGCAGGACCTGAACGGCCTATCGACAGAACGCTGAGGCCTATTAAGTAATTTTGGACAGACCGTTCTATCACGCAGAATCATTTAAGTAGTGTGTAAAGCATGATTAGTTCTTGTTAATCTAGGACTTAAGTAGGGTATGCAACCCACAATTTATTGGTACTTAAAGTGACCTGATAAAGAGATATAAGTCCTACTGAGCTTTCTAGCTCACCCTGTGTATTGTTGATAATTTTCAGGAAATCCTAAAGATGACGGAAATGGGCTGGAGTGATGAGAGTGATGATAGTTTTTAATGAATTTTTCTCCCGTTTGTCTACTTGTAAATGAATGTATCAAATTTGAATAGTATTGTAAGTCCTTGAAGGATGTTTGTTGGAAATGCCAGATTATAAAATAAAGATTTGATCTTATCGATTTGTTGTTCGTACTCATCATCTGAGCCTCTTGATCGACCCGCTTTTATAACTGTTCACGCCTTGATATTTTCGCCTTGTTCGGGGTGTGACATTTCGGCTCTTAAAGTCTGCTTTCCCAATTTTGGTTTCACAAAGTCTGCTCTCCACTATCCTTCGGCTCTCGCAGCTTGCTCTCCCAAATTTGGCTTCCGCAACCTGCTCCCACTAATTTTGACTCTTAAAGTCGGCTCTCCCAATTTTGACTCTCGCGGCTCGCTCTCCCAATTTTGGCTCTCATAGCTTGCTCCCCCAATTTCGGCTCTTAAAGCTAGTCCCCCCCAATTTCGGCACTCAAAACCCGCTTTCCCAATTTCGACTCCCAAGGCCTGCTCTCCCAGTTTTCGCCGAACCCCACCTTCCAGATTAAGACAAAGATACGTACCTGAAGACTTCTGACTTGCTACACCCATAGGCCCCGCTCTCCCATCCTTCAACCATCGACCTCTGAGCTGATAACTTTTCAATCATCAACGTTTAAGCCAACAGCTTCCCAATCATTGGCCTTCAAGTAGACAGCTTCCTAGTCATCAGACTCTAAGCCGACAACTTTGCAATCATCGACGTTTTAGCCGACAACTTCCCAATCATCGGCCTTCAGGTTGACAACTTTTCAATCATCAGACTCTAATCCGACAGCTTCCCAATCATCGGCCTTCAAGCCGATAGATTTCCAATCATCAGACTCTAAGCCGATAGCTCTGATCATCGGAGTTCAAGCCGACAGCTCTCCGATCATCGACCTTTAGGTCGACAACTTTTCAACTATCGACCTTTGAGCTGACAACTTCCCAATCATCAGCGTTAAGTCGACCACTTTTCAATCACCGGCATTAAGCCGATAGCTTTCTAACTATCGGCCTCTAAGTCGACAGCTCTTCAACCATCGGCACCCGAGCCGACAGCTTTTCAATTATTGGCATTCAAGCCAACAACTCTTCACCATCGCCATCCACGTCAACAACTGTCCAGGAATCAAAATTGCACAGCTATTGTCCAGAACTAGTCCATTTACGCAGTCTATTGCTGGCTTAGGATGTTTTCCATAAGATTAATAGATCTTCTTGATCATTATTCGTGTTTTCTAGTTGTTTCAAGATGCTACCTCGGCCCAGGAAGTAAGTAGTGTCCCTCAAGATGTTCCTGCTCTAGCTCCCATTATTTCGGCTCAAGAGGATGCGCCTCGCAGTCGCGGACGTGCTTTGAAAGAATTTCTGTTGTTTCATCCGCTGACTTTTGAAGGCCAGACCGATCCTGATGTCGCCAGGGTTTGGCTGGATGCGACCAAGCGTGTTTCACTCTATGGAATGCGCGGAAGATGAGAAAGTGATGCTCGGCACTTTTCAGCTCTAGGGCACGGTGCTGACATGGTGGAACACTGAATGGGAGATTACTTTTCAGACTCGTCCGCTCCGGTAGATTTTGTGGGCTGAGTTCATCGTCACTTTTAAACTTACTTTCAGTTCGGCTTACCTCAGGTTGGATAAAATACATCAGTTTTTGTAGCTCATCCAAGGAGGAAGGTTAGTGCTCAAATATCGAAATAAGTTCATGGAATTGGGCCGTTATGCGCCCCACGTGCTGGAGAATCTAGCTTTAAAGACGGAACAGTTTCTTCATGGTCTTCGTGCTGAATTAAGGCAACCGTTGATCGTTGCCCATGTAACTAATATGAATGAGGTATATTAGGCTACGGTAGCGTTGGAGTTGGACTTGGCGACGTCCCAGACTACTTCTCAGGCAGTGTCGGTTCAGCCGACGGCTCAGCTTCCATCTGGTTACCCGCCTCCTGTTCCAGGTTTTCATTCTATCACTCCAACTACTAGTGTTGTTGCTTCTTCAGGTAAGTCCCAGGTCAGGAAATTTAAGAATAAGAAGAGGTTCAAGAAGTGATTTGACCAGCAGGCATCATCCGGCGCAGTGCAGCAGTCAGCTCCTTTTTTCCAGCAACGCTAGGGATCTGCTAAGAGCCAATTTAAGGGTTGTGCGCGGTGTGGTAGTGGCCACCCAGGCAAATTGTGTTCTTTGCCGATGGTATGTTTTTGATGTGACCAGTCGGGTCACGTGGTGAGAGACTGTCCCTTGCAAGCAATTCTAGTGTAATTTACTCCGACGGCTCAATCTCAGCAGCCTCAATCGCAGTTCAAGCCTCCACTTCCACCACCGCTGCCATCTCAGCAGTTCCAGCAGTTTCATCCTCAAGCTTCAGTAGCATCCTCCTTCCAGTCCTCTGCAACTGGTCTCTCAAAGTATTCCTGAGTGTCCGGTCCTCATCATTCACAAGACTTGACTTCTCTAAGCAATCAAGACCCTCAAATTGCTGAAGAATCTAGTCCTTCGCTAGCCTCCCTGGAAGGGTTTTGTCAGCTCCCCAAACTTGAAGGACCTAAGCAATATGCTTCAGTCTTCTCATCAAAGTAGCCATAGCAGAGGAACCCGCATTCAGAGTATGCCAAGCACCTGTGGCGATCTCCATAAAATCAACCTCTCTGAACTAAAATTGCTCAAGCCTGAAACTGTGGCTCCTATCAAACATCCAGCTAGTCTTCAAGAGGATGGGCTTATAATCAGAGACAACTCTCGCCAACGGTATCACCTACACATGAGGAAAATGGTCCTCCTAATCAACCTAAACTAGAAACCTATCCAACCTAGAGCAAGAAGCATCTGCTCTTAGGTTGGACCAAGTGAAGCAGCCAAAGACCATGCATCCACCAAAACTGTCTCTTCGATGAAATCATATAAGCCTTCCATGTCTCTGACATAAGTAGCATCCCTTGTCCTCTCCCACGAGGCCGTCACCGTATTGAAGTCTCCTCCCAACACATCAAGGCCGTCCAGAAGCGAGATGGTGTCGAATCAAGTCATCCCACAGTAGCCGCTTCTCCTCTCTGGGGTGAGGGCCATACACCCCACTGAAGTCTCAAAAGAAGCCATCTCTGATGTCCCTGAAATGCAAAGAGATAGTCCATCTGCTAACCTCCCTGTCCTGTGTCACCTCCTCCACCTCATACGGATTCCAGAGGAGCATAATACCTCCAGACCTGCCTCATTGCCGGGGAGGGGACCCCCATAGAAAGGCGGTCCCCTCCGATCTCCCTCAAGAGAGCAACACCCCTCCTCACACTTTGTCTCTTAGATACAAAAACTATCAATCTTGCACCTCCCAATTAAATGTCTCACTGCCCTTTTCTTTACCCTTTTAACCCTCTCACATTTTAAAAGTTGCGTTTGGTATCGGGATAAATTTTGAGGAGAATAGGTATAAGTCATTCTGGGTTAATTTATTCTTATTCTTATTCTCGTGTATGTTTGGTATGCGAAGGGATAAGTATGAGAATATTTCCATTCTTCGTTTGGTAAAAATTAGGGATACAAATGAGAATAGGCACTGAAAAATTACCATATTGTCCTTCTTGTCCCGAGTTAAGGCACATGATGTTATTCTTTGTTTGGATGGGATTAGAAGATTTAAAAAGTAATTTGTATTAGTAAAAAACTCGGCATCGCCGAGTCACCCGGGTTCCGTGTGTGTGCAACGGTGGTTCGGCTACTTTCGAGGTCCTCGTTCAATTATTGATTGTGTTTGCGGAGTAGGTCCGAGGGCCTTTGGCTATTTGCTGCATACCCCCATCTTTGTGTCACATCAGGGAGTCATCACTATCTATGCTAGGAGACTACGGGCCACTGACATGGGATTATCATCAACATTTTGTTAGGGGGCCTCTACAGCCCAGCACCTTGAAGACACCGCCACCCTGCCAGTCCCAAAAAGAGGATGTTGCTTGTGCCATGCAGCCTGTGTTGCGAAGAGGGCCCGTTGATGATTTTGATGATCATTATGAGGTTTTTGTCAAGATGTTTGCTGAGAGGGAAAGCTTAAAGGAACTCGAGGTGCAGATTGTAAAGAAAGTTTGTAAGAAGCCAGCCCAACGTCTACAGGGAATGGAGAGCTCGACTACCACTTTATCTCTTTGCCGCCTCATTTCTATTCTCCAGAGGCTGACTTTTGTTCCCTACTCACCTCCTCTTTGCCTTGATCAGTCCATGTTTCAATCTCCTTTTTGATCCAAGAGGCCGACTGAATTTTTGATCGTTAATTGTCTATGCAGGCAATGCCCGCCGCTTGATTTAGTGTCCAGGTGGTCACCCGATGCACCTGCTGATTTTTCTGGGATGTGGATTCGGTCCTCTGACCCATTATTTGATGTGATTTTTCCCACTCTGTGCCCTCAAGCCCTTCCTCCTCCTCCGATAGATTATTCTTCTTGCTGTATGTTATCCACTAAGCTCGACCAAAAAAAATGCCAAATTCAAAATCGAGATCTCAGTGTAGGATTATGCTATGTTTCGTCCATTCTCTTCCCAGGGGCACGAGGCCCCTGATTCTTTTCCAGTAGGCTTTCTGTCTCCTATGTTAGATGTACAGTCTGCAGAGTCTCCTAGGTTAGAAGAATTTACTGGGGTAGTCCATCCACGTCTGCGATGCACCCTATGATGCGTCATTCCAAGTCTATTCCAGACAAGTTCCTTCAGGATTTAGCCCAGAGGTGTCATGCCCTTCTTAAGTGTCCTGAGTTTGTAGCCACCGCCATCGTCATAGAGGACGATGAGAAAGTAGACGGGGTGTGGAGCAATGACGATTTGGGAGTTTATGAAATCGTAGATGAGAAGGACCCAGTCGATGACGAGGACAGCGATGTGGATGACACTGTCGATCTGTATGCACAAGGGTTGAAAAGGTTCGATGAGCCATTGTCAGACGGAATCCGTAATAAATGGGCTTATTGGAGCCCAGGAACCGAAGGGACGAGAATCGATGGGACAATGTCCGCCATGAGGTGATTTTATTTAATATTCCCTTGGTGGAATCATGCACGCACATTGCATGCCACTTAGATAAAAGAAGAAATATTACGTCAATCATATATGTACATACATATCATGTATACTTCTTGACATATGCATATACAAATGAAACTATTGGCATGGTTGCTGGGGGGGCATCGGCGTGGGATGTACAAATCTCGGCGTGGCAACCCCCGCGTCGACGGCGGAGGGGCGCGTCGAGAGCATTTGGCGCCGGGAAGGTCGACGAAGCAGGTTCTCTTCTCACGGGACTTTGTTCTAAGGTCTGCGAGGGCGTTGACGCCCGCACCGTCGCTGATCGCCTTGATAGCGTCTGCGGAATGGACGGATGGCAGTGCAGTTACGCACCCGGCGTCAACGGATCGATACTCTGCAATCTTGGCGTTCGTATGCCCAATGGCGATTGGGTGTGGAAGGCGGACGGGGCCGGCGCGACGGACTTCGAGGGCGAAAAGGGAATGCTCTCGGACGCCTTCAAGCGCGCCGCCGTTCGCTTCGGTGTCGGCCGCTACCTGTACGGCATGGATAGCCCGTGGGTGCCCATCGAGCCGATGGGCAAGTCCTTCAAGATCGCAGACGACGGTCGCACGAAGCTGGACGAGCACCACGACAGGGTAGCGCAGCGCATCGGCTGGGGCGGGCCTACCGACGTGGCCGTCTACAAGCTGCTTCTCCATCTGGTGAAGCATTTCGTGACGCAGCCCAGCGACGTGATCGAGTTCCGCGAGAACAACAAGGGGCTGATAGCGCAGTTGCGCGTCGCAATGCGCAGGAACCTTGAACAGCAATTGGACCGCATCGGCGGGACCGAACAGGAGGCAGCATGACTAAGCGTTACGATGTTTGCGCACCACGCGCGGGCAAGGATGACAAGACGTTCTGGCACCGTGTCGGGACGGCCTTCGAGGGCGAGAAAGGCATCGGGATCATTTTCGACAGCCTGCCCCTCCCTGACAAGGAGGGCAAGGTAACGGTTCGCCTATTCGAGCCGCGCGAAAAGCAACAGCGCGAACGGCCTGACGACATTGGCCCGCCTGGCAGCAATAGCCCTCGCAAGCCAGCCAGTAACAACCGCGATATGGACGACGACATTCCTTTTTGAGGCTGACCGATGATTGTCTCTGAGCAGAACGTTCATGATGCTCTCGCCTACTTGGAAACTTTGTCCTCTAGTTGGCTTGGACAGACTGTAGTCTGATGAGGGTCGACCCTATGGGTCGACCCCAGCCTATTTGGGTCAAAAACCATCATAAACCACATTAATCACAAGGGTGAAAATGTGGTTAGATGTTACCATGTTCCTCTAGATTTAAGAAGGTTTAAATTACCATCCTTGAACATTTAACCTTGATTCTTCCTTCATGACCATCCAACTGCACATTGTTGAACTCTTCAACAGATTCTATTAATTTCTCCAGTGGTATCGACTCCTTGAGGCATTGAGTCAACACATTTTAATGAGGCCATGTTGATACTACCGATGTAGTTGATACTTGAGATGATGCTTCTAACCTTTGAAGACTTTGCTGTTGTTACTGGCTTGATTACAAGGTGGCATTATGCCAAACATGTGCTGTAGATCGGCTGCTTATCAGAATATGGTTGCTGCTTGAGTTGATGCTTCTATTGTTGCTAAATTCTATTTCCTGCTTGGCTGCCTCGATACTTTGGCTGGAACTTTTTGGATTAGCTCTCATATCACTTCTTGTTGCGTTGAGTCCAATTGCTCATTGCCTCGACACACCCTACAAGCCATTTTTGCTGCATCAGTTGCTACTGTTGTTGCTTGTTCTTTGCTGGCTAGCTTTGCTAGCTTGCTTGAGCTTGTTACTACTCGAAATCATCTGCTAGTCTTGCTGCTGGTGATACTCCTGCCTGGTTAACTTGACATACTCATCATATGCGTGTTGACACATTCTTCAAATGTCAAGTGGGTGAAAGCCTTGGTTGCTGGGATTCTTCTGCAGTTGCTGGCATTGTTTTGATAGAATTCTTGATTTCTCTAGTGACGTCGACCCCTCAAATACATTGAGTCAACGCAACCTTCAATTGCCTAACCAGCACTTGACTTTTGTCCACATCTCTTCTTGCATATTCTTTGCTGAATTCTAAAATTGTTCTTAGCAGCATTTCGTTGAATAGATGATGCTATAGTTGAGTTGATGGTGCTATTGCTGCTATTCATTCAAAGGACTTGAGCTACTCTTCTTGAACTATTGCTGTCTGCATTTGCTTAATGCCTTTTAGAATTGTGAGCCTTGGCTGCTGTCTTGTTTAAAAGATCAGTAGACTAATGCTCTTTAGAATTTCAAATGCTTGAACTAAGATACTTGAAGGGTTGCTGCTAGACCTTTGTTGACAAATTAATTTTGCCTTCTTCAAATGACAAATATGCTTAGCTGAGATGCTCCAGAGTGTGTTTGACAGCAAAAAGGTAGAGACCTGAAGCCAGACTTTTCCCAGATCTGAACCCTGTCACAATGGCCTCCAAAAAGGTGTGTCAGATGTGATGATGATGACTGGAGCTTTTGTCAGACATGGAACCTTCTTCCAAACCTTGAAATCCATGATTTTGGACATTTTCGGTTCAGATTTTTGGTCCCTAGATGCCCTGACGTAACAGGTAGAAAATAGTTGAAAAAGCTTCTTGGAGAACCAAGGTGTCGACCTGTTGTTTTAATGGTGTCGACACTGCCTTAAGAAAGTCTGTCTTGAACGCTTTCTAGAATGCTGTGGTGTCGACCTGCTGTAATAATGATGTCGACACCGCCTTTAGAAAATCTGTCTGCCACACTTGCTGGAAGGCCATGAGGTTGACCAAATGACGGAGTAAGGTCGACCTGTCTGATGGAGGAGCATTTGTAACACTTTTTGGAAGGGCCACAAGTCAGCCTCTTGATAGAGGCAGGTCGACACTTCCTTATAAGCTTCATTGGTAGCATGCCTACTCTGCTTGAACGGGTGAGGTCAACACTGCAGTGTTGTGAGGTCGACACCACCGTTGAGAAAACTACTTTTAAGGGAATTTTTGAGGTAGCTTGGGCGCATACATTGGGCTTCATCTCTTGCCATTCTAATGACTCATTTGGCTTATCTGTCATTGAGAATATCAACAATGTCAACAATCAAGGGATGATAATATTAATGACTCATAGTGTTGGAAATCATCAAAACCACGGGGACACAATATTCTCCCCTTTTTGATGATGGCAACACTGTGAGTCATTATTGGCAATGTAACTCAAATCAAGCATTTTCATGACATATGCATGTGAAGACATAGTAGTAATGGAGTGAATGAACCGATTTGCTCTCCCCTTTTCCAAAAAGCACATAACTCTCCCCCTTAAACAAGTGACTCTCGCTCTCCCCCTTAAACAAGTGGCTCTCTCCATAATCACATGACTCTCGCCATGAATAGATGACTCACCAAATAACTCTCCCCCTTTGACATCAACAAAAAGAATGGGCAATAAGAGTGGTGGATAGAATAGAGAGAGGAGACAGGAGAAGTCGACAAAGGAGGGATCACAATGAGGCATTTTGGAGAAATACAACCCATGAGAGACGTTGAGAATGCAATAAGAGTCACAATTTGATACCAACCTCGCAACCCAGAGAAGAACAATTGTTCAGAGTCGACCATTATACAAATCTCTGAACATGTCCTCATTGAAATTTCATGGCACTTAATGAATAGAGGAAAGAAAAGGGATGAAAAAGGACCGCATTTAGGACCGCGCAGTGAAAGGAGCTGAATACTGGAAGGAAGTCGACCTAAATGGGCTACAAGTCAACTTCAAAGTTGGAAGTTGATAAAATAAGTCCCAGGACTGTATGAAATCATGATATGCAAAGTCTAAAGGCTAGGGAATGATGAAATAGACTCGAAATCCATCCAAGGAAGACTCCAAAATAATGGGTAATCTGGGACATCAAAAAATGATGAATAAGAGAAACAACGTAACTTGCGGGATAAAAATGGGTGTCAACAGATGCTCCTCCTTGATGTTCGCTTTGCAACGGAATGAACGAAAGCGATGCGGAGGCAGAATGTAAAGGAGATGGAGCGAAAGTGACTGCGACGTGAAATGGAGATGAAGCAGAGAGACCTGATAAGCGGGCATCAAGGCAAAAGACACCTGTCACGACCAACAAGTGACATAAATTCTCACGAAAATGTCGAACTAACTGTTGTACCATGTGTGTGATTTTGATGGCCACAAAACTTTAGGTGTGTGCGCCAACATTACTCTATGTTTGTGTAAGAAAGCTTGATCAAGAATGCATATGTTTTGTTCTAGATGAGAATGAATTTGTGGAGAATGAATCTGTGAAAATATGCTTGAATGAATGCATATTTGCATATGTGTGAGATGCATGTGATTTTTTATGAGAAAACATGTTTGCATGAATGCATATTTACATGTGTGTGGTGCATGAGTTTGGTTTTAATAAAACAAGTCAATGTGCAAAGTGTGCTTGAGATGCTATCTTGATAAATGTGTGATTGTGCTTGTCCCCTTCTTTGTATGAATTCAACATTTCATTATTGAGATCATGGCATTGAGGTTGATTTAGTTCTAGATTGAACTACATGTGAAATTGTGCATTTTCTTGAAAGGGAGCAACTAGTAACAAAAGCTTGAAATGTTTGATTCTCAAATGAATACTAATTTGATTCATGGGGTTGTTGAGGTTCGAAGTGTGTGTGGAAGCATGTGAGGATGGTGATGGTTTTTGGTTGCCTTGTAATTGTTTAATGCTCATTTGAATGCGTGGGTGATCAATTTCATATGTGCTTGATCTAACCTTCATTTGGTTGATAATCATTCAAGTTTGTGGAAGAATGAGTTAGTGCTAAAATCAATAAACTCAAGGTTTGAGTGAGATTCCATGATTGAGCTTTGATTCTTCATAGTGCTAGTCATGTATATAAATTCATGGGTTGGGGATTTTAATAAGAAAATCTAAAATTTTTAAAAATTATCAAAAAAATATGAAAATTTACCTCCGCGATCTTCGGAAAGAGCACAACCTGTCCCAGGGTCGGAGAACACAACGGTTCGTCTTGTACAGAGTTCCGCAGGCCTGACAGGGGAAAAACACACGTAAATCGCAAAACTCAATTCGGGACCCATGAAAGTGATCCGAAACCCGCGGATCCTGACCCGATAAATAATCTAAAAAAATCTGGGGCGTTACACAGCGGCCACCCCACCGCCCTCATCCTCTCTACAAACAAATGATACAAAAAAAAAAACTCGCTAGAGGCTTCCGGTCACCGGTCCAAGCCGCTTGGACGCTACTCACTGGTCTGCACCGCCGATGGATGCCGCCCACCACCACTGCGCTCGACGCCTCCACCCCCCGACATGGCCGACTTATAACGCCAATTCAACACGACCCCGATGGCCTGCACGTACCAGACCGGTCTCACGATGAACCAGTTTGGTATGCAACATGATGCACGATCCCATGTGGTCTAGGGCAAACTGGTCATGTACCATGTACTGGTCGTCCCGCATGCCAGTTGGCATGGTCCGGTGCGAACGGTTCACCCCGTACCAGACCAATTTATAAAATCTTGATTGAGAAGCTCTACCACGTGGGATTATTTTTAGATACTATATCGCATTGAGTCTCTCGTGTGCTCATCCCGTTTCTTCAAATAACATAAAATTGTGTGTGGATGCAAGATCTACGTGCGAAGTAACTTTGGACCCTACTCAGGTGGGGCTTAGCAGCTTGAGTCTCTCTAGTTTGGATGAGTTCCATTTGCTACATTGTCGGCAGTTTGTTATATCCAGGGTTTGATCACTTTGATGTACCAATATGATACATTACGAATTGCATATATCAAATCCTACCAGAGTAAAGTCAGTATGTGCGACGCATAGTACGTAACTGGTCCATTGTGTAATGCACATAACTGTGCATCCCGCTGCATACAGGTTCGATTCAGGGCTGTATAATGTACACTCACTGGTACATCATGCACGACGAGTAGTTCAAGTTGATTGGGTGTTAACATTTATATATTATTTAATATATTTTACATAGATAAAATATTATTTCGTAACTTAATTGGTTAGTGTATTTGTGTAGGATAGCGAGGTTGCGAATTAAATACTTAGATTGATTATTTTTTTTAAATGGCTTCCATCTATATCATTAGGTAAGGGATTCTAGATAGGATATGAGTAGGAGAGAAGAACCCCCCATTAACCCTCCTCCTGGCAGAGGACAAGTACTGGGTTCGCCCACGTGAGGCATGGCGCAATGCCATGTTCTGCGTCTCCCCCGGAGCTGTCCGCATCCCCCCGTGTCATCGCGTGCAGTATCGACCTCTCTTTTTTCTACCCTCCCCATCGTACGTTCTCTTCCCCCCTCCTCAGGCGCTCAACCCGCTGCCCACCTTCTTTCTTGCCACACCGTCCCTGCTACCTCTGGTCGTGTCACAGGCACCCTCTCTTCCCCTTTCTCCTCCTCTTTCTCCGTTACAGCACACCCCACTCCCGTCTGCTTCCTAATTATATGCCTCCGGGGGACCCCCCGTATCCCGCAGCTCGTCGTCTGCATGCACAGAACAAGGGGACCGGGAGGCACGCGGAAAGTTCGTTGGACGGAACGGCCGGCGGCCGACCGGAGCAGGCGCTTCATGATGTAGGACAGGGGAAGGAGGTGAGTGGGGAGTAGTGCTGTTGTGGCCCCAGTCAGCATGGCCATTTGAGAAATTTGACTGGGTACTGATGGAACAGGAGAGAGGAAGGACAAAGGCGCGCCGCGGGTAGGGGGCCGGGTGGGGCAGTGTTCCGCCGGTTCACTGATCGTCCGTGAGGAGGAGACTATTGGAAACAATCTACGATAAAAGAGCAATATTTTGTGGAATGCGAGCATTGCATTTAGGCCTCCTCGACGCACATCATTCCTTCCGATTTGTCCACGCAAAAATCAGACTATGATTTGTGAAATGATCATTTTACCTCCTTCCTCCCGTATCCTCGCCGTCGATGGGAAATTTCCATTTTTCAAAACTACATTAGAACTCGATGGTAGCCGCTCCGCTCGTTTCTCTTCCCAGTATCTCGGCCTTTCCAACATTGAAGCAGAAGCACCAACCTCTCTGGCTTGGTGATCGTTGGAGAGGAAGAAGAAAAAACATGAGAGTTCGACTTGGTGATTTCGTCACTTCAAATGAAGGAAAAGTGCAACTAAGGTTTCTTGACGAAGAGAGGAGCACCACCACTGTTTCATCATTTCAGAGGAGCACCACTAGGGTTTCAATGACACCAAAGATATGGAAGAGGTCACGTGGAGGCCGTGTGAGAGAGGAGAAGAAAACATATATAGGATTAAATAGAGAGTCAGGTAGTGCGACAGATGGAAGAAGAATCCCTACCATTGGCCATCACATAGAAAGAGGGGAAGAGATGAACGACCTAAGAGAGAGACCCAGCGATGCCGTACATTGAACAGCTCGAGCTCAAACCAATCCCGGGTGTGTGGACGACCCGAGCCAGAGGGAGGTGGGGGTGATGCCTCCATCACTTCATCAAATTCATCTTCAGCCCGTATTGCTGTAACCTCTCAAAGATAATTTTGAGGTCATTCAAGTGATCCTCTCTCTTTCTAGTCTTGATGACCAGGTCATCAATATAACATTCGAATTTATCATACAACAGCTCATCGAATATTTTGGTCATCGCTCTCTGATATGTAGCACCAGCATTCTTGAGGTCAAAAGGCATTCTTTTGTAACAGAATATCCCTTTAGGCGATTGGAAAGCTGTGTGGATTCGTTCATGCTCTGCTATCCAAATCTAATTATAGCCGGACGACCCATCCATAAATGACAAGGTCTCGTTGCCGGTGGTTATGTCAATCATGACTTCGGTGATGGGCACCAAAAAATCATCTTCTGGGCAAGCTTTATTCAGATCACAAAATTCCACACAAATTCAGATATGTCCGTTCTTCTTCTTAACAAGCACAATGTTGGCCAGCCAGGCAGTGTATTGATTTTCGGCCATGAAGTCGACATCTATGAGCTTGTCAACCTCTTTAAAGATATGACTTATTAGTTTCGGTCTCATTTGTCGAGGTGGCTGCTTCACTGGCTCGGCTCTGGGGTCGATGGCTAATATGTGTTGGGCAACTGCAGGACTAAGGCCTAGCATTTCATTATAATTCTAAGCGAAGCAATCTCGGAACTCTTGGAGTAGCTTTATGTATTGCCTCCTCTCCCTTGGAAGTAGAAGGACACTGAGGAAAGTTGGCCTGGGGTCATCTTCTGTGTTGAGATTCACTTCGACCAACTCATCGACGGTAGCTTGGCTACCATCTTCAATCTTCTGGGGAGCTGGAAGTAAGTCGATGAGGCCTTCACTTTCTTCGTCTACTTCGAGGACACCATAGGTGTCCTCTTGTTCTACTTCATTTGGTGGTGGAGCTTTAGGTTCTGCTCCTCTTGAGCTGCTCGACCCTTGGGTTTGCTGAGGAGGTAGCCCTGGGATTGATGATGCGGCTCAGGGCCAGTTCGCCCAGTTCATCGGCGAGCGCCCGCCAACCCGGGTCATCGCTGACACAGGTCCAGGCCAGCGAGGCTTCGAACAGGTGCATATGGGGGTTGGAGCGCAGCGGCGGCGGCTCGTCCGGTCCCGAATCAAAACCGCCGCCCGGCCGGCGCAGCTTGGACAGCAGCGTGCCCCGCAGACCCACGCCCATATCGACGATCTCGGGCATATGCTTTGATTCTAATATACTAAGCATCACAATGTGCACAGGCCTCATAGAAGACTAATGCAAGGGTGCTTAGACCTCAATGCATGCTAGGACCCTTCGATTGTGGTTAAGTGTTTCGTGACTGTCCTATATAGTAGTTTATTTTAATTCTGCACTAGTAGCTGCTGTAGAAAATTTTATTAGGTGATTGATCTATTCACCCCCCCTCTAGATCTCACATCAACTTTTTGTTTGGATGGTGTAATAGAATTCCCGTAAAGGTTATGATTAATAAAAGATTTGGTTATCTCTACTTGCGTGCACTTTGTCTATGTGTCGAATACACTTATGCTCTGATTGACATGATTGATATAAACTCATCATGCGTACTGGGTTCTTTCCGCGCTCGGTGTGTGACACACAACAAAATCTGGGGATGTATGACGTGGATTGATGGGCCACGGGTCGGTGAAGTTTGTCGCCCAAACGGTGTTGCGAGTCAAAGTGGACTGAACAGTGCTCACGGGTCGATCTGGATCCAGCTACGGGATGGTGTGTCCCTGAGGCCGAGAATGGTACTAGGGTGACGGATGATGAACCACGAGGGATGACGACTGCTCCAGGCGACGTCGGTAGCTGGGGAAGTCAGCTTGGGTCCTCGAAACCTCCACGAATTGGCGGTCTGAAATCTGGCCGGCCTGCACGGGTGTAGGCAACCAGCGCAAAGATGGGTCTAGAAGGTGGGTCTCCAGGCGTCCTCTAGTCACAAAAATTAACGTGGACGTGGGTAGGGATGTCCCTACAATGCTTGAGGAAGGAGGGCCGCAATGGAACGCCGAGGAAGCTGGGATGACGCCGAAGGTGGACCCCTGTGTGGTCTGCCCGGTCTGCCGGCAGTAGGTGAGCAGTAAGAAAAGAGGCATGGGATGCGGCCTTCGGGTTGCTCGTTGAGCATGAAAATGGGTGTGGCTACTGGTGGGGACATCCCTGCGATGCCAATGAAAGGTGGGTAGCAGACGTGCACCGTGGAAACCGGGGTGACTCCAGAAGCTAACCACTATGCGTTTTGGCCAATCTGCTGGCAGTAGGATAGAGGGTGGAAGATAGGGGTGGTACCAGGGCTTCCGGGAGGCTTTTGGGGCTGGGTTTTCTCTGGGGGTTAGGGGAGGGTCATGGGAGAATGGAGATGGGGTGGCGGGGTGGCACGTAATGTATGTTTTGGGCGTGGGAGATAGTGGCAGGCGGGCTATGTTCTACAGATCTGTGCAGATCTTGGAGTACCAGATAATTGATCAGCTCCAGGTGGTCCGATCCGATGCTACAGAGGTCCCGCAGGGTCTTCTTGAAATCATCCCTTGCCACTGAAGGCAGCTTGGCCTGTGGCACCGGTTTACCCTCTCGGGCCGCCTTACGAGCGATCATGTAGTCGGCCACATCCTTGCTCTTGTCACGCCACCAGCGTAGGAGGTGCTCTGGGTCGACGTCAAGGATGGGCATGGGCTGTCGGCTCAAGAATCTTCTCTCCACCCCATCCCAGCAGTCGATCTTGTGAGATCGATAAAAGGTCGTGTGGGCGTTCCACCACTTCATGTATTCAGGTGTCACCCGAGGGACGCGGTCGGGAGCTGGCACTCTGAAGGTAGCGGCGTCTGCCCGGTGGAGGAAGTCCCACCAGACTCTGGTGTTCACTGCAACCAAGCTTCCCCGAAGAGCCCGTGTCACCAAGCCAAACTGGGCACTGTGTACGGGAATATGCTAGTTGTAGCCGAAGTTTCGACCAAAGCAGAATGGGTAGTACGGCTCCAGCAGCAACGTCTCCCCCTTCATGAATGCTAGCACATTGGGATGGATCGACAATGCCCAGTCCCTCAACTCGGGTTCCAGCAGTGGGCGAACCACATTTGCCTGACTGATTAGGTGGACATACATCTCCACCTGGTCATCCTTGCACTCTCTTTTTCTGTTCAGCAGGGGGCTGGAGTGTGCAGCCAGTGCCCACAAATGAATGGTCCCAGCGGCATCTTGAGGGACTGTGGTCAATCAGCCCCGGATATCGTACAACTGCAAAGAAGTAGGCCCACGCTCAGCACTGACAAATTCAAGCATCGCGGCACGAGCCCCCAGTCTTGAATGGCACGCGGGGTGAACTCTGGGAACAGAGAACAAACCCACGCATTGAAGAAATGCAGCGGGCACACATACCGGGCCTGCCGCAGGAACTAATGAGTGCTGATAGCCCCCAGAGCCTTGTATATTAGGTAGAGGGTAGCTGGACAGAGAGAGCTTAATCCCCCATGCCATCTGGCACGCTGGGTAAATTGCATCTGGCTGGATCATTGTCTCGTCCCCATACGGCATCGTAAATGAACACATCCAGTATGTCAAATACGCCGCACAGTGCGTCAGTGGATCGACTGCCACCAGGTTGGTCCCGCTCTGCCACCCCCTGGAGGGGATCTTCACGTCTGTCCTGGGCTTTGCACGCTTCTTGCGAGTAGCAATGGTGCTGACGCATGGGAAGTCCTCGTATTGCTTCGGCCCATCAGGCCGGTCGAGAGGTTTGTTTCCTCGATGTGACTTTATCTTGGCTATGTGTGCCTTGATGTTATGTATTGCCGTGCTGTTGTTGGAGGCATTATGGTGTTCGCACTGGCATTTCTGAGAGTCGGGGAATCTGTCGGCATACTTGCTGGTTGAGTACTCTCCGCTTCTCTGTAATCTTTTTCTTGGGTGTTGTGTTCTCGGGACGTGAGCGTGGTCCTTGAGATGCATTTCCCAAGATTATTGTTATTGTGTTGTGGGTCCTATTAATTGGTAAGCTGCTTATTGCATGACTAGTTCCTTGTAGTCGTGTGCTCAGTTGTTATTATGCCTAGATGTGACCCAGCTTGCAGTTGTGTTCCGTAGTCCTATATCCAGAAAGGAGCTGAGATTTCTGCAAGTGTTGTCACTGTTGTTGTTGTTCTTTCTTGGTGGTTGTGTTTAGCTTGGGAGGAGTTCCCTGTGAATCTGTTTTGGCACTGTGTGGACCAAGGTCTTGTCGGTTAGTTTTACTGTACTCTTCTATTATGGTAGAGTTGGCATGAGACTCAAATCAGATGTAATGTCTGAGTGAGGATTGACTTGATTGTGCTTGTGGTCCAGTACTGTCGTCGGCGGTCTACTTGCTAGTCTGGTTGTTGTTAACACAGAAGCTGATGGTTCGAGCTATCAGCTGAGAGGACTATGTTTCCTTGTTTAACCTGATGTTTGTTGTGTCTGCTGTTTATTTTACTAGTAACTATTTTCGTGGCATGGGTCGTGTCTCCTTTCCTGTGAGATGTGAACGACGTTGTCTTGTTTCAGAGGTGTCAGACTTGTGTTCACTTGTATGCCATGCTCGTTTTGTGGATCGATCTACCTTGAGATCCAGAGCGTGTACTTGTGATTGTGATCTGGCAGTGTCCCTCTGAATTGTGTTTTTCGAGATTTGTGTTGTTGAGTTCTGAGTGTTGGTGTTGGCTGGAGTTTGATGATCATTCCCAGTGTTTTGGGTTTGTTCTTCCTTGCTTCTTCTTGCTAGCTCCTTAAATTTCGAGGATGAAATTTCTTAAAGGAGGGGAGGATGTAATACCTTGAATTCTTTCAGATCCATTCGGAGAGCTTTCGGATCACTTTTGTGGGTCCTGAGCTGTGTTTTACGATCCACATGGGTTTTTCTCTCGTACAAGTTATGGAACCCAGTGGTGAGTTTGTTTCTCAATTCATCGACTCGAGGACGCTGCAGTTGCGTTGTGCTCTTTCCGAGGATCGTTTTGGCTATTTTTTTGCCTTGGATCCATTTGCTAACTCCTTCTTAGCGGCTTTCCCTTGGATTCATTTCATCATATCCATAGCATCTTCCAATAGTTGTGCTTTTCAGACCATGTCCATGTAAGTTTGGATCTCTAGCGGAGCCAATTGAGGAATGAGCTCCACCTTTAATCCGTTCATGAATCTCCTTTCTCTTATTTTCTCCGTACAAACTAAGTGTGGTGTATATCGGGCCAGTCTAGAAAACTTCACTTCATACTCTAATACGGATAGACTACATTGTTGCAATGCCATAAATTCCACAGCCTTCTTCTCGCGGATCCTTTCGGAGAAATATTTCTCATTAAAGTGTTCTAAGAATTCAACCCATGTTACTTGTTCGTTGGGCAAAATTACCTCCACAGATCCCCACCAAGCTCGAGCATCCTTCTTTAGTTGGTAGGTTCCTAGTAATACCTTCTCTTCGTCGGTACACTGCATCACCTTAAAGGTCCGTTCTATTTTTTGTACCCAATTCTCTACTTCATCTGGGTCAGTAGATCCACTAAACTTAGGGGGATTCATCTTTTGAAACTTTCGATGCAAATCTCCGGCTCCATGTTGTGCTCCTCCTTGGGCAACTTGTTGTAAAGCTTGTGTTAAACCTTGGACAGTGCGTTGCATTTCCCTCCACTGGGCTCTCTCGGCAGCCATTCTAGCCTACAAAACAAGTTTTAAATTAATGATTACCCATATCTTAACATTAATCTAGCGTAGACGGACATATTTTATTAAGTAGCCCATAGCTCTACCCAAATCTCATGGGATTCCTATAGGATAACTGGCAAGAATAACTCAATCTTGGACTTGGACTTGTTGACCTAGGGATTTAGAAAGCCTAGGCTCTGATACTACCTTCTGTCACGCCCCGAACCGATAGCAGCGGAACATGTTCATTTGCTCGGAATGTGGCAGTTAAACAGTCGGGTCAATCAGAACATAGTCAAGACAAGGCGTAATTTGAATAAAATAGAATTTTATTTCAAATATAAATTTATTACAAATTAGACCCAATAAAAGAAAAGACCCAATAAAGGAAAAATTATAATGAGACGCAAGATATCCAGACTAGACGGTTCATCTAGATGTCACATTCTCTTCACTCTTACCCTTGTCCATCATGTTCGGTCTCGTCGTCACTAATGTCATTACCTGAAAAATGTTGGAAATAAACTGGGTGAGCGAACGCTCAGTAGGAATTATATCTCAAGAACAAGCTAGCTTTAAGTGATTAACAATTTAGCACCTGGATATATGGAGAAATAAACTTCATGTTAATTCACAGATTGAAGAATTATATCTCAATGAGTTGTGGCTTGCCATCATCAAAACTAGGGGTGCACAACATCCCCCCTTCCCACCACCCCTAGGTAATCTTGCCACCATCATTCCCGTTCTGTTCATTCTATTAGAGTAGATACTACACCTTCTGTTTTACTAATGGCCTCTCTTTCATTTCTTCTTTGAGCTATGTTGCAGGACTTCAGCATAAGGGACATAACATGGCTCCTTGCCCTTGGCCGACCGAGGACGAGGAAGACGGAACCCACCATCTCCCTATTTGGATTATCTCCCCGTGATCATCATCCCTGTAAGGTTCTGGTAAATATCTCTGGTGATCACAGCATTCTAATGTTTCTTTTTGTTCCTTTGTAGGTACTCGCGCAGGAAGGTCAAAGAGGGGAACACCCCTTTCTTTCCTTTCCCCGAACAGAGACACATCCATTCCACAACCAACGTCTCCTCCGGGCACCTACAATCACATAAGTAGTTTGTTCATTATTCTTTTAATCATCCAGAGTAGGCATAATTCATTGGGTTCGAACCCTGGTACGAGGCAGAGAACATAGGTCCGAAGACCACCATCACGCATAGCAAAAGCTTCCAGTTGAGCGTAACCCGACTTTTCGTCAGTGCCATTTGATATACCGAAGATTTGACCCGACAAGCACACATTAATGTGACATGTATGAACATATATCAATGCAAATGCCTATATTTGACAAAAGCATGATAAAGATAGTTTAAACTTAGACAGTTTCCTTTTTTTTTACTTGACTTATGGCTGGTTATATTGATTAGTCTCGGTCATAGGAGGCGTGGGTTGACTCGAGAATGAGTGAGGGGTTGAAACGGTGCGAAGAGGGTAATTTATTCGAATTTGGCATGGTTGAGCGTAGCTGTAGGTTGAAACGGCGCGGGGTGGCATAGGTATAGTGCTAATACGACGCAGGGTAGATGTAGAAGCTTGAATGGCACGGGGAGCCTGGTGCACGCCAAATTGGGCCGTGCTGGGTAGTGGAGCCTGGAAAAACTGGGGTCTTTAGTGTAAGGTTAAGCGACGCGATGGGGTACCGCATCAGATTAGGGCGCGCCGAATTAAGGTCGCGCCAAATTAGGCCATTTTCAATCTATTTTAGCTATAGAATTCTTTGTCAACATTTTGGTGTTAATTGAGTTAAATTAATGAGTAAATTTAAGTCCTGAATGCCCTGGAAACGGAGTCAAAATTACATGACTAGACTCAGAAACACATGACTAACACAATGGCGCTTGCCGACGAACAATCCGAGCCCGGGAAAATTGTGGAGGGGTAAGGGATGCCCTCATCACATAGGCTCGAGCCATGCGGGCCTGATACACTTGTAGATGCTTGTAGGTTTCGAGCCATTTGCCTTCTAGACTGGTAAGCTCTTCTAGCCTTCTCTGGTATTCTTCCTCTTCTGGACCGACAAAGCCAGTGTGGACCGCTACACGATAAGATGCTAGCTGGATCTTGATGGGGATGACAGCTTTTGCCCCGTAAACGAGGGAGAATGGTGAACACCCCGTAGGGGTCTTGTAAATCGTCCAGTAGGTCCACAGTGTCTCGAATACCTTTTCACCCCAGTCACGCTTTCGGTGGCTAACTATCTTAGCCAGAAACTTGCAGAGAGTTTTATTGAAGGCCTTTGCCAGGCCGTTAGCCTGAGGGTTGTAGACCGAAGAGGTTCTCCAGTCAATGTAGAATTTGACCGCTAGTTGGTATATGGCTCTATTCTTGAATGGTGTGCCATTGTCGGACACTATACGGCTGGGAGTACTGAATCAGTAGATAATGTTGTGCCGGATGAACCGGGCTACCACTTCTCCATTGACCTCCCATAGGGGAATGGCCTCGGCCCATCGAGAGAAGTAATCAACAGCGGCTAGAATATATTTACGACCTTTGGAAGACGGTGAGAAGGTCCTGCGATGTCCATTACCCATTCTGCGAATGGCCATGTGGGGGCCGTTGGATGCAGTGGATTGGAAGGTCTCCTGGGCACCGAGCCAAACGCTTGGCACTGATGACACGTTCAGGCATACTGGGTGCAATCTGCGTGCATGGTTGGCCAATAGAAACCTTTGAGCTTGATATTATTATTCATTCTGTTTTCGGCCTGATGAGCACCACATAATCTAGAATGGACCTCGTGCATGATGGCTCGAGCCTCGACTGGGGAGACGCATCTCAAGAGAACTGACTTGTCCTTTTTGTGAACAAGTCTATATAGGGAGTCACCGATCAACTAGTATGACGTTGCTCGATGGAGTAGCTGGACCCTTTGAGCTCGGTCAAGAGGGAGCCATCCTTGCTTGAAGGAGTGTTCTGGTTGAGGTTATCGACCTCATAGATGTTGTGCACCGCTTATTTTGATGATGACAATCTGTAACTCATTGTATTCATTAATAAGGAAGTCCAATGACATGAATATTAGCTTGCACATGTTAATGTTTAAATGCCAAATTAAAAGCTCGAGCTGGTAGCGAAGGCGGACCGTATTTCCTTATGGCATTGCAGAACCCCACACTATCGTGCTGTGGGGGGACATGAGGGGCTTCGCACATGGACCCCATAATCCATGCGGCGGGATGGGCTGCCAATGCACTGATGCCCCACGTGGACCCCATAAATCACGTGGAATAGCAAATCCCTAAGGGAGACGCTAGAAAATCCAACATGGCCTCCATAGCATCAATGGTCACAGGCTTCATCTCCTAGGCATCCAGGAATTCCACGAACGCCACCCCCAAAAAGTTAGGGAAGCCAATGACGGGAGGGAAGCTATCGAACCTTGTCGGCACTACCAAGTAGCCATTCCTAGCATGATCATGAACATCGAGCAATCTGAATGTGACAACGACCATTGGAATTGTTGTAACCTACAATTCAAACTGATAGTTAGAGTCTCATAGGAAGGCCATAGGGCCCTTAATCCTGGCGAAGAGATGAGGGGAGGCTCTAGTCCCACCAAGCGTGCCAGACTTATGGGAACACTTTTTTATTTTATTTTTATTAATTAATTTCTTTATCTTTGGTCATTTATTTTATTTTATTTTAGTTTATTTAGTGTGTAGACGCACCAGTCATGAGGTGACAGTTTATTCAGACTCTGAAGACCGAAAGACTTGGAGTCACTGAGGTATGCGCGCCGTCTGACTTACCAGATGATAGTGGGTAGTGGGTCAAGACTAAAACCCATCGTGCCATAAAGGTCAAGACGTTAATTACATCTCCCTAAAGGGGAGAACACCCTTGATTAATCGTCAGGAGAAAGGGCCCTATGACATAAAATTTATTAATGCATGCATGAAAATGAATAGACGTCCCCAACGGGACCTTATTGATCCAGCGAGGTGGGAGACCTGCGCCGCTTATGATTAATTCATTGTGGACTAGAGGCATCATTCCACAGGTGCATCTACAGAAATTACTTAAAAGTACGAGCTTTTAGAGAACACAGAGGGATATAAAACTTTTATGATTTCTTAAGCTAGGACTTGGCTGATATATGTTATCAAAGGCGATGGAGGTGATAGCCTAAGCAAAGAGGCGAGATGAGGCGGCCACACATCACCTCGCCTCCGCCTCAATCCGGCCTCGTGGGCCTGGCCAACCTCTGCAATGTTGAGAACACGGCCCTCTCTCATGACCCTCGCCTCGCCAATTACAGTAATACCCTCTGGACATCACAAATCACCAATTACAATAATACCGTTACATAAATTTTTATTTACAAGGAAGAACAAGGAGGAAACTGAACGAGCACTACGCCAAACTACAGAAAACGAGAAGAACAGAGTCAGGTACCTTGAAAATAGAGAGCTGATTTCCCGCATGGCTGAAAGTAGATTTTCTTGGATCTGCAGTCAACCACGGCACGATATTACTCTAACCAGTTCATGCCTAGGATCACATCGTAATCGGCCAACTACAGTGCATACAACTTCGCTGGCAACTGCCGGCCACTGACGACAATAGGAGAATCTTCCAGGCAAAATAGATTGGACATGAAATCTCCGGATTGTAACTCAATGAGCAGTTTATAAGGCGACTTGGTCACCAACTCCTCGAGACGAGTAAGAAAATCCACAGAAACAAATGAATGAGTGGCACCTGAATCGAATAGGACACAAGCTAAACGACCAAAAATCAAAACCGTACCTTCTACGAGATTGGACGCAATAGTTTCTGCACGAGTAATGTGAGTGATCCGGCTCCTCGCCTTCTGGCTAGAGGCTGCAGAAGATTGCTGGGAAGAAACTGGAACTTGCAAAAATGACGGCTGAGGCAGAGGTGGTGCAGGAAGACGAAACAGAGACTATTGCAGCTGGGTAACCTACGAGAACTGCGCCGGAACAGACTTCATCAGGCAATCTCGAACAACGTGATCGGGCTGATCATAGCGATAGCAAACCACTGGTAAGGAGCATGGTACACCAGGATGGCTGCCACCACACCTTGGACATGGTCTCAGCTGACTCACGGGAAACTCTCGGCGCCACTGAAAAGGAGAAATAGACTGCTGAACGGAATTAGAAGATGCCGATTGCTGCTACACAGAACCCCAAGATGCTTGACGGTTGAATCGCTTCTTAGACTTTCTAAATATCTGCCTCGAAGGATCACCAGAAGTAGCCACGACAGACGAAACTCCAGGCACTGACGGCTGAAAAGACTGCTGGAATGGCACAACCGACTGAGCAACACTGGACTGAGAAAACCGTGCAAACCTCGCCAAATCGAGCTCAACCGTGACTACAACCTAATATGCATCATCCATGACATTAACACGGGTAGCCAGCAGCGGCACTCTCAATTCGACTCGCAGACCTCGAAGAAATTGCTCGGTCTCTAAGGCTTCATCAGTAATAATATGCGGCGCATACCGACCCAACTCAATGAAGTTATTCTGATACTGCAACACGGTCATTTCACCCTGCACCAGATCTAAGAATTAGTGCATCTTATCCATGCGAAGATAGGCTGGACTATAGGTGCGCTCAAAGGTAGTCACGAACTCTGCCGAGGTGATCTGACGAAGTGGTCGAGAACGGAAGGTGACTT
Source organism: Amorphophallus titanum (assembly GCA_024336825.1). Classification (NCBI taxonomy): domain Eukaryota; kingdom Viridiplantae; phylum Streptophyta; class Magnoliopsida; order Alismatales; family Araceae; genus Amorphophallus; species Amorphophallus titanum. The sequence goes on from JANBPO010006173.1 coordinate 5,332,723, forward strand.
CCCACTCTGAACTCCACCACATCCATGCGGCACCCTGAAGCTGAAAAGTAGCAAGCATAACCTTCTCATCCTCCGCACATTCCATCGATCGAAATACAGGCTCGGTCGCCTCGATCCAAATCCTGGCAGCATCCGGATCTGACTGACCTTCTAAGTCGGCGGGTGGAATAGCAGAAATTCCTTGAGTGCTCTACCACGACCACTGGGTAAGTCATCTTGCGGAGCTGGCACGGCAGGAGCAGGGACTGGCACAATCGGAGGAGGAGCAGGCACAACAGGAGGAGGAACACTGCCACTCTCTTCCAGGGGAACATGAGCTCTTCTTTTACGGGGCGGCATCTAAAACATACGACAATAGAAAACACATTAATAATCATGAAAATATCCTAAGCCAGCAACAGACGACTCGATTGGACTTGTTCTGGACAATCACATGTAATTTCAATTCCTTATATGATTCCCCAACGTCGCTCTAATACCAACTGTAACAACCCAGAGCTCAGGGTACCGATAACCCGATACAAGTATCGGGCTACCGCTACCAAGAACTGGGGACGCCACCCAAGAGGCTGATGAGGCCCCTAAAGGGTTAGTGGCGGTTGTTGAGGAGGTGTATAAACAATTAGAATTACATCGCACGTAATATTAATTAGAGTAGGAAATTAATTAAAGTGCGAAAGTAATTAAAAGAAATATATCAGAGTGATAATTATAAATGATAGTCCAAAATTTACACAAGTGCACAAGTCTGACATAACCACAACAGCCCCACTATACAACTACACGGGACATACCCCGGACAAAAGTACACTAGGACTGACAGACCATAGCTGGTGCTCTAGGCACGGTCTCCAAAAATACGCGAAGGACCGACGGACAGCTAGGACGGCTCACCTACAGGAAGGAAGGGTGAGCCACAGTCAGACTTAGTAGGGGCCATGCGGATCCCTACCACGCACGAAACACATAAGCACACAGTAATAAAGGTAATTAGAGCATGCATTTAAAGCAGTAAATAGGCAATGGCACAATTAAAACGCAGTTAAAGTAAAGTGGGAAAGCCTATCTAAATAGGTAAGCATGCCGAATTATGTTTACTTAATAGCAACAGAAGCTAAATCTACCAATAGAGTAAATCTCAGCTAGCCATGTGATAGGAGGAAGGAAGACCACCAGAAAGAAGAAACCAGATGCGTCCACTGACGTCTTACACTGCGTCTCAAGCACCTCGCAGTCAAGCTCGTGACAAGCGAGTGACACAACAGTACCGCACCGAGTGACTAATCAGAGTAATGCTCGTCAGCATCAGTCCAAGCCTCTGACCACATGTGCACACACTGACCTATCGCCTTGAGCCAGATCTCTAGCTAGTTTTCCCTCCCAGTAGGACGCTACTGACAATGCGAGAGGGCCCACGGAAACTAGCTTACAAATCATATAACGGTAATATCCCGCCACCTCTCCCGGGTGGGCCGACACGGACGTCGTTGGGCTACGACTAGTGGTTCTATCACAAGGAAAGAGAAAGCTACTCTTTTGGGATGTAAAATAATGCCACAATGTACAAAATATTTAAACATGGCGCATGTGGAACATGAATTACATTAGAAATTACACATGCATACTTTTGAAATCTCCAGGTATATAACGGACTAGGATCACCCCGTTACATACCATAACGGACCAGGGCAGGACCGCTATGCTTGACAGAACTCAGATAAATCCACAGTCAAATGGAACTATAACGCACCAGGGCAGGCGCGCTATAGGACTATAACGCACAGGAGAAGGGGCGTTAAAGTTAGCAAGCACACAACGAAATGAACAAAGGCTATAACGCACCAAGGGTGGGGCATTATGGGAATATAACGCACCTCTCATGGGCCGTTATGCCTACCAGAACGTTCAGAATCCACAGATAACCACGGAATATAACGCACCTGAGCAAGGGAGTCATATGAATATAACGCGTAGGGACAGGGGCGTTAAAGGCAACAGACCTTCAACTCCACACACAGGACTATAACGCACCAGACGAGGCTTGTTAAAGCCACTCGAACATGAAAATCCACAGAAAACTCAGTTCTCAGTTCACGGACAATATAACGCACCTATAGCGGTGCGTCAAATGACTATAACGCACCGGGGGTGGCGCATTATGTCACCTGGGTTTCGTGACTCCGGAGGTCGAAATTGAAACCTACCCAGTCACAGGACTGCGGGACAGATCAGAAGTGTAAAATTTTCATCGGCCCTTCGGCTTCGATTCAGCCACCGTCGACCTCAGGGATCGAAGAGGGACCTCCCACCAACGTCCCAGCCAACCGTCGCGACCAGAAGATGACTGAAAGTCACCGTCCCCCAAGTTGCACGTGCTTGCTGTCCAGTGAGTTGGAACAGTGCCAAGTTGGACCAGTAGCCCGCCTCGGGTCTGAGAGCCCTTCCGGCTTGCTGCCCGTCAACTCGAGATCGGTACTCCCGGGTCACTATTGTAGCCCGTTACCTCCCTGCGTGGAGTGGGCTGTAAAATTCATTGCTATAATTATTTACATTTTCTGTACCGGGAGTTGTGGATCTTGGCCGGGGTTGACTTCCCCACGTCTGGAGCGTGGAGGTACGTTCTTGCTCCTCTTGTTTAGCATTTGCTTATTTCTTATTTATTTTTATGCCGCTACTTGAGTGTTAGGATATCTAGTTCGTTATCATATTATTGCAATCACCGTTGTGAGTGAGTGAGCGTGATCGTCCCGTGACTCGATCCAAGCACGTGAAGAGCCGAAGACCCTTGACTCACTGTCGATTTCTCAACCGCACAGATCCACACGTTTCCCTCACTTAGGGACGTCCACGAGCTCGTATCTCTTGTTGAGGACATATCCCCCTCTTTTTAAACTCTATTGGTGTCGAGTTGGTCAAGTTATTGCTGGTCACGTTATCAAATTGGTCACTTCGTCACCTAGAGTCCCAAGTTCGCATCTAATCAGTATCGAGTCACATCCTGTCCCGCATCAAATTGGTATCAGAGCAAGTTTGAGTCTAGGGTAGTCATCATAGCACGGTCTAAGTCTAGGGAAGTCTTGTCCAAGGTGTTGCACCTCAATCCTTTTATCTGGTATATGAAAAGGTGCAGCAGGAACGATAGGTTATGCATATTTGGAAGGTAGCCTCCTTGCGTGAGTTGGGTCCTTGGACCAAGACCTACGCCGGGTACTAGATACTAGCTTGAGTCTAGGTTCTTCACTTTCCATTGGTTAGTGCATTCCCATCTTATGTCATTGCATGCCCACTCGTAGAGGTATTCAATACTCACCACCACCACCACCTATGGCAGATCCCCGCGTCCATAGTCCCGATGAGCCATCGATGGTCGACATGTTTTGAACTCTTATGGAAAAAATTGATGGGCTGAGTAAGCGAGTGGATAAGTTGGATGGGTTGAGTACGCGTGTGGATGGCCTAGGCACGAAAGTGGTTGGTACCACTATTGTATTAAAAGTAAAAGAGCGATGTACAAGTGTAGTGAAAGTGTTCCCCAAAAATTCCTATACATAAAAAATGATCTACACCAAGATAGTGTGACCCAGACTATCCCCCCAACAATCCAAAAATGGATGAGTTGTGAGAATTCACATTATATAAGAGCTCCACCCATTCCCTCACTCTCTCACAAATAAAGAAAACCAATCTCTCCACCACTTTGGCTTCTCCTATGAAGGTTCTGTTGTTCCTTTCTCCTATATAGCCCACAATCTAGGATGAAGAATAATCCACCAAGTGAGTCGATCCCCTTTTAGGTCCCGTGTTCTGCCCCATTTCTCAATCAAATGATGTGCATTGCTTGGAAGGCTGATGGAATCCTGTGTCCTAGTGAGCACACCCCAAACATACTGTGAATAGGAGCATCCTACAAACATGAAACATGTGATCCAAGGTCTTGTTCTCCTCTCCACACAAGCAGCATGTGGTGAGTATATTCTATAGAAAGGGAGCAAGTTTATCACGGGTTGGCAACCTCCCTTAGGTGATCCTCCAGATAAGGAGCTTCACTTTCAGAGGACTCCTGAGAGTCCAAATTTGTGGGGCAAGGCAGTGGCACATCCCTTCATCAAAAATGAAAGTGTAGGCTGACCTAATTGAGAAGACACCCTCCTTATCCCATCTCCACCGCCACTCGTCTTTTCTATCTGTTTGTGGAACAAAGTCAAGAAGGAGGCATAGGAAGCCCTCTAAGTGCTCCATCTCCTCAGGCTTAAGGTTTCTCCTAAAAGATGATGATCAGGTGCCTCCTGATAGTTGAATATCAAAGGACTGAGAGATTGAAGCCAATGGTGCTGTTGAAACTGCAAAAAGTCTCAGAAAGGATGCCTTCAATGTGAAGTCACCACACCATATGTCATTCTAGAATAGGCACTTGTCACCCCTTTTTAGACGGACTCGTATATTGGGGACAATGATGACCCTGCAAGTCAAAATATCATGTCAAATGGGTGAAATGTTGTGCTGTGATGTTGACGACATATCCAATCTCTCTCTGCCATAATATCGCTGCTTAATAACTTATGTGCACAAACCAATTATCACCATATGGACAAGCATATAATAAAACCAACAAACGAGGAATTAAGGAAGTACCATGGACAATACTAGACATGAAGGTCATACAATATTCAACAAAAAAATAAGAACATCTAAATTTTAAAACCCAAACATTGCATTCTCAAGTGCTCTGACAGTGAATTGTTCAATTCTTTGATTTCATTCTCCAATGAGGAGATGTGCAGTTCAGATTTAGCGAGGTCCTCCTCGCATGAAGCTAATTACTCATTGAGCATGGCATTTACACTTTTGTAATTCTCAACTTCCAGTTGAAGTTCACTCAGTTTTTCAAAGGAATCATCAACAACAAACTTGCCTTTTTCAAGAACAGCCAATTTCTCAAGCAACATGTCATTTTGTTCTCTCAAAATTTTATACTCTTCAATCAACCTCTCATCATGGATTGGCCCATCAAGTATTATTTGATCATTGGACATTGACTTAAGTTGGTTTTGAAATTGTCTTTCACACTCTTCCAACCTACTAATTTCAACTTACATGGTTCCATTGTCATCCCTTAAACAACCAATGTTTTCTTTATGCAAGTCTAAGTCAATCATAAGAGTATCATTTAACTCCCCAAACACTGAACCGTTATTGCAAAAGGAGTTCTCATCATGAGAGCTTTTCTTGAGTTCCTTTCTCATTTTTTTATTTTTGGATTTTATTTTATTGTATTGCTTAGCTAACTTATAATAAGCATCCATTAATTCTTCAAACGTAAAGTCCTCTGAATTAGAACTTACCTGAGATGATGATGGCTCACTTGGCTGGTCAGTGCTGTTGGCCATGAGGCACTCGTGTCCAACCCCTCCTTTATGATGGAGCCTAACCAGTCCATCCAGAATTTGCTTTGTTGTGCTGCAGCTAAAAACAAAGGGAAATTTAGTACCATCTATTGCAGCTTTCATGAGGTTCCAAGCAGCAAGATTGTCTACACTTTTGTTCCTATGTTCAGTAGACCATTCAGATATATCTGATGGTAGCTCATGAGGACCATTAAATATGAGACTCCATAATCTTGGATCAATGGAGCTAACAAAAGTACACATTCTTCCAAGCCATAGAGTGAATTCAGAGCCATCAAAGACTAGCGGAGAAAACATAGAAACTTGTTCAGAAAAAGAGTTCATGATGGTAATCACTCTAAGATCTTCTCTGCATATCGTTGGATCTGTATTCGATAGAGACCCACTCTGATATCAATTGTTGGATCCCTTGGGTGCAACCAGATCTAGAAGGGGGGTAATGGGGGCATCCCTTGCCCCTCCACATTTTTCCAAGGCTTGGATTGTTCATCGGCATATGTCATTGTGTTTGTCTTGTATTTCTGAGTCTAGTCATGTAATTTTTATTTTATTTGAGTCATGTATGTGTAATCTTTCTTTATTTGAGTTGCTCTTCCCGAGGATCACGGAGGTAATTTTTTCATATTTTTTAGAATTTCTAAATTTTCTATGTATAACCCCCCACCTCCCCTCTCTCTGTCATTCTCTCTTTCTCACTCTCTCTCTTCTCTTTCTCTCCCCCTCTCCTTCGGGTGGCCGACGGGGGCAATGGTGGGTGAGGCAGGGATGGCGTAAGGATGAGGAGCATGAGGATGGGGCGAGGATTGAGGCAGTGGAGGTACGACGAGCTCGGGCGCGCGTTCGGGTGACCGGTGAGTGTTTCGCAGGGTTCTCGCAATGGATCGACATCCTCGGCATGTGAAATCTTCGGTGGAGGTAGGGGGATGATTCCCTAACCCACGTACTTCATTTCCTGTGAGTTTCGTAGTCTGTGGTGAGCCGAGCGGGGTTTATCTCACGCCGGGGGGTAAAATGATCGATTTTGGGGTGAGTGACAGATCTTCCATTTTAACTATGTTTTTGGGGTTTTAATCAGGCCTCTCGGTGGTCTAGAGGCTAGGGAATGGTTTTCCCATGTTTTCCCCATCACCCGGGGTGATTGGGCATGGATCGACATCGAACGGTGTTGTTTGGTTTGGGGTTTCGCCATTTTCGGTCGATCGACCGACGCGGGTGGTCTGGTCGATCGAACTTCGTCGTCTACGAACTGGGCATTCGGCCCAGTTCGATCGACCGAACTACCCAGTTTGGTCGACCGAACTAGTTGGTCATCTGACCCTCCATGGGTTGGTCGACCGAAATGTAGAGTTTGGGCCATTTTTGGCCCCGGTCGGTCCGGTTGAGACCAAACGACTGACCTATGATCCCGTGAGTGTCCTGGACACCCCGTGCAGACCTTGACCGTGTTTTTGGGTGTCCGGAGGTACAATGTTACCTTGATTAGCATGCCATGGGTCTTGGGGGTCTGGGTGATCCCGTGTGTGATTCTAAGTTTTCGTGTTTGCGTTAGATCGAGTCGTCGTAAGTCGGTACGAGTGCGGTGGGCCTTCCCCGCACGTCATGTGTTTCTCCGGAAGGTGGTTTCCGAGTGGACTACGTGTATGGCCTTGGACTGTTAGTCCAGTTGACCAGCCTAGGGCTGGAGGTTTCCCGTGTGTCCCCTAAATAGGAAAATAACCCGGCGGCTTGTGAGCTACCTTGAGAACCATGTCATGGTGTTTTCAGACCTAGGGATTAGGCTAGATTGACCGCACTGTACCGTCACGTGCAGTGGTCTTAACCCGACTCTCGTGACTCAAGGATCATTAGATTGTCTGTTGTGGCTGAGTGTGGGGAGCAACATATCCTCCTGAGTGAAGGCCACATTGGCCTCCGGTAGTGCTTCAGCCAGACATGTCTCATATTGGGCAGGCGTTTGCAAGGCAGTAATAATCGCTTGTCGGGTCTCTTCACTCAGAGAGAGGATTTCCCAGATAATGAACCTCACCGGGAGCTTCTTAAGCAGCTTCATTATTCTGCTTCCAGCTCAGACATTAGACACGTTCATTTCCTCTGCCCACTTGGGCTTGGAAAAGCCTTGAACCGTGGCCTCTGACGGGCCTGCTTCATCAGACTCTGAGTCTGCACCTTTCTGCTTGGTGTCATCCTCTTGTTGTCCCTTGTCACTAGCTGTCGGGCAGGCTTCGTCTTCATCTGGGGCACCAAAAGGCTGCTGAGGCTGTGGGTGAGTACCCCTGGCTGCAGGGTTGGCATCTTGGCATAGCTACTTGCCCTTTGTCATTTTTAGGAATTCCAAGAAGAAAGGGCCGACAGCGTTGCCCCCACTCTGATTGTATGAACCTGAGGGAGGAGGAATTTAGACTCCCTTGACCTCTGGAGGAGGTATTTTATAGGGCTGCTCTCCCCTGAAGATAATATTGTGGTTGGCAGGTGACTGGCGCCCCCATCTCCAGACTGACCGTGTTGCATGTGTAGCAGTTGCGGCTTCGGCCTGGCTCGCCCCGGTAATGGGTGTGAAGCATATTTCCTCTTCATCTTCCTCACTTGGTAGATTGAAGAGAGCGGAGAGGATATTGCAGGAGCATTGTCTCCGTCTTGGCCTTGTCGGCCCTTCTTTTCTTCTTTTACTTTTTCTTCTTGCCTCTGGCTGGCGCTTGCCCCCAGAACAAATTGTCATCCTTTTCTGATGCTTTGTCAGCTTCCCCTTGTCGTTCCAACGAGAGCTGCTCTAATTCTTACCATGGGACATGGTCCCATATCAACAAGGGCTTCAATCTGGGCTGTTCATATTCATCTAGCCCGTTTATGTAGTCCTACAGCTGCCAGGCTTCTGGACTAATTTCTTTAACCACTGGTAGCGGAATCTGTCTTCTCCGATTGTGTGTAGGTATTCTGATGACTGCAGGCAGACTTCTCTACGCGGGTGCCATCACTAGAGGAATGGGTCATAGTGTAATGCCACAAACATGTGCCCCCACCTTCGGGTGAGGTATGGCTTTCTTCTTAGTCTTTGCAGGCCTTCAATGATATCCTTGAACACATAGCTATCTTCAATTGGGTGTCCTAGCAATTGGTGCGGCAAGGCTTGGAATGCCCGTGTAGTCTTTATATGCTAAAGGAGAGACCATTGAGGGTAAGGTTGGGGCATTCTCGGCCCTTGATTGTGGCTGCGGACATGGCTGCTTGCCCTCCCGAGAGGATAGAAATTCGGCAAAGGAGGGGACCTCTTGGCCGCTTGCATGTTCTGAGTAAAGCCCCGCCGGGGCGGGGGAGATTTCTACGCCTTTAACTTCAGGCTGGGGGACCTAATAAGGTTGTTCGCCCCGGAACATAATGTTATGATTCACCTGGGGGAGATACATCCATTTTCTTTTGAACCTGGTGGCATGTTGAGAGGTAGAAGCTTCAGCTTGATTTTCCTTTGTTGACATGAGACATATTTCTTCATCATCATCTTCAGAGATTCAGACCGTGTCAAACAGGGCCGAAAGAGTGTTGTAAGATGCGACAAGGCCTTTTCTTTTGTTCTTGGTTCTCTTCTTCTTTTTCTTCACAGCCGGTGGCTGCTCCTGCGGGGGTTCATCCCATATGCCTGGTTCTTCAGCTTCAACCTCGACTTCTTCTGTTAATTCCAGGGACTCAAAATGTTCCCAAGGAACATACTCCTTTAGTTGGATAGGTAGGATTTCGGACTGTTCATATTCATCTAACCCATTAATGATTTCTTGAAGCCGTTCAACTGTTGGACTAGCTTCTTTGTGCACCCGCAAGGGAGTTTATTTCTTCTTGTTACTGGTGGACCTTCTGAAAACCACGTGAGGAGCTATCTCATGCCAAATGGGGATCACAACCGGTGGTGCCAGCTGAGGTGTGACACCCGTATGTGAATTCATGGGTCACGACGAAGCGCTGCCCTTCTTCTTATTTTTTCTGGCACGGTCTACCAATTCCCTTAATCTTTTGCCGGCGCTAGCATATAGGCCTCATAGGTGTGTTGAGTGCAGGCCTCGGCCACTTCTTCAGATAGCTGCTGATATAAGGATACCATGTTGATTGTTACCCCCAGAGTGGACATTTCATGCAGGGACGAGGGATCGACTTTCTGCTCCCCCATTTGTAGCTCCCCTTTCTTGATTAAAGGCTCAATAGTGTCCTTAAAGACATAGCACTACTCGATAGCGTGCCTGAACATCTGATGATATGGGCAAAAACGAGAGTCATCTTTTCTTCTGAGGTCATCGGGCCTCTTCGGCTCTGGGAGAGTGATCTTGTTGTCTCTTGTAGCCCATTCAAACAAGACTCGAGTCTTATCTCGAGGGAATGAATATAGCTTTTTTATTCCAAGTGAAATCAGATTAGACAGAAGTTGAACTTACGAAGAAGTCGGCTCAGGGCCGGTTTGACTTGACATAGCTCGGGCACAAACTCGAGTCGGTCGGTAAAATTGATAAGTCAGGTCACGTGATTCAAATCCATTGACAACCCTAGATGTGGGAGGTGGGTCGACCATTCGGTGACATATAAATTTAAGTATGTCGGGCAGAATAAGGGATGGATTCACATGCAATTTCACTTTTGTAGGGGGATATGGATGAATTGGATGACCAAGCGTGGGGTCAACAATGGGGTTTTTGGTTAGGGCTGAGAAAACAAAAACCTCTCCGCCCCGTGCGTGAGTTGTGAGGGAAAAGAGGTTCCGCGAGCTCGGCAATGGCGTCGTCGAAGCTAGCTCTGGTCAGAAATGCTCTCAAGCCAGCCACCCTCTCCCGCGGCGCGATCCGGGGCCTCACAGCGAGGAGCTTCTCCGCCGGCGCCTCCGACGAGCGGGACTCTTCTTCTTCTTCCTCCGACCCCTTCATCGATCCCCCGAATGAAGGTAGGCATCCACTCCCCGCCGAGATATTTGATGACCAGGGTTTTTTGTTTTAGTTTTTTTTGGGTGGGGGGCGTCGTGAAATCGCCTCTTCCTTGCCCACTTTGCCAAGAGAATCCAACCTGTCGCCCAATTTTCGAATGATGGCAATGGACAGATATACAATTCAAGCAGCCGTTCACGGGCAATGCGTTATCGGAATACTATGAAACAAGCGTCTAAGTGCAGGTTGGATCTAGTGATATTTGGTAACAACTCCAGGAGTCCTCTTATGACCGTTTGGTTGCATCCCCTTGGAATGGGGATTTTGGTGTTCCCCAAGGCCTTCCAAGGGAAGAGAATTCTTAATGAAACGTCATGATGCAAGATGACTTAATGACTAAACTAGCTGGCATCTATAAAGCAAGCTGCCTCATCATGCAGAGTACTTGAAAGATTGAGTATGTAAGATAAATGCAAAATATTTGAAATTTGGGTCGGGTGGTGGTGGTTGTAAACGCAAATTCTGGAGTTAAGGCTGTTAAGCTAAGATTCCAAACACAGGTAAAAAAAAAAGGAACAGAAAAATGACTAAACAGATTAAAAAAAGGACTTAAGGGGTGTTTGCATTCTCAAAAATTTTCTCGGGAAATATTTTCCTAACCAACCTATAGTTGGAAGAATATTTCCCAGATTCCCAGAATATTCTCAAGTTTCCTGAAGTTTATTTCCCCACTCCTCCCCCATGGGGGAAAATAAATGATGCCCTTGCCTAAGACTAAAATGCCTAACCAAGACATTGAAAATCTATTTGATGAAATGTATGAAATATAGTGAGAGTCGACATAAGGCAATGAATGAGTTAACTCCCTTTTGCAAGAAGATCCTCATTGATGCATTCCTTTAGATTCCAAGTATGAGCCATGGATTTACGTTTCTACAAACTAACATAAATATAGTATTAGTTCCTTAAGCACCAAAGATTCATATGACCTTCAAGAGTGAATCTTGAAGCCATCTTTCAACTCATCAATCAAGATATACACATGTTACTCAATGAAAGACATACGCACACAAGCACAATCATTTTGATATCATTGAAACCAAACACCAACTACGGGATGCAACAATCTCTCCCTTTTTGATGATGACAAAATGATGTGTGTGATAATACAGATTTACAAACATTAGCAATCATTGAGCACATAGAACAATTCTCTCATTCTCCCCAAGATAATATCATTCATAAAGCATTGATCATACACCAACCATTCTCCCCCTTTTTGTCATCTACAAAAAAGACTGGGGGTTATGTGACATGAAATAAACATGTTCGGCCAAGAGATATGATTCCAATTTGAATGTCAATTGATGCTAAGTAGGGGCTCATGGATATGATACCAAAAGTTGATCAAGATAGAGGCACAAAGATATGTAATTCCAATTCTTGAAGAGATAGTCTCAAAGATATGATACCATGTGTTGGAAGAACTCATTTGGGCATTTATGCAACATGAAGTGTTCAGAGTATGCGTTCCAAAATGAACTATGTCAATTGTTGGATGGTATGGATTTGTTCAAGATGACATCATGAATGAACTATATGCACGTTGAAAATGTCAAATATGTAAATATGCACACGATGAAGCTATGCACATTTTGACTTCTATCAAATGTAAAGTTTATGCTCAGAACTAGACTGAAAGGGGATGCATGAACATGCAAGCATACAAACACAATCGTCATGCACACAAATATTACATATAGTAACTCCCCCTAAGTAAGGCACGGGTTAACAAAAGAGCATGAGATTTAAATTCAAAATGTTATACATGAAGTATAACCAAGAGATTTGTGCATTCATAACAAGAGGTACTTCATAAACATGAATGTAAACAAATTCATAGAATACATACATCACAATAATACCCAGAAGTGAAATGTGATGTAATGAATAATGAGCTTCAAAGTATATAGATTTTCAGATTTTCTAAAGAACACTAGAGGATAATCTCCAGCTTCAGCCAGACCATTATCCTGTGGATTGTAAGGACTCGATGTCCTCCAGTCAATTTTGTACTTTTTTGCCAGTCGGTAGACCTTCTGGTTATGGAAGTGGCTGCCATTGTCTGATATAATTCGGTCAGGGGTGCCGAACCAGAATATGATATTGTGGCAGATAAATCTGACCATAATCTACCCGGTGACCTCTCTTAGGGTGACAGCTTCTGCCCAATGGGAGAAATAATCGGTTGCCGTCAAGATGTATTTGCAGCCTATGGATGAGGCGAGTAAAGGGCCCACGACGTCAATTCCCCACTGGGCGAATGGCCAGCTGGGTATTGTCGGGTGCAGTGGCACGGGCGGCCTCCTGGGTATTGTAGCATGCTCCTGGCACTTCTGACATGACTTAGCGTACTTGCAGCAATCGTCAAACATTGACGGCCAGTAGTAGCCAAGCTTCTTTATTTCAATTTTTATTTTCGGGCCCGCCTGGTGTGCACCGGCTACTCCGGCATGCACTTCCTTCATAACTCTCCAAGCCTCCTCGAGGGATAGGCATCGGAGGAGCAGCTTCTATTTGGCGTCGGCTACAATTTGAAATAATATCCCATTTTGGAGCTCGTAGGAATCTTTCATCCTGATCAGTCTAATCTCCTCCTCCTTTTGATTGGGCAGTTGTTGGTACTTGAACCATTGCATAAGAGGGTCTCTCCAGTCGGGCAGTCCGACAGCTTCTGCTGTGGTGACCTCTAGTTCTTCTTCTTCTCCCAATTCTTCTTCTATCATGCTAGGCACCTGGCACTGGTTGATCACTCAGATGTTGAGCGATCCATCTGGCGGCACTGCCAGTGAGCTTGCCAGCATTGCCAGAGTGTCGACTTGTGCATTCTCTCCCCTGGCAACATGGCCTATTTCGAGGAGGTAGAGCCGCTCCATGAGCCCCTTCACCTTAGTGTGGTAAGGGAGCAGCTCGGGCTTTTAGACATCAAACTGCCCCTGGACTTGCTTGACGACCAACAGTGAATCACCAAACACTTGCAGCATCATGATCTCCATTTGCAGAGCGACCTGGAGGCCAATAATAAGAGCTTCATACTCTGCTTCATTATTTGTGCAGGGCTTATTGATGCAGCACGAAGTGTGCACCACTTCTCCATCTAGAGATTTGAGGACAACGCCGGCCCCAGCTCGTATCTTGGCACCCCTGGAGAGGGTTGTTTCTGTTCTGGAGGCCTCGTCGAAGTACAGCTGCCAGACGGCATGCTGGACTTGGTCCGCTTCTAGTATTTCATCTTCGGGTAGCTCCGTGGCCAGAGGGGAGTCTTCGGGCATGGGGTGTGCTGCGAAGAAGTCCGTGACGGCCTACCCTTTAATGGCCTTCTGCGGCACGTAAGTGATGTCAAACTCCATCAGCAGTACGGCCCACTTGTCAAGACGTCCCTTCGGGACTGGCTGGGAGAGGATGTGTTTGACGGGATCAACCTTGGAGATCAGGCTCACTTCATGGGACAGCATGTAGTGCCTCAGCTTCTTGACCACGAAGACCAAGGTGAGGCAGACCTTCTCAATCGGAGTGTACTTGGCTTCCGCTCCCACCATTCTTCGGCTGAGGTAGTAGAGAGCCTGCTCTTTCCCTTCATCGCTGCTCTGGGCGAGCATTGCCCCCAGTGAATATTCAGTAGCCGCTATATAAAGGATGAGCGGTTTGCCTTTGACAGGTGCCCCCAGCACAAGCGGGGTCTTCAAATAATCCTTCAGCTGGTCGAAGGCGTGCTCGCATTCATCACCCCAGCTGAATGGTGCATTCTTTATCATCAATTTGTGGAACGGCTGGCAACGTCCCGACAGGTTGGAGATGAACCTGCGGATGTAGGCTAGCCGACCTTGCAAGGACCTTAACTCTCCCAAATTCTTCAGAGGGGGCAGCTCCTGAATAGCTTTTATTTTGAAAGGATCGATCTCGATCCCCCTATGCCGGATAATGAAGCCGAGGAATTTCCCGCTAGAGACGCCGAAGGCGTACTTCATCGGGTTTATCTTCAATTCATACTGTCGGAGCCTCTCAAAGATGACTCTGAGGTCGCTCAAGTGATCACCTCTTTTCTTCATCTTGACGACCAGATCATCAATGTAGCATTCGACATTGCCATACAATAGCTCATCGAATATCTTGGTCATCACCCGCTGGTACGTGGCGCCAGTATTCTTGAGGCTAAAGGGCATCCTTTTGTAATGAAAGATCCCCTTGGGTGACCTGAAGGCTATATAGATCTGGTCATGGTCAGCTATCTAGATTTGGTTATAGTTGGACGATCCATCCATGAAAGATAAGGCCTCATGAACAGTGGTTGCATCAATCATCACTTCGGTGATGGGCATTGGGAAGTCATCTTTTGGGCAGGCTTTATTCAGGTCGTGAAATCCACGCAGATCCTGATATGTCTATTCTTCTTCTTCACCGGTACGATGTTGGCCAGCCAGGTGGTGTATTAGTTCTCTACTACAAAATCGACATCTATGAGCTTGTCGACTTCTTTACAGATCTAATTTATCAATTCTGGCCGCATGCACCGGGGAGCCTGCGTCACTGGCTCCATATTGGGATCGATGGCCAAAATGTGTTGAGTAACTTTGGGGCGAAGGCGGGGCATCTCTTTGTAGCTCCAGGTAAAGCAGTCCCAGAACTCTTGCAGCAATTTCACATATTGTTCCCTCTCCTGTAGAGGTATAAGGGTACTCAGAAAGGTCAGTCTGGGATCACTTTCCATGCCAAGATTAATTTCAATCAGCTCGTCGATGGTGGCCTGACCGCCATCTTCAATTTTCAGTGGCACCAGTAGCAGGTCGACAAAGTCTTGATCTTCGTCATCCGCGGCTTCGAGGACACCGTAGGCCTCCTCTTGTTCTGCCTCACCGGGCACGGAGGCCGCGTTCACCTCTCTCTCCCCTTGGATCACGACCGGTGGACATGAGGGGCTCTCAGGCATGGAAAGGCATAGGGCTACTCTGGGATCCTCTAGGTAATCATCATAGATAGCTCCAGCGGGGGCCGAGGTGACTGCGCCTTTAGGAACCTGGTGCTGAATTGATATTGTGTAGATGCCTCTCCTGGGGACGCCTGCCACATGGGGACGCGACGGGGCCACTACGTAATCTCCCATTCTGAGCTCGTCCCCGTCAATCAGGTCCTGGGCAATGTCCTTTGTTGAGTCCCGAATGGTGGCAATCAAGAGGGGAGGGGTGAATTGATTAGCCAATTAAAATTTCTTTCAAATGAAAACTTCGTTGATTAAACACACAAGCACTTACCCTCACTCGAACATGATCACACTTGTGAATGCGTGTGGATACGGGTAGGTGTTTGATGATGGAAGTGGTGTACGCTCAACTCACCGTGAAGCCCACTCGACAACGAATACGAAAAATCAAACCACAAGTGACACACGGAGTTTTTAGGTGGTTCGGGTACACTGATGTGTCCCCTACGTCCACCCCTCACACGTGAGGATTAAGACTTCACTATGAAGTGAGTCACACACACACGCTGTTCAAATGGTCCTGCCTTAATACAGGATATGCCCTAAATGTTGATGGGGCTACTAAAGGAAATCCAGGGCATGCTGGCAGAGGCGGCTACATTAGGGGAAGCAGGGGAGAATTCATTTATGATTTCTCTTATTACTATAGTGTGGGGAGTAACATGGTGGCTGAGGCCAGAGCATTATTAGATGGGCTTAGACTTCTGGTCAAGAGTGGGCTTCCTATAGCTGTTATATATTCTGATTCCAAGGAACTTATTACCATGATACAATCCAGTGGCCATCCTCCATGGAGGATATGTAAATGGTGGGATGAAATGAAAGACATTATTACAAGGAATAGGTGGAACCTTCAGCATACATACAGGGAGGGGAACTCTGTTGCGGATGTTTTAGCATCTTTAGCTTGCACTACCCGAATCAATAAGGACTTCAGATGTTGGAAAGACCTCCCAAGCAGAGCTCGTGGATGTGCCACAGTGGATGCAGCTAGTCTTCCTAGCTGGAGGAGATGAGGCATTTATGGACTCTTGTTTTCCTTTTGTTCCTTTTGTTTCATACTCAGGGGTATGCCCCATGGTATACTTGTAAATGATTTAGCCAGTATCAATAAAAATTGGGCCAGATACTATAGGTGGAAATAGCATCAATTGTGCATTCGCCCAAGAGTATTCCTTGGTCTTGTTTATATAAAAAAAAGTTTAAAGGAAACCTGGGGCTAAGAAGGGACCATCCATAGCTACTCCTCCCTTCATTCTGATAGATTACAGAGGAAGAGAGTTCAAGCTTAATGATTGCCGGATCAAAATATGGGTAGCTACTACACCAATCCCCTTGGGAGTCGTCAGATCAATCTGAGGCGAAAGAGAAGGTACATGACTGAAATTTTAAATGAGCCAAAGGAAAGGGAAAGCAGCCCACCAGAGCTCAGATGAGCATGGATTCTGAGTCATACTCATGGTCTTGTGTAAACCTAGAACCCTTCCTGCGAGGCACCTTTCGGATCAGTGATCCTATGTCTACTCCTTTCCCGAAATCCTCATAGACGAAGTTTCATGGAGTGTTCATTTTGGGATTACATCCCATATCTCTCACTTCTTGGAATTACAACTATAGAACTAGTCGACTCCCAACATGAGGTTTTGAGAGGAGGATGGCCTTCCTACTAAGCCTAATTGTCGATCGTGAAAAGGAGCATGGAGAAAGCAATGTGAAGGGCAGGGAAAAAGAAAAGAAAACTGTGATCATCGATGATCAGGCATCATGAATATTGTGGTCAAAAATGAGTGCAAATCTCACCTACTCAATATTGGACATATTTTTTGTTTCTATGGACTAGGAGGTCACTATCCTAAGGTACATACATCCTCTTTGGCATGGCCAATATCGGAACACAAACCCACTCTGCTGAAGACTAATCGTAGGCATACAGGGAGGCTAGAAAGATATTGGTTCAAAGAGGCTGATTTTATGGACACTGTCAGGCAGACATGGAATGTGCAGAGACAAGAAGGATCTTCTACGGCTACATTAGCGGGCAAATTGAAGTTTGTGACACGAGTGTTAAAGGAGTGGGGTGTTGACAAAACCCTATCTAACACAGTTGCAAAGGACAGAATTCTTCAACAAATTGAGGAGTTGGACAGGCTGTGAAGAAGAAAGAAGGCTTAGGGACATACTCAACATAGAATTTGATGAGATCCTCAAAAGGGAAGAAATCTATTAGAACCAGAGATCAAGGGAGAAGTGGCTTAAGGAAGGGGATAGAAACACTTCCTATTTCTAGCGAGTTGCAACTGCAAGAAGAAGAGTCAACTCCATCACATGTATCAACGTGGATGAGCAGCTCTTCACTATAGATGAGGATATCAGAATGCAGGCCAGGGATTTTTATTCAAAACTCTTCACTGAGGATGATATGCCTAGACCTGTGATTGCAAATGGACTCCTGCCTCATCACTCCTTAAAGGAAGGCGAAGCCCTTACCCATCCCTTGGTAAGAGAGGAGGTCAGAAAAGTAATATTCTCATTTGGGGGGGATAATGCTCTAGGCCCGAATGGCTTCCGATTAGCATTCTTCCAAAAGTATTGGGACATCATCAGGAATGACTTCATGTCAGCAATGGGGGGAGTTTCAGGAGGGTAGAACAGGCATGAGGGGTATTAATAATACTGTTATGGTCCTCATCTCAAAAAAGTAAGGTGCACAGTGCTCCTTGGATTTTAAACTCATTAGTCCTTTAAATGGTACCTAGAAAATTATCACCAAGGTATTGGTTTGTAGACTAGATGCAGTGATTGACAGCATGATCAGTGGCTTCCAAGGGGCCTTTATTAGGGGACGACACATTCAGGAAAACTTTATGGTCGCTCATGAATGTTTGTATGTCATGAAGAGTCAGAGAAGATTTCGAGAAAGCTTATGATCGTGTCAACTGGTTTGTTTGATGTCCTCACAGAGATGGGTTTTGTCGATAGATGGATCCGCGCTTGTATTTCATTTGCATCTAGACATCATCCCCTATCACAGTGGAAGAATTGATGTAGGCGGCTCACAGGTCAAAGTTCTTCATTCACCCTGGAAGCACTAAGATGTTTAAAGATATGAAGAGGATGTATTGGTGGCCAAGAATGAAGTGAGACATAGCGGAGTTCGTGTCTAAATGTCTCACTTGCCAGCAGGTGAAGATTGAGCATCAAAGACCTGACGGTCCTCTCCAGACCATTGATATGGCACAATAAAAATGGGAACAAATCACCATGGACTTTATGACTGGTCTACCCATGACCAAGAGGAGGCATGATACCATCTGGGTAATTATGGACAAATTCACAAGGACTGCACACTTCCTGCCCATCAACAAGCAGACTCCAATCGAATACTTATCGAAACTATTCATCGCTGAGATCATTCAGTTGCATGGTGCACCCTTATCTATCATCTTTGATCGGGACCCTCGATTCACAACAAGGTTCTGGAAGAGTTTGTAGCAGGCTATGGGGATAGAATTGCGGCTCAGCTTGACATTTCATCCTTAGACTGATGGACAGCCCGAGCGCACTATCCACACTCTAGAAGATATGCTAAGGGCATGCAGTATTGAATGGAGGGAGAATTAGGACGATCATTTACCCCTGATAGAATTTACATACAACAATAGTTACCATTCCACCATCGGAATGGCACCTTATGAATCACTCTATGGGCGGCCATGTAGGTCACTAGTGTATTAGTATGAAGCTGGTGAGAAGTAGCTGTTCGGACCATAGTTGGTACAGGATTGCTCGGAGAAGATATCTATGATCTGGCAGCGACTCCTCACAGCCTAGATCCATCAAAAAAGTTATGTAGACCAGCGGCAGAGAGAGTTGACATTTGTAGAAGGGGACCATGTGTTCCTAAAGGTGTCTCCTACCAAGGGAGTCATGCGATTCAGAAGGAAGGGCAAGCTCAGTCCCAGATATATCGGGCCTTTTGAGATTTTGCAAAGAGTCAGTGAGGTGGCTTATCGACTTGCACTTCTGCCTGCTCTGTCGCATGTACATCTGGTCTTTCACATCTCCATGCTTAAGAAGTATATCCCGGATGCCTCACACGTTATAGAATATGAGCCCCTGGAGGTTTGATCCGACTTGTCTTATGTGGAGCAGCCCAACGAGATCATAGAGTGGAGGGAATAGGTATTGAGAAATAAAACCATCCAGCTAGTGAAGGTGTTATGGAGGAATTCTCATTCCGAGGAAGTAACTTGGGAGCTGGAGGACAAGATATGCCAAGAATACCCTCAACTATTCGGCGAGTCCACTGAGACCCTTGTGGTCCAACGATTAGACACCCCTTCCCTTCAGGATCCATGGTTTGATAACCTTAGGAAATCTGTAGAGAAAAAGGTTAAGAAGGAAAATTTGAAAGAAGTATCTTTAACTGAGCTTGAGGAGATTTTAGAGGAAGAGGAATTGTCATGGTATCACGAAAGTATTGCAGGGATGGTTCATTCCCAGAATCCGCCAACGCCGAGCAGCGGAAGGCCATCAGAAGAGTCACCTCGAGATACATGATTATTGCAGGAGAATTGTATAGGTGTGCTCTTAATGGAGTTCTAATGAGATATCTAGACGATGATGAGGCTTGAAAAGTTACTAAAGTAGCTCATTCTAGCTAGTGCAGAGGGCATGTCAATGGTCAGGCTTTGGCGAAGAAGATTCTTAGGCAGGGCTATTATTGGCCAACCCTAGAAGAAGATTGTTCCACCTATGTCCGTAGGTGTCTTCAGTGCCAACTCCATGCTGACAAAATCTACGCTCCTGCTTCATCTCTCCACCCTTTTTCTGCTCCTTGGTCATTCTCCATGTGGGCTTTTGATATTGTTGGCCCACTGGGTGATCCTAATTCTCATACTAAGCAGAAATCCTTTATTCTTACCGCAACTGAGTACTTCACCAAATGGGCAGAAGCTGACGCATATGCGAAAATCAAAGCCACCATAGTTTGTCACTTCATTATGAAGAACATCATTTCATGGTTTGGAGTGCCAAGCGACATCGTCACCGACAATGGGCCTCAGTTTGTGTCACAAGAACTCTGGCACCGCTGTAAGAAATTCAACATATCATTGTATCATTTATCACCATACTACCCCCAAGGCAATAGCCAAGCCGAGACCACCAATAAAACCCTTCTTAAAATTATCAAGAAAATATGCGAGTCGCACAAATTTCCTGATTGGGCCGACAGATTAGTAGAAGCTCTATGGGCTTATCGCACCTCCGTCCGTACTCCCACATGGCAAACTCCCTTTGCTCTTACTTATGGGATGGAGGAGGTACTTTCATATGAGATCTTGATCCCTTCCCTAAGAGTACAGCTAGACAAAGAACTCAATCTCGACGAACGTCGGGAGGTGTTGCTAGTCCAGCTGGAACTCTTGGATGAGAAGAGGCCCAATGTGGCCAATCATGTTTTTGTTTATCAAAAATGTGTCTCACGACATTTTCAAAAGAAGGTCATTGAAAGAAAATTTCAAGTGGGTAACATGGTTTTGAAACGTAAATTCATTCGAACAGCGGCTACCTTCCAAATAGGCTTAACTTATCTTTCCAGTAACGTCTTTTGATATACCGGGTACTAGGATGAAATGCAAACCAAGACACTTTTTTTTTATTTTTATGAAAAGACTACCCTAGACTCAACTTAGCTTTGATACCAATTTGATACGGGACGGACAATGGACTCGACACCAACTTGATGCAAACTTAGGACCAAGGGACACGAGCTCGCGGATGTCCTTAAGCGAGGGAAGCATACGGTTGTGCGTGGTTGAGAAACCGGCCACGAGTCAAGGGTATCGACTTTCCACGTGCTCGGATCGAGTCACGGGATGGGTCACACTTGCTCACTCTCACAGTAGTGATTAAAATTGAAACGAGCTAATGATCCTAACACATGCAAGCAGTGGCATATAAAAATATACGAAGCAAGCAAAATACCGAGTGAGGGAGCGAAAATGATACCTCCACGCCCCGGGCGTGGGGAAGGCGACCCCTGCCAAGACTCGTACTCCCGGTACAAATAATTATCAATAATTTACAAAAATAAATTTCACTGCCCACTCCAACCAGGCAGGTAAAGGGCTACAATGGCAACCTGGGAGTAACAAGCTCGGGTTGACGGGCAGCGATTTGAGTAGCTCCGGTGGTCGGGCGCACCGGCAATCGTGGACTCCACGTCCTGGTCGGTGGGCCGATTGGGCCGGGAGTCGTACCACTATGGTGGGGACTCCTGGAGGGACGATCTCTAGGAGGGGGATGTGCTGGTTCACCTTGTGGGAGGCGAGGCGGCCGGCCTGGAGGTCGTTCCTGCTTGCTGTCCACGGACCTGCTCTGTAGTTTCAGAACTATGCGACTCAACGAAAACACCTTCTGCGATCAGAACCGATGTCAGATCGATGCGAGACTAGTGCCATTGCGAAGCTCCTTCAAAGATCTATGAACAGCAGTAGTTAAAAGAATTTTATTGTCTCTGTATCTGCCATGGTAGAATTTAGAACAGGTAGACTCCTCTGGCTCAGAGCTGACTGGGCTGATTGGGATCTGCCTGAGAACTTGGTTTGACCGAGGTGAGGATGGTCGATCTGGATGTTGAAATTTTTATGGATGAGAGAGAGGGATGTAAGGATGACACACAAATATTTTGGGATTTTTGGGATGTGGTTTAAGGGGTGTAATGGATTTTATGGTGGATAGCGGTCAGATCTGGACTGTACAGGACAGAACAGAAATCGATTTGTATAGAGATTTTAAGGAGGGGTAAATGAACTCTAAAATTTGTGTTGGGTATTCTTCAACTTGAAGCCTCGATGGCTGGGTATTCTTCGGTTTGAAGCCCCGACGGCTGAGTTATCTTTGGCTTGAAGCCCCGATGGCTGAGTATTCTTCGGCTTGAAGCCCCGATGGCTGAACATCTTTCGGTTTAACACCCCATTGGCTGAACGTCTTGTCGACTTGAAGCCACGATGGCTAAATGTTATGTCAGTTTAACACCCCAATGGCGAAATATCTTGTCAGCTTGAAGCCCCGATGGCTGGGTATTCTTCGGCTTGAAGTCCCGATGGCTGAGTATTCTTCGATTTGAAACCCCGACGACTGAGTATTCTTCGGCTTGAAGCCCCGATAGCTAAGCATCTTTCGGTTTAACTCCCCGTTGGCTGAGCATCTTATCGACTTGAAGCCCCGATGGCTGAATGTTCTATCAGTTTAACACCCCGATGACAGAATATCTTGTCAGCTTGAAGCCCCGATGGCTGAATGTCTTCAGTTTAATGCCCCGATGGTGGAATATCTTGTCGGCTTGAAGCCCTGATGGTTGGGTATTCATCAGCTTGAAGCCCTGATGGCTGAGTATTCTTAGGTTTGAAGCCCCGACGGCTAAGTATTCTTTGACTTGAAGCCCCAATGCCGAAGTATTCTTCGGCTTGAAGCCCCGATGGCTGAGTATTCATTGACTTGAAGTCCCGATGGCTGAACATCTTTTAGTTTAGCACCCCGTTGGCTGAATGTCTTGTCAGCTTGAAGTCCCAATGGCTGAATGTTCTATCGGTTTAACGCCCCGATGGCAGAATATCTTGTCAGTTTGGACGAAAAGTCATGACGCCGACCATGTAAGGGGTTTAGTGGGTGGATGGCCGAAGGTTGAAGGTAAAAGACTAGTTCTGCCTCAAGACCTTCTTTCCTCTCTTCTCTTCTCCCTTTGTGTGAAGAGGTAGGTGCGAAGATCACGTCTGCCTCACAGCTTTTCTTTCTTTTCTTCTCTTCTTCTTTTGTGCGGAGAGGTGGATGCAAAGACCATGTCTGTCTCATGACTCTTCTTTCTCTTTTTCTCTTCCTTTTTGTGTAGAGAGGCGGGTGCGAAGACCACGTCCGCCTCATGACCTTTTTTATGTTCTACTCTCCTTTTCTCATTAACACCCCCGAACTGGGGTGTGCTTCTCTTATTGTGCCCCCAAGTTGGGGTGTAGCTTTTCTTCATCTGCCCCTGACGGGAGGGTATGCCTTTTTACTTCTGTGCCCCCAGGCGGGGCATAGTCTTCATGGCTTAAATCACCATCAGTCCTTTCGGACAGCTTCATTTCTATCATTTTCTCAATCATTAGCTTATTCACTATAGTAGGATCCACAGGCTCTGGGTAGAAGTGTGCTTGCTGTTGTGTAAAGGGTGTTGTCATGACAGTGGCATGCAAGCCTGGCTGCACTCCTGATAGAGAGGGTTGCACTTGGGATGCCAGAGGCTGCACTGTTGGTTGTTGCGGGAAGGGCTAACAGGGAGCTTTCCCGTGGCCTACTTGATGGGAAGCGACAGGTATCACAACCTCAGCTGAACTGGAAATTTCCCTTGTGGTTCAGTGTGCTCGGAGATGGGGGTTCGCTCATTCTTCTCATTCAATTGCCTTTTAAGAGACTCAATCTCTTACTGGTACCTTCTGAACATCATTAGGATAGTTGGGTCTAGATCCGCAGCCATAGGCATCTCTTCTGTCATTTGATTGGATGTCCCTTCAGCCGGGATCATTAGTGGCACATTTTCTTCTTCTGAAGTCACCACATTTGCAGTCAAGGTGGTGATCTCCGGCAAATCATCAATTGCTGCAAGCTTTTCTTTTGCTGCCTGGCCTCACCTTGTTATGGGTCCAGGCCTCTAAGCTATTCTGATTACATCTTCAGATTGGTCGGGTAGAGCATCATACCCTCCAATCACTCCCGTCATGTTGCAGCCAAAGATCTGCAATTTTTCTCTTTGTCTCCAAACTTTTCTTCGAGCGTGACCAGGGAAGGTCAAACGATCAAATACAGGCACTCTTCTTTCTTTCTCTTCCTCTTATAGGGTATCTTCTAAATATCCGGCCCTTCGGCCATCTTCAAACTCATTAGAATCTATGCATGAGGCTCCTGACATAATTTCTTCTTGATCATTCTTTCCTTCTTCTTCAGCGCCCATGGCGCAGAGCAATCTTTGTTGCCCTAAGGATGAGTTCCCTAGGCAGTGGAAATAATCTTGGACTACTTTGTCCATTTCTTCTTGATTGCGCCTCAGAGGAATGGCTTGAAACTGTAGGCGATTTCGAGTCGTCGGCTGGCGAGCTAGTCTTGACATCTGAGCAGTCTGGTACATCTCTCGAGGGCATCGAAATATATCTGCCTGCTTGGCGTAGGCTCTTCGCATGGGTGGAGCAGCCACTGGGGTGACTACCTCCACTTCCACCTCATCCATTTGAACTTCCCTACCCCTTCCCCTGGGACGCATGGTATCAATCTCTTTCTTCTTTGGGGTCAGTGCCGGGCCTTGGGATTTCTTGGGCACCCAACAAATGACTCTATTCAATAAGGATTTCAGTTATTCCACTCAACACTCTTAAGGGTACTTGAATCCCTACATAAAAGTTACATGTCTCGCAAGAAAAAAGCTGTCAGTCCCACCAAAAATCTCAATAAGTGGCTTTGGAATCAAATAGTCGGGAATCCTCCCTAAAACAAATAAGGAAACTCGGATCGAAAAGTGACAAATATCCACAATTAAAATAAGTGATGAAACTGAGTAACCGAAAATTACCCTTGAAATAAAGGGTATGACTCGTGTCAAAAGGTTAGTCATCTTGTTCGTAATAAAAAAAATCAGGACAGTGCGAAGCTATCAAAAGTCAAGCACTGTGTATGGAAGTGTAGGGAGGAAATGTTCTTTCTAGTGTTCTTTAGAAAATCTGTTAATCCATATTCTTATGGATTTCATTGCTCATTTTTCACTTCGGGTTTGATTGTGTGAATGTACTTCATGAATAAATCATCCTTCATGGTTAATGCAGTACCATCTTTTTGTAAGCACACCCTTCTTAATTTTGTTAATGCAACTCATGTTCTCAATCGATTGCATAGTTCTTAACCTGTCCATAAAGGACATGCTTGTTTCTAAATATTTTATGGATGCTTGTGTGCTTGCATAATCATCCATTCCTCATCAGTTGCATATCATTGAGTTAAATATAAATAAGGGGCATTCACTCTTTTTTCTA
This sequence comes from Amorphophallus titanum, assembly GCA_024336825.1. Lineage (NCBI taxonomy): Eukaryota > Viridiplantae > Streptophyta > Magnoliopsida > Alismatales > Araceae > Amorphophallus > Amorphophallus titanum. The sequence continues at coordinate 5,358,122 of JANBPO010006173.1, forward strand.
TCTTTCTCCATCCCCTATTTGACTCTGACAAAAAGGGGGAGAATAATTGGCTCTTGCATAAGTGACTAATGGTGAATGATTAATGAACAAGGTTGTTGAAAATGTCTTTTGAGATTCAAGGGTGATGGTTATTTGCTCTTTATCATGCAAATTTTGTGGAATTACAAGGAGTTTTATCTTCGTCAAAAAGGGGGAGATTGTTGTGTCCCAGTGTGTTTTGACGAAGACAATGTGTGTCTGATTTTGTGTGTTTTGCAAGTAATAGTTTTTGATTAGTTTGAATATGGTATTTGGAGTGAACAGATTGAGTACAAATTTGATTTCAACTGAATTTGGTGTTTGGGGTGAACTTGGGTTATATGCATTAATTGTGTGTTTTATGTGCTTTAACTTTGGTTGTTAATGTGCATCGACCCATAGGAACGTGCATCGACCTGTCTTTGGTATTTTTCATACATGCATGGACCTTGCCCTTCATATGCTCATACTTGGGCTTATATGCATCGACCTTAGTTGGACTTTATACATAGACTTGAATTTTTAATGTGAAATAACATGTTTATGCAAACTAAAAGGACTCAAATGTAAAATAAAAAGTTAGTGCTCGGTGTCGATTCCCATCAGTACTCCCAATTGAAGCAATTACTAATGCTGCCATCACTTATGATAAAGACAGGAAATAATTACTGCAGTTTGTTAGGTCTTAGAAAAAACCATTCATGTAACGCTGCAATCAACTTTTAATAGCTTGTCATCTGGACAAGACTTAAAATGATATAGAAATTGGAGAATGGCATACGTTTACAAAGTTTCAGTTTCAATGCAATCTTCAAAAGATAATTCTGATAAGAAATTCATGAAGAATTTTAGAAATGTTACCGACTATGTGATCATAGTTGCTATGGTGACTAAGTAACAGTCGAAGAAGATGGTGACTAACCTTTATACAGAGCTTCACATTTAATGGGGAGCCAATTCCCATTACCCTGAAAACATGCATTTGTCATACTAAATTATCAAAATATATACATGCAATATGTGATTAAAGAGAATGTTAATTGGATAACGACATGCCTTTACATAGAGCTTCAGATTCAATGGAATTGAAATCCCTCCACGGTTAACCAAGGCCAGTTGTAATATCTATTTACCAAAGTAGGAGTGTGCAACATTTAAACATGTAATTTATTAAACATTTTTTTTTGTATAAGTGGGCTCAGGCGGGATTCAAACAATATGCAATATCATCTTCTATTAGGGGGTTGTCACGTGTGGACAACTAACCATTAAAGAAAGTCATAAAATTCACTCATTATTACCCCACCACCTACTAGGTCAACACACGATGCCACCTCATCTGAAGTAATGACCCAGAGTATTTGAGGTGCATGTCTGTGGTGGAGTTGCATTACTATACCGTCTACGACACCCATCCATGCACACAAGTGACAATGGGAAATACACCGGGGGCAATAAACATGAAGACCTATATAGGAGTGTATTAGGAGAAGACCTACAACCAAGCACATACAGCAAAGAAAGATGAACGACAAGTAAAGTCCTGAATTAATACACCACTATGCATTGCGAAACATAAGGACATTCTAGCACATATGGAAAGAAGGATGATGCACATAGGAACAAATGTCCTATGAATACACGGTCTGGCATATAACAAATAGAACCACTAGAAAATAAAAATGGGAAATAAATGTGCTTCTAATTATTCAGTTATGAAGCCATAGTTGTGTATCAATCGTGTCTTTAAGCACCTCCCCCTCATGGATGTCATGCGATGCCACAGGCACGTTAGGGTCAACATTGACATCACCTGCATTGTTAATGTCATGTGGGGCATTTGAAAAGAAGTAGTCCTCCCTATGATCCCGATGAATAAAGTTGTGGACGACGCAACATGCAACGACAATAAATATTTGAGTGCGGAATGGATACATGTTCCCCTCTTTTAGTGTTGCAACTCGCATCTTCACTACCCCAAAAGCTTGCTCCACGACATTCCTCTTCTGAGCATACCGATGGTTGAACTTATCCCGCATGTTTCGATAACCTCCATTACCATGCCCTCGATATTGTGAAATATGGTAACGCTCTCCTCGGTACGGTGCAAGGAAGGTACCGGTGTTAGCATAACCAAGGTCAGTAAGATAATATTTACCTACAATAATACATGCAAGATGTAAGAGCATCGTGTACATATAGTCATCAGAAACATGAATATCATTCCCATGACTTACTTACCCGGAGACACCCTAAAGCCACCTCGTTCTAGGGCCCATTTCAACACCTTTTGATCACCCGCTGATCCTTCCCAACCCGCAGCCAAATATTGAAATTGAAGGTCAAACGAAACTACAGCCATGACATTCTGAGTAATTTGCTGCTTACGGTTTCGATACCGTGGGTGCTTGGACCGAAGAATATTGGCAGGAATGTGGGTCCCGTCAATTGCACCAAGTGCATCCTACATTTATTTTTATGTTAGAATTTGGAATAAGACCTAAAACATAAGGTCAGCATAAGTGTAGGTTACCTTAAAGTAGGGGAACAATTTGTTATTATTTTTAATGAAGGGGTGCACGTCAGTAGTTGGAACAGGCAGTTGGATGTAGGCATGCCTAAGTTCCACTATGGCATTAGTCACTTGGTTCACATGAAAACTTATTGTTTGTGAGGAGTGTTGGAAGTGCTCACACATAGCACCTGCGGCGACACTGTGACCCATGGCATACAAGAACATTGCCAATTGCTCACTTGCAGTCACACACCTGCTATCTTTTATCAAAGCCCTCTATAGAAGAGCATCTTGTAGACGTATGAACGTAGGTGGATTCAATCTGAATAAATTGTGACAACGTCTTTCATGGCCATTCAAAATGTTATAGACCCACACTTGGCCTATGTATCGAGACATATGCATGGGCCTTGGCACATGCATACCTTCATCTTCTGCATCATCACCATTGATTTCATCCCATATGAGATTGGCCATAAATCATAACACTCCAATCTCATCCTGTACAATATCTCTGCTAAGTGCATTTGCATCCATAGCCCCAACCTACACATGCATGAAACACAAGAAGTTATTCGATAGGAGCAAACATGTGACCATATATATGGATACAGCAAGGTCTTCATTAACAAGGAACATGAGTGTTTCATAAACGAAATCTACTACCACGTCATGACTGATACAGCAAGGTCTTCGGATACAAGGAACATGAGAAGTCCATAAAGATAACATACTATCGAGTTACAGTTACATTTGAAAGTCATCCACGTACAATAAGGATGAGTATGCCTACCAATATAAGGAAAAGAAACACCATAACAATTCCAAGTACGACAAGGATAGCTAAGTTCTGCAATATTATTGTGGTAAAATTTCTCCACACTTGGACTGGTCGTATATCATCTTCACTCTCTCCCACCATGGATCCTCTTCGATAAGTCAAAACCCTTGGATTTGAGATAGTAATACCTCCAAATGCAGCATGCGCGTCTTCAATAGATGCAAACCCCTTGAATCTTGCACCTGCATATCCATTTACCTGTGCATAACATTACTCCCATGTGTAGTACACACCTTGACAACGGCCAACCCACACCACGTAGCATGCATACTTCCCCATATTCAATTTCCAAATCACCCTGCAATGGACTGATGACTACTGGTAAATGTAGCCTGGAAATGAATGCATGACGTTGTATTACCACTTACTACATGGAAGGTACATACTACGAAAGGCATAACCACATGCACGATGATACATGATAATATCGTGCAAGGGATCATACAAAAGTAACATGCATAACATCAACACTGTTGGGAGACCGGAGATCAAACTAGAGGGGGAGGGGGTGAATAGGATGATTTGTTGACCGATTAAAACGATCAAACTCACAGCGAAAGGATCTGTACTAGATTTAACGAGAAGTAGATCTAGAGTTAATCAAATAGCGTCCCTATGCAAGCATCTACACGATGACAGGATGAAGCAGAAAACACACACCACAAGATGCACAGAGGGATTTTAGGTGGTTCGGTCCTCCAGACCTACATCCACCCCACACTCGAGTTGTGCGTTTCCTGAGGATCGTGGGATGATTTTTCCCCTTTTTTATTTTTCAGATTTTTAAAATTCCAAAAAGTTTTTCTATTTAAACCCCCCTCTCTCCTCATTCTCTCATTCTCTCCCTCTCACCTCTCGTTTCTCTCCTTCTCTCCCTCCCTTCTCCAGGTGGCCGATAGAGAATGGCGTGGGCGAGGCGACGAGGCACGTGGGGAGATGATTGGAGAGGATGGAGCGAAGAACGGGGCGGTGGTGCGATGGAGCTCATTCGCAAGTTCATCAAGCCATCATTGGTTTGAGGTGCATTTTCAGATGGAATCCGCATCCTCAGCATGGGATCTCATCGTAAGAGGTAGGGGGATGGATCCTTAGCCCTCGTATTCCATTTTCCCACAATTTATAGGTTGAGGCGAGGCCGAGAGTAAGTTTTCCTTCAATTCTGGATGATTTTTCCATGTTTAGGGTTGTTAGGTCCCTTGCTTGGGTGCAACCGAATCTAGAGGGGGGGGTGAATAGATCCTTTAAAAAATATGCCCTCTTAAGAAATATCTTAACAAGATAAAAATTCTGGTTCGAACGCACAACAGATGTGGCAATGAAACTTGAACAAATAAGTGCACGGAATAGATTCATAGGGTGTCAAGCTACTCAAGATTGAGAACTGACGACCTGAAGGACTGCAAATAGAACAATCAGCAGATAGACAGGTCTACTGCACTACTAAGCACAGAATTGCAGAGCATCTGCAGGGGGCAAGTGACAAAATAATTAAAGTGCACATCAGTTTCAACCAGAACACTTAAAACAATAGACAAGGACATCATACACTAAGTAACAACAAATAGCAGTTAGTGAACTGGCTGGCTGAACCATGCTAGCTGTACGACCAGCAGTTATAAGGATCTGCTGCATTGCATAGCAGAGATCTCAACAGCACAAAATGTAGAAATTGAAGTTGACTCCAGAACCTGTGAATGAGGGTAGAGGAAATGGATCAATCATAAAAATCACAACCCATTGCATAGGGATTTTTAAGGTGGCTCAGTCTGTAAACCCGCAGACCTACATCCACCCCTCACCAAACCCAGTGAGGCTTTACCATACAAGGACGACGTCCTCAACACACACATACACAATCACACACATGGGAACGAGCCCCCCCCAACAAACACATAAACAAAGAAAAGAAAATAAGCTGCAAGTGCAGCAAAAATACTTCCAGTCTCTAAAAAGAGCACCGGACACACACTGAAAGCTAATTCAAAGGTCATGCAGAGAAGACAATAGATGTTTTGGTATCCACATTTGATTTGATTTCTTCACTGAAGTAGTGAATTTGTTGTCATTCAGCTTAGTCTACTTTTTCTTGCCACTTTTAATCTTGGAAGATTTCTTTTTAGATGTGGCAGTCATCTTCTTAAACCTATTCTGACAATGTCTTTGCCAGTGATCAGTCCAATAGACATTGGGAGTAGTTTGTGCATTGTAGACCCTGGGCTGATTAGGCATGGAATGGACGAAGCCATAAGTGTTCTGGCTTCTAAAATTTCTATGCCTGGGTTGCACTTAGGAGTTCCAAGGATAAGGTCTATGCATTTGAGTGGTATATGAGTTTAGGAAGTTATGCTGCATAGCTCCTATGTGAGAGTTGCCTAGACCTCTCCTGTCAGACCTATGGTGGTAGGAGTTATGGAATGAAGAGTACGTCGGGGCACTCTAGAAGTAGCCTGGACCTGAGGTACTTCTGCTCGGACCTTGGTTTCTGAAGGGCTTGGACCCCGAAGTAGATAAGGTCGGTGCAGGTTTGAAATTGTCTCGACCTTTCTGGTAAGACTGGGTTGATTTGGCCTTGGGGATTCTTTGGACACAATCCTTAGTTGACTGACCCCTAGCCTGTCCTTTGGTCTGAGGTGTGGAAATGTGTGAGCTTGGTTTCCGAGACACCTGTACCTTTCCCTTGCCCTTGTCCTCTGCACTGGGCTTGGTTTTCGCAACAATTTTTACAGGTTGTTTATTTTGTCTTTCTCCAGAGATCATTTTTATCAAAGGTTTTGATGCTTCCTTTTTAGCCACAAATTATATTATTTTTACATAAAACCTTTTCTTATTAGTTGGGTTGAACCCCAATCCTTCCTTTCTGAAATTTACCCTTGTTCCCAGAATGGCATTTAGATTATTAATTCCCTAGGTCATACCTTCAAGGTTGTGTTGTTTATCCTTATTCTCCTTTTCTAGATTTTCAATTGTCTCTTTCAGCTTGTTATTTTCTCCAAGAACAGTATCATATTTTTCATTAGCAATCTTCGTTTCTTCTTCAAACTTCTACATCAATCCTAATTTTTAATTCATCAATCACATTTTTCAGGTTCTCATTTTCATTTCTCATTTTAGGAAAATAAATTTTCAAGCTATCACATTCATCAAGAGATTTCTTAAAGTTTTGGTTTTCTATTTCCAGACATGCAATTTTATCATTCAATGATGTATCATGAACTAGTGAATTAACTTTCATTTCAGATGTTTGTTTTCTCCATTGGCCGCCCAGGTCCCAATTCACCCGACGAGCGTCTTTCGTCATTTCACGTGATTTGTGGTCCCAATGTATTCCGTACACCCCGTAGCCGATAGATTAGCCATCCAGTCAGATGTTCTAGGGTTTTTGTAATGTATAGCCGCCTCGTGATACATTGCATGAGTACAGTTAGACTAGCACGAACAAGTGGTACTTTGGCGGTTTTCACTTCTTCAGCAAATTCTCACCTTTAGTGGCCTTCCCCACTAGTCATAGCTTTCCTGCACAAGCGTGTGCGGACCCACTTTGGAGTGGTGGAGAGCTTTCCCGATGTAACAGTTTTTAGGCTGGTTACCGTAGGGCCCCTCATCTTTACAGCCTGAGTTTGGTCTGGGGGGGAAAACTAGCTAGAGGACCCAACTTATAGCGGATAGTCTGTGTGTGCACATGTGGTTGGGGGCGTCGAACCCGTGTTGATGAGTACGACCCCAACTAGTCCTTGTTCTGCTCTATGGTTACTTAGAGTGTCTCAGTTTCTGCCTGGGACGAGTAGGGAAACACTTGGGGTGCAAAATAAGTCGTTAGTGGACGCATCCAGTCCTGCTTCTGGTGGGTAGTGCTCCTATCACTTGAGAGGTAGCGACTCAGGTTTCCTTCTGACAAGGTTCAGTGTTTTGGCGGCTCAATATCCTTGTTACACGTGATCGAGACGTGGTTCCTTGCTGTCTTCAAGAGCCCTGTTTCAGCAGTGTAACCATGTTCTTTCATTGATCGACTAAGGGTCTACCTGTTAGCCTAGATTCTAGTGTTCGTACCCCAGGAGAGATACTCCGCGACAGGTTGGTGTGTTCCAGCTTTTTGTGGCCCAGGTTACGAGAATTCAATTCAGTGTGATTTATGTCTAATACTCAAGGTATTCCATTATCGTGCAGGCTTTCGGCAGCTAGTGGTTTAGCGTGGTTATTTATGTTTATAGTGGCGTTCATTCTATCTTACTGCTTTTCCTACTTTACTGTTCTTTATGCCTTATTATTTAATGCGTTGCTCGTTACGCTTCTTTGTGGTGGGGATCCGCGAGACCCCTACGGAGCCAATGAGATGAGGTACACCCCTTTTCTTTTCAGGTTCGGTGTGCCTCCTCGTCATCTGGAGGCCTTGAGCAGCACCAGAGAGTCCTAGCGTCGCCAACTTCTGCTAGTCGGCGTATGCCCTAAGGTTTTGTACTTTTTTTGTTGTGTTGTACTTTTGAGACTTGTATATATGAACTAGAAACTGTGCAAAATCAAATTACGTCGTGTCTCTTATTCATCATTTTTGATGTCCCGGATTACCCATTATTTTGGAGCATTCCTTGGATTGATTTTGAGCCAATTTTCACTGTTTCCTAGCCTTTGAACTTCGGAGATCATGATTTCTTAGAGTTCTGGAGCTTATCTTATCAACTTCCGACTTCCAAGTTGACTTTCGGCCCATTTAGACCGGCTTTCATCAAGCATTCGGCTCTCTTTTGCTGTGTAGTGATGAACAAGACCCTTTTTCATCTCCTTCTGGTCTCTATTCACAATGTTCCCTTCATCAAAGTTGTTCGATTTTTCAAGATCTACAATTTCTTATTCTACGCCATTAGCCAGTTCTGCACCAATTTGGAGTTATTTGTATTTTTCCAGTAGACTGTGTTGTTCACCTGCAGACCTAACATTTTTCCTATATTCCTGCCCCATTTTCTCTATCTTATGATCATCTTTTCATCCTGCTCTCTTCATGAAAGTTGTTTATTTCTTAGCTATCTACAATTTCATCTTCTACCATTTTTGCTAGTTCTGCATTGTTTGAGAGATATACTCCGATATCCAAAATCGCGCAGAGCTTGTCCAGAAATTTCCTCCATCAGCCAAGTGGTCGTTTAGTAGACTGCTAGGCCATAAGAAATGGTCTATCCCTAGACCGTTTGGCCCAAACTTGCCCTAAATCGTCTCGTTTGACCCTTGGAGTCTTGCGGCCACTTCCTAGACCGTTTGGTGGTCCCATGTGGTCCTTCACTAGACCGTTTGGCTCCGTATGTCGTCGTACGATAGACCATTTTTCAGACAGAGAGTCCTGAACTTCCTGAACTCTGATTTCTTCGCCGTGGGACTCTTTGGAGACTTTTTTTGATCTATTTTCTCTGAGAAGAAGCTTCTAGATTGACTCTAATTGATCTAGGACTCTTATCCCCACTATTATCTGGAGATTTGTGCATCACGCTTCAATCTCCCCGTGGCCCTGGCCAGCACAGCAGCAGCAGCCCCCAGCGGCTGCCTCCAGGCTCCAACTGCCGCCGCAGCAGCAGCAGTAGCAAGCCAGCAGCACAGCACGGTCGCAGCAGCAGCACCAGGCCACTAGCAGCAGCGGCAGCAGGCTGCACCAGCAGCAGGCAGCAGGCAGCAGCGGCAGCACTGCAGCAGGGCGCGGCAGCGGCGCGGCAGCAGGGCGGCAGGGCACGGCCCGGCAGCAGCAGCAGCCTGCCTCGCAGGTTGCAGCAGCCAGCAGGGGGGAGGGGAGGGTTTCATATAGAGCTCCAGATATTTGGTCAAATAGGTCATCGATTCTCGACAGCGGCTATTTGTTCTTGATAGTAAGTTGGTTAAGCCGTCGATAATCTACGCATAGTCTTATAGATCTATCATTCTTCTTGACAAATAGGATGGGCGCTCCCCACGGGGAAGTACTCAGCCTAATGAATCCCTTCTTCAGTAGCTCCATTAATTTTCTCTTTCAACTCTTTTAGCTCAGCGGGGGGCATTCCATATGGTGCCTTTAAGATAGGACCAGCACCAGGGACAAGATCAATTATGAATGACACCTCCCTTTCCGGGGGTAAACTGAGCAGATCCTCTGAAAATACATCTGGAAAGTTCCAAACCACGTGGATGTCTTCTAGCCTTGATTCCTTAACCTTCATTATAGTTACAAGGGCTAGGAAGGCCATACCACCTTTCCTTATCAGTTTACGAGCTCGGAGAGCCGAAATAAGGGGTGACTTGTTGCGACTTTGGGGACTAGAGTAGACAAGTTTTGGGTAATCACTAAAAGTTACTAGACCCTTCCGGTAGTCTATGATAGCCCTATGCGTAGATAACCAATCCACGCCTAAAATGACATCATAACCTTCCATATCCAGGCATATTAAATCGACAGGTAGATTTTGCCCTTCAACTATGACTTCACTATCTGGGTAATAGTGGATAATCTCAGATCCGCTTCCAAGAGGAGTGGAGATAACTAGATCCATTTCTAGCAAAATAGGTTTCACAGATAATGCCGCAATAAATATTTTGGAAACAAATGGATGAGTTGCGCTGGTATCAAATAAAACGCGTGCAGTCTTGGAACAAATATTCAAGGTACCTTCCATGATTTCTCCTTCACTTGGTTCCACCTCTTGCAATGCTTGGGGACGGCCTTGCTTCTTGACTGGATGCTTCTCGTTTCTAGCTTGCTCGTTCAATAAAGGGCAGTCGGGAATCCAGTGGTCACGACTCCCACAGTAGAGACAAGCTCCTAATCTCCTCCAACACTCTTCAGCCTTATGTCTGGCCTTATTACAATGTTTACGGACCTCTTTAGATGATGAGGTAGTAATGGAGAAAGACTTGTCATTCTTCTTGGACTTCTTATCTTTAGAGGATTCTCCTCCATTACTGGACCTCTTCTTGGAGAATGGAACTTTGAATGTTCCTGAACTGGTGACTGGTTCTTTCTTGTCCCTATCACGGATCTTGTCAAATAGTTCTGTGCAATCTTATAGTAATTAAGCTCTTCTCACCATCTTCCCGAAATCGTGCCAAGCCTGCGGGCCTGTCGGGCCGGCCCAACCCATTGATAGCCCTAGTCCCATGCGACTGCAGATACAAGTCCTCTTAGATTAATTGTCCCTTCTCCCCCCTTTTCAATGACTTATCTAATTTCTTAATGCTCATGCGGCCCTACGTGAAGCTCGATTTCTGCTCAAGAATCTCCTTGAGCGGGCTGCCCTGGTTAGGCTTGTTTCTTTACTGAAACACCCATTTATCAGTCCATCGAGCTCCCTTGCAAAATAGACATTCCGGAGGGGCATTGTAGGCACCTAATTTTGGACATCCCGCAGATCCCCAGTTAGACCATCATGTAAGTGAACGCGGTCATTTTTCTCGAGTCAACGACATTTTATGCTTTAAAGTCTAACCCAAACACATTTTGTTAATGGGCCACCCTCGCTGAAAGGGGTCAAAAGCCCATGGGCTGGGCAGCCAAACCCATGGCCGCCCATCCCCCTAGAAGGCAAGGGCAATGGCCACCCTCTACCCCTAGGAGGCACAACCTCTAGCCACCCTCCACTCCAAGGAGGCCACTAGGTTGGTCACCCAGGTCACTAGAAGGCCAAGTCCCTGGCTGCCCTTCCCCATCTAGAAGGCCACCACACTGGCCGCCCAGACCCGTGGAAGGCCAAACTGATGGCTGCCGACCCCCGGTAGAAGGCCAATCATCTAGCTGCCTTCTGGTAACTACTGGTGAAAGGAACGTGGGTTGTCTTCCCACCACGTCCAGAGTCACCTCTCCCATCACTCCATGATCCATTGCACATCCCGTTCGAGACTCCTCGATGGAGCCTTGGAGTACAAAACCATTCCCTGGCAAATGGGTTAGGGGTTGGGTTGGCAGATTTGGAATCAGATGGAGCCAAGGAAGGTGAGTGCATGTGTTTCCTCTGTACTCTTCCTCCCACCTATCTTGCAGGTTCGCGGGAGGGACGAGAGGCCATCCCCAGTGGGAGGAGCGGTCCGGTGCTCAACTGAGTTCTTGAGGAGGGCTGCTATCTGTCTCCTTCTCACCTTCGTTGGTCAGCCGAGGATTCCTATCGTCCCGGGTTTGATTCATCCATCCCCATGTCCTTTGTTTCATTTTGCACTTTCCTTCCCTATTTGCATTCATAGCACGTTAGGATTTGCTAGAACCTTACCAAGAGGTTTTCCCTTTTAAACAAACGGGAAGGCGGGTGGTCGAAAGGCTCAACCATCCCCCCTTCCCACCACCCCCAGGTAATCACGACGCCATAACTGGTGGCCATCGACCGGGTCAACCACCACAACTCGTTGTTCTCCTTTGCGTCGCGCACGGGGAGTCTTCCGATTCAGTTACCAGCCCTTCGAGTCGGCAATCTCATTCAGCAAGTCAGCCTGTTCCACGATAGCCTGCAAAGTGTACCCCTCTGTCATTATGAAATTCGTGCTCCCGACGTCGCCAGCATGTTCTCCAAGGTAACTGGCCGTTTGGTCTCTCCAAACTATCCACGCCTTCTGGGCTTTGTCCAGAGCGGCTAGTTCGGCGGCATCTGCACGGCGGGCAATTCGGCTATAAGCCGCGTTCAGCCTCTTTTTCTGCACCGCGTCTTCCGCCGAATAGCAAGGTCCCTTCGCCTCGTACGATTCCGCCTTCTTCATGCAATCGAAAAATTGTGGCGACAGTCGGTTGTCTGGTTGTGCCGCGTTCCCGGCGCTGACGGATGCCGCGACCAGTGAGATCAGTATCGCCGTCTTCACACCTGGCCTTCCTGATCGGTGTCTATTCATGTGCCCTCCCCAGTCTTTCTCATTTTCCGCTCTCAAATCCAGGGCGACTCTTTTCCAGGAGATTCCTCTCGCACCTCGAACGTGTGCTCATCATCACGCGCCGGCGCGACCCATGTAGACGTCGCACCGAACCCCGTGCGTAGACATGGCCGGCCGTTCAGAATCGATATCGACACGACGTCCCGTCAATGGCCAGTACCCGGCCCGAGACCGGCAGGAATGCGATCCTGATGTGCTCACCGCGTTTCAACTGTGCATAGGTTTCCTTATCGATCTGAAATCTCCGGTGTGGCACCTCGAGGCGCTCGTCTGCAATACTCAGGTAGTAGGTCGAGACCCCGCGGAAGTAGCGCTCGTCGACTCTCTCAGCACTCGTGTCGAGCACGATCTTCTGGTTACGCTTCAGGTCGCACGACAATCGGCGACTCTGCCAGAACGTCACCGTGAACACCAGAACAGAGCCTAGTGCGAGGCTCACAGCCATTAGCAGCACTGTCGGCCCCGCCGGTAGCGCTGGATGCGAAAGCAACGCAAGGCCGACCGGTATTGCCACCAGAATAGCCGCAAAGATGGCGAAGAATGCGGTGACAGGCAACGCAACGTGCGTGCGTCGCAGCAGGCGGACCCGCTCATCAGGCTGCAACGGTTCAGTTCGGATAGTCGACATACCGACTCCAGTAGCGCCTCAGTGGCGAAACGTCAACAGGCGTCGAATATGGCATCTGGGTCGACCTTGAGTGAGACGTGCCCGACATTTGGTTCTTCCAATATAGATAATTTATGCCATCAAAAAATGGTGGTCTATTGATGGAGTGGCCCTCAGCTATGAAGCTGCGAGGGACATTCCCATCGGATGTCCCTGGGTCGTTGGACCACATCTCTAGGGAACCTGATCTGATACCAACTGTTGGGTTGTATGAGAGGATCTAGAGGGGGGTGAATAGATCAGACACCTAATTTTTGAGCACTAAAATAGACTATGTGAGAATCAACAACATAGTGAAGAGAAACTGATGCAAGGCAGACTAACATAAGGGATGTTAGTCGTGAAAAGATATGAAGGCATTTATCCACAAGAAACACCTGTGAAAGGGGGGGAAATAGAAGAGATAGAAAATGTGCAGCAAGCCATAACACAAGGATTTTAATATGGTTCGACTGCAACCAGGCCCGCCTACGTCCACCCCTCACCAACGTGGTGAGGCTTCAACTCTTTGGCCAAAACAGATACACACACACCCTAGAAGTTCAGCAAAACACGGGGACAAACCCCCTCCATCCTCCCCCCACACACGCACGAGGACAAGCCCTAAACACACACGGGGATGAAATCCAACAAAGAAGGAAGAAAGACAAAACAAGAAGATGAACACACCCACTGCAACTGCAGCTTACACGGCGACAGCTTCCCCACACACAAGTTCGTTTTGAAGATGAAAAAAAATAAGAACAAAAGAAACAGAAATACAAGAAGCAAGAAGAAGGTGACTAGTTGCACTGGAATCTCTCTCTCTTTTCTCCTTCTCCCTTCACTATGATTTTTACGTCTAAGCTTTCTCTCCAGGATTCACCAACAGCGATGGCAGCTCCAGTAGCATCTTCATGCAAGCGGAGGTGTCCAATTTATAGGCATAAGAGGTAGGACATTTCTCTCCAAAGTCCTGCCATTGGCTTGAATAAATAAGTGAGGTTTGACCAAGAGAGCCTGCAGCATCTCAATTTTCATTGACTGACATGCAGAGAGGACCTCCTTCTATCTTGGAAGATTTTCCAGACTTGAATCTAATTGGCTAGAGGCAAAAAGAAGGTTACCTTGAAAGGTGACCTTTCCCACATTTGTAAATTGATAAATATTTTGTCCAAAAAGTTATTTTAGAAACCAAATGATGACAAGGGCAGTTATCTATCGTAGGAACCTTTTTCGCACCTCAAAAACTATGTTTTTTGAGATTTGAGGTTACTATTTTTAGTTCCTGGATGGTTTTCGAAAAGTACATATCTGACAGAGTAAATTGGACGTTCCTTGAGTGAGGTCGCCCTCTTGTGAAAGTCAGGTCGACACAGCTGTTGAGAGTATGCCTTTAAATGACTTCTATGAGGCCCCCCTATGTCGACCTCTTGAAAAGAACAAGGTCAACACAGCTAACATTCCTATCAGATTACTACTTGAGGATCGTGAGGTCGACACGTCTGATGACGAGGTTGAGGCAGCCATGAAGAAGGGCAAGTATAACGCTTTAAGTGAGGGTCTGAGGTCGACACTCCGAGAGCCTGAGGTCGACGTAGTCTTGAAGAATCGTGTTTATAGTGGCTTCTAGAAATAGCATGAGGTTGACCTCCTGTGAAGGTGAGGTCGACGCACTAGAGATGCCTTGACTTTCCTTCCTTCTGTGAAGACTAGAGATCGACGCTTGTGGAAGCCTGAGGTCGACCTATCTCTTAAGTTTTGTTAAACCTCTTCACACCTAGCCAATTAAAGGATGTATCATGAGTTTCTAAACCAATTGGCCAATGACTTATAGTGAGACATCATCAAAATGTAATTTACTCAACAATACCCTATTGGAACCCGCCACAACGCCTCGGTCACAGAGGCCTGCCCTCACAGCAGGGCCCAAGCCGAGACTACACAGTCTGAAAACACGGTTACGATCTCGCTGTCGTGAACTCTACGCTGTCTAGGGAAAGTCCTCGGTGATGCTCACCGGAAACCCCAGACCACGACTCCGGGAACACTCCCGAAAATAACACCTGAAACCTCATCTCGCAGACGAGAAATGAAAACTCAGAACACGACAACTCACGTCACATGACGGGAGCACCGCCCACTAGAAGAACGACCGGATGCGTCCCCTGACATCTTACACCACGTCACAAGTGTCCAGCTACCACGCCCCAGGCGGAGACAAGGACACACACAGTAACCAGAAACTCACAACAAGGACTAGTTGGGGTCACGCTCGTCAGCGCGTGTCCTCTGCCCCCAACTACGTGTGCACACACAGACCATCTGCTCTAGGTCGGGTCCTCTAGTTGGTTCCCCCCCCCCGCCGGACTCTGACGGCAAAGGCAAGGGGCCCTACGGTAACCAGCCTAAAAATTGTCTCACTCGGGTCACGCTCTCCACCACTCCCAGGTGGGTCCGTACCCGCGTGAGCAGGAAAGCTACGACTAGTGGGGGTTCACTAAACGTGAACACAGAAAATCATGCACGCACCCATCGCGAGTAACGCGAAGTAACCGGTGGCTCGGGGCCACCTAACTCTGGACAACCCACTAGACCTATTAACCCAATGGTCCTTGAGTCACACGACTTGGGGTCAAGACCGTTGAACGTGATAGTATTGAGCCGTCAATCTGGCCTAATCCCTAGGTCCAAACCACAGTAACACGGAATCCACAGACACCTCAAAACACGGCCATAGAACCTCCGGGGTGTCCAGACACTCACAAGATCGAAAGTCGACCACTGGGTCACAACCGGGTCGATCGGAGGCCAACACGACACTCAAACGGTCACTGGACAAACCACTAAAGCAAACCGACAACACATGGGGATGGGCGGTTCTGGGCTGACCGCACAAACATGAACGGTCTAGGAGTGGGCCGCTCACGGATGCACGGCCAAGTCTCGGCCGCACGTGGGAGAAAGACGGTCCAACATGGCCATCCACCAATCCCAGCGGTAACCAGACTATAACGCGTCTGCCCTGGGGCATTATAGTACTTAATGGACCAACACAGGTGTGTCAAGTCTCAAATCACAAAAGGGAACATAACGTACACCTCTAGGGGCGTTATGCACATAACGGACCAACCATGGTGCGTTATGTCACGGAATGAAAACAGAGTATAACGCACTCCTCTAGGGATGTTATAGACCTTAACGGATCATTTCTGGTGCGTTAAGTGGAAGGCAAGGGCGTTGAGCATAACACACCTTCCCTGGGGCGTCACAGGACATAACGGACCTCCCTAGGCACCTTATGTGACCAGGACCCCCAACGGTCAAAAATCAATGATCGGAAACCCATAACGCACCAACACCAGGACGTTATGTACGACATAACGGTCAGTCATGGGGCCGTTAAACCCACAAAAGTCAGACGCAAAACGCACGGAGCATAGCGCACCTACCTGGGCGCGTTATGAACATAACGGCCACTAGGACGACCGCTATATCGTCCCGACGGTAAAACGGCGAATCAAGCACAAAAATGCTGGCCACGCCCCCATACCTCCACGAGAGTGGGGGGAATCAAGGGGGGAGCCCCCAAATGACCCCTACCCTGAGCCACCAATCTACCCTTATTCCTTATTATTTTTTCATCTTCACTAAGTTTGTTCCTAAACACCCATTTGGTCATCTAAATCGGTCAGATTTTTCATAAGATTCGAGAAGATATGACCGAACGAATAGAAGAGAGTGACATGGCATGGAGTAGGTATGCAGGCAAGGGAGTGGTCTAAAGGGTGTTGTGGAAGGGCAGACCCTACTCTAGAACAGAGTGAGAGTCACATAGATCTCACTCTTTTTATTTCTCTTATCCCTATTCTTCTTATTCCCTTGGCTCCTACACTCCTCGAAGTGTTCTTGGGAGAAACTTAATGTCTCACAGTGATAAGTCTCTTGCGAGTATATCAGATCACTATTCATCTTCTTCTCTTTTTTTACGATTTGGTTCTATGTTTCTCCAATCTCTTATCCTTAGGCCGAACTAGAGAGAGAGTAGGATGGGATATGTGAAGGAAAGGGCAGAAAACTCAGAGTTCCATACTTCCTTTGATGTAGGATTTCTAAGCACGAATCGGGCGTGGTCTTTACGTCTAGTTTCTTTGATCTATATTCTAACTCGTACCCCAATACATATTAACTGCACATGATGTGTTCAGATCAAGTTCAGTCGTGTGCTCCGATATCTTTAAGTGTTCTTGAAAGTGTTAACGAAGATTTTCATGAATGACAAGATATGCAGCAACATGGATAAGTTAATAAGGCTCAAGATGAGTTTCATATAAGTATGGAATTAAGCAAGAAAGTATGTTACATCATGTACCAGTCTATGTGCAAGGCTATTTTTAAAGATAATAAACCTTGCATTGCATGAGTATATGGCGATCCAGACATAAGGTCCACTGCATGTCGTGATTTAACCTAAAATTAGACCTCATTGCCCAGTCGAGTCATGTTTCTTTCTTGGAACCACTACTCGAATATGTAAAGGAAAAGTCTACCAAGTGGAAAGGGTTACCAGTGGAAAAGGCTACTCGAACTAAGTGTTCTAGAGGAGAGATCCGATGTGGAGCCACCCGTAGGTGCAGCCACCCAGAGCGTAAAGTCGTTGTTGCATGTTCTTTCTGTGCTTAGCTTATAATTCATGATTCATGTTTAAGCTATGATTACTCTGATTAATACGTTAAAAATGTGGGTGTAAGATTCATGATATGATTATACTTATGAATACGATATGAAAGTATGCGAGCGCTATATGTATATATGTGCAAGTATTCTCACCCACAAATATCACATGTTAGCTTTCTAGATAAGAGACAGAGGTTCAAACGGCCAGTCCGACTCTTCAACGCTTGGAACTCGCACCAGTCTTCAATGTTTGCTATTTTTCAATGGCCGCCATCTCTCTGGGCCAACACAGCTCTAGTCCAATCCCAGTCTCCAGTCCCAATATTTCAGCTACAATGCCTTCAACGGCCAGCCGACCAGCTTCCAGTCTCTAGTTCTAGCTTCCGGCTATAGCGCCTTCAAAGGCCAACCGGCCAACTCCAGTTCAGTTCCAGCACAAGTTCCAGCATTCCTGCTACAACCCCTTCACAGGCCAGCCGGCCAGTCCCAGTCTCCAGTTTCAGATTCTGGCTACAACGCCTTCAAATGCCAACCGGCTAGCTCCAGTCCAGTCGCAGCACCAGTTTTAGTATTTCGGCTACAACACCTCCAAAGGTCAGCCAGCCAGTTCTAGTTTCAGTTCCAGTTTTCGGCTACCACACCTTCATAGGTCAGCCGGCCAGTTCCAGTTCCAGTCCCCATCTCTGGCTACAACACCTCAGCAGTTAGCTGGCCAACTCTAGTTCCAGCTCCAGCCCCAGCCTTCCGGCTACTACGCATCAATAGCCGCCGGTCAGCCCAGCTCTAGTCCTTAACTCCACTTTTTTGGCTACACACCTCAACAGTCAACTGACTCATCCCAGTATTCTATCTACAACACCTGCACGGTTATCCGGTCATCCCTAGTCCCAGTCTCTGGCTATAAATCCTCATCAGTTAGCCAGTCAGTTCCAACTCCAGTCCTAGTCCTAGCCCCAGTCCCAGTCTCTGGCTACAAAGCCTCAGCAGTTAGCCGACTAGTTCCAGCCCCAGTCCCAGTTTCAGCTCCAGTCCCAGCTCCAGTCCTAGTCTCTGGCTATAACACCTCATCGGTCAGCCGATCAGCTCCATTCCCAACTCTAATCCCAGTTTTCGACTACATCACCACCAACGGCTAGCCGACCAGCTCCAGTGGCAGTCCTCCAAGTACAACATCCCTAACTGTCGACACCGACTACATTTTCGGCTAACAACATGTCAATGCATAGTCGTCCAGCGATCGGTCCTCGGCTGACACACCTCAGGATCCACCAGTTACTCCAACAACATAGGTCGGTACACCCTTATGGGTCGACCTCCAGCTTCTAGACTTCAGCAACATAGGTCGGCACACTCTTGCGGGCCGGCCTCCAGCTTCCAGTCTCCAGCAACATAGGCCAACATACCCTCATGGGTCGGTCTCCAGCTTCCAGTTTCAAGCAACATAGGCCAACATTAGGGGAGCTCTCCTTCAATTCAAATGAGGAGATTAGAGTCCAGGCGAAAGAGTTCTATTTTAGATTGCTCACTAAGGACGTGTTCTGTAGGCCGAGGATTATAGTTGATCTGCTCCCACGTCTCTTCCCTGAGGAGAGGGATGCTATCTCTCAGCTCTTTTCGGAGGTTGAGGTCCACCTGGTTGTCTTCTCCCTTGCAAGCGATAGAGCTCCAGGCTCAAAGCGTCCCTCTGGCTTTCTTTTAGCATTGCTGGGAGGTCATCAAAGCTTATCTTTTGGCAGTTGTGAGGGAGTTTCAGGAGGGGAGGGAGCACTTGGGGGGTTTCAACAAAACTCTTCTAGTACTTATCCCCAAGAAAGTGGGTGCTCTTGAATTTTCGGACATTAGGCCCATCAATTTGTTGAATGGTACTTACAAGATCATCACCAAGGTGCTTGCAACGAGGATGGTCACTGTTATGGACATATTGGTTAGTCACTTCCAAGGAGTTTTCATTAGAGGGAGACATATTTTGGATAACTTCTTGGTGGCGCACGAGTGTTTGTTTGCTATAAAGAGCTAGAGGAGGAAAGTGGTGACTCTGAAGTTGGATTTTGAGAAGACCTATGACAGGGTTAATTGGTTGTCTCTTTGATGTGCTGGACAAGATGGGCTTTGGTGACAGGTGGATTGACTGGGTCAGGGCATGTATCTCTTCTGCTATCTTTGTAGTCCTCATCAATGGGAGGCTGACCCCTACTTTCTACAGTGGTAGGGGTCTTCGCCAAAGGAACCCAATGTCTCTTCTCCTCTTTGTGTTTGTGGCTAGTGTTCTATGCAGGGTGTGGTAGAGGGTTGAGGTTGTTGGCTTGGTTAGAGGCTTCCAGTTGGTTATTGGTGTCCCCTCTCTTACTCACTTGTAGTATGCAGATGATACCATCTTGTTCCTTGATGAGGGTGAGCAACATCTTTTCATGGTGAGGCTTTTACCGAAACTTTTGGAGGAGGTCATTGGGTTGAAGGTTAAACTTCAACAAGAGTCTTCTTGTTGGGGTGAATTTGGAGGATAGGCTTGTTTGAGGGGCGACAAGTTTGTTGGGTTGTAAGATTGGTGATTTTCCAATCTCCTACTTTGGTCTCCCTCTTCTCTCGGGTTCTATTCGGTGTGCTGATTGGCTGCCCATCATTCAGAGATGCGAGTCCAGGTTGGCTGGGTGGAAGACTAGAGTGCTTTCGTATGGGGGCAGATTAGTTCTATGCAGATCTGTGTTGGATAGTCTCCCAATCAATTTCGGATCTTGTAGACCCTTTGACAAATTGTTTTGGAGTAATTGAATAAAATGACACGGATTGAAAAAGTAAACGACAGTGAGCAAAATAGCTCTAATGCCATGCTTCTGAATTGCACCATCAACTCCAAACCCGAATTAGTAGACTTAAAAATCGAAACTTGATATGGATATAAAGTGGCTCATGGATGGATATTTAGTGTAAAACCAAAGGACATTGCTCCACAATCGTCATATGTACAAACCCACGCCAGGAAATGCTACAATAATAAGTAAGCCATTTGCTGTGAACCCTCCAGTAATAAACTTCCTTTGGCTTCTTGTGTTTTCTTCGATAATCTGAAGCAGCTTTCTGTTGGGTAATTTGTGATTCAAATCTAACTGTGGCACAGCCCGCTGAGGGTAGACGGCGACAAGGAGCCAGATCATTACACAAGGGTCATTACCCAGACATTGTACGTGGTGTAGAGGAAGAACCGGTTTGCTTGTTACAAGTTATGTCGGAATGTGAAAGCTGGCGGGAGGGACCCTCCCCCTCAAGCCAATAAATAGAATGAGCAGGCTATTAAACAGGTTTTCATTATGTGCCCCCGACACCACAATAAAGAGGATGGGAAGGAGACGAAACGATGAGCCCTCCCCCTTACCTCCAACCCCTTTAATTCCCATCGTCCATTTTGAAGGGAACAGTAGAAAACGGTCGTCGGTCGGCTTGATATATATTTGGTGTGGAAGATAATATATGTTTGGATATTGGACCCATGTGCGTGGCATGTGTTCATGCCTCCTTCAAACGAGGCGGCCACCTTCTCTCTGGCAAACAAGGGAAGAAGTGGGGAGGTGATGAAGTGATTCCTAGCTAGCTACGTCTCTGTTGCCCGAAGTATGAGGAGATGGAGCAGCCCTGTAACGTGGCAAACAGTAGCTAGGCAGGCAAACTGCAGGTTGTGACCTCGCTGTCGCGTGCCCGACCAGCAGCTCTTGGATTCGAAGCCAAAATATGCGGACCATCCACCGTCTTCGTGTTGCAAGAGATGACAGGGAGAAACGTTTGGTCCGTTTCTCGTTTTGGAGTGGGGAGGCTTCTTGCATGAATCGACGTTTTGTTTTTGCATAGATTTTGGTGGATATCCTTTGCGTGGCATTTGAAATCGAATTTGTCCCCTTCAACAGGGAACCCTTTTTTTTCGAAAGACGTGAGATGGACACTGAAACAAGCAGGTATAATTAAAAAAATGAAATAATAGAAGAATATGTCTTGGCCCAGTGAGGGGTTGCCTAGACCCCTAAAATAGCTCCTGACCATATTGGTCATCTCTTCTCGCCCCCGTCCCTAATGTAGGACCGAGGATAGTTGTCATCCTCCCACTAGAGGGGTGTAAGTGAGCTGGGCTCTTCCGACAGGCAGCTGGAATCTTCTTCCCACTGTGGGGATATTGGCTTGTCAGGCGCAGGCCCTAAAGCTTGCATTGCGAGGGGGATCCACAACCGTCTCCTCTTTCCTTAGGGTTAAACCCCTCTCATTCTTCTTCTCCGCTCTAGCACATTCGGGGCGGTGGTAGACTGGTGTGTCCCGGTGAGTGGGCTGGATTTTCTTTGGGACCCAAACTTGCTTGAATATCTTCGGCCTGGGGGCCAGCTCCTTTCGGCCATGATGGACAACTTCTTCTTTCTCAGTTCTCCTTTGGGAGAGGACCTGGTAGGAATTGTAGGTGGGTACAGTAGCGATCGTCCAATCTGGGATTACCTAGGCATCGCGTCCATCCAGGAAGACGAGAACTCCCCCAATCAGTGTAGATTTGCCTGACATGGAGAGATGCCCGGTAACAGCAGCAGCATTCTTCCGGAAGCTCCTATGTTGGCGTCTCCTGGAGTTCTTGGCAGGGATGGGGCGAGCCCCGTGAGTAATATGGTGCACCATGCAACTGGCGACTTGGACTGGGCCCCTGAGTGGGCCTACATAGTGCGGAGCCTTCGGGGCCTCGACCTCTTTCACAGTCTTCTCCCCAGCGGGCTCCGGGGACTCGATTTGTAGCAGGTCAATGAAGACTAACCCTAAAAAGTTGGGGAAGCCTACCATTGGCGGGAATGAGCCGAAGATAGTGGGCACCGCCAGGTACCCGTGCTCAGCATGGCCGGCGACGATCGCCGGGCCAAAGGCGAGAGCGGCAAATCCCAGTGACATCATTGTTTATCTGAAATAAATAAACAAACAATCAGTATTCTTGGGGGGAGCCCTTGGAGGCATCCTCTCTTGGCAAAGAGATGAAGGGAGATAGAGGTCCCACCGGGCATACCAGACTTGTGGGGGATGGAATCTTACATGTTTGTGTTTCTTTTGACAATTAATTAATTAATTAATAGCTAGTCAACTAATTGTTACATAGGCGTGCCAGTCACCGGAGTGACAGATTTATTATGCGCTCGATCTAAGTCGGTCAGTCGATTATGAGGTTCGTGTTGGGACCTAGAGTCCGTCATACCATAAAAGTTATGACGTTAATTACATCTCTTCGAAAGAGGCCCCCAGTTCTCGGTGGCGGTAATTTGATACTTGTATCGGATTATCGGTACCCTGAGCTCTGGGACGTTACATATATGGCATCTTCTCCATAAAAATAAGTCTTGTCATTATGAAGACAGTTATCATTGATTTTTTATTTTTTGAGGAGAAATGGGGAAACCTAAAATTATTAATTGAAAAAGGATGGAGATTGGATGAGGCCATGAATATAATAGGATATTTACAGGCCCCTCGTATTATTTAGAATTATAATTTCTAAATAAGATGATGTAGAGATTAAAAATGTCATCTTCATCTCGTACTACATCTTTAAGATTTATTTGTTAGGGAAGAGCAACTGACTACCATGTGAAAACCTACAACTATTAGACGAAGCGTTAGAAAGAGCTTTGAGTGTGATCTTAAAAGATAACCTTCCGATACTTAAGTTAGAAATGAGCGTGAGAGCAAAGAGAAGACTAGAGAGAGGAAGATAATCTAGAGCCTTCAGAATGAAGACGATGTGTTGTGACGTAGAGAATTCTCGGAGACAGGGAGCGTCCTAAAAAGTAGGGAGAACGCTCAGAAACTGAGCTAAGGTTGGGAGAATCAGGTGGAAAACTCTCTATCTTCTCCTCTCTTTGTCTTGCTCATTTTCTTAGTGTATATATGTGTGTGTATCCCTCTCTCAGGCTGTGTCTTCTAGATCCACCTGGGGGCCTATTTATACATATTGCAGAGGCGTTATCTCTTCCCTGATTTAGCGTCGGCGTGATTAGCGGAGTGATGCCCTTCTTGATCGTGAGAATCATCTGCTACCTATTCCCTCGCTCTCTGAGGAAAGACATCGTGACAGACATCTCGACGTCGTAGGCATAATTTAATGCTCGTCGGGATAAGTCACACAATGGCGATCTCAATGTTCGTTTGTTGACGAATCTTACTTGTGGGTCGGCCGATCCTTGATGAATCTCATCTGGGTCGAGTTTCAGGACCTTTGGTCGGGTGGCAGTGACTGTTATGGGCCTAACTTTCCCGAATCATAATGAGTTCCTCTCCTCACATGATATGTGCGGAAGGGTAGACCATCTCTAGGGATTCTCCCCCTTTGTGCATGCAACACAACCAATCAGATGGAACATTGACAGTTGAATGTTTTTATCCATAAAATCTCGAAATAAAAGAATTGGAATTTCAAGGGTCATATATTGTAACATCCGTAATGTAGTGGATCTTTAGCGGGTCGAGTCTAGAAGTTATTCCGGTGAATTCGTGTGATTTTTAATGGCTTGTACGAGTGAAAAATAGACAGATAAGGGTGAGAAATAGGTCACCAGGAAAATAAAGGCGATGGTTCTCAAGGTACAGGAAGAAGTGCACTAAGGTGATGGCTCAAAGTGGCTAGTGGTGACAAATACATGGCTAAAGCTGACAAATACAGAATAACAGTGACAAATAGATGAGCAGCACTAACAAATAGCCAGCTTGGGAGATAACGAGGCTAAGAAGTGTATCGAACAATGGCGACGACAGCTTATGGGCTAAGGGTGAAATTTTGATCCTTAAGACTGACAAATATGGGGTAAGGGTGAACAATAGATAATATGGCTGACAAATGAAAGAGAAGGCTGAGAAGCTGGAAGAAGATAAAGAAGAGCTGACTCTGGTTGAAGAATGGAGTCAACTTTGATCAAAGTTGACTTTAGTCAAAGTCAACATCAGTAAAGTGACTCCAGCCAAGTTCAACTTCAAGTTGACTCAAGTCAAGCTAACTCCAGTCAAAGTCAATTCAGCTATAGTGATCCAGTCAAGTTGACCTCATTCAACTTCACTTCAAGCAAGTTCAAGACTCTCAAGTCCACAATGGCACCAAATGGAACCTAAGAGTAACAAATGAGCAGCTAGCGTTGACAAGTAGGCTATAAGGGTGAAAAATAGCCTAGTAAGGGTGAAAAATGAGTGGTAAGGCTGAAAACCTTGAAATATGAAGGAGGGTGACAAATGGGCTATTCAAGTAACAAATAGGCTAGTAATAGTGAAAAATAGAAGAAAGTAGTGACAAATGCACAGTAACGATGACAAATAACTAAAGACGACAGCCAAGACAAAAGAGGAAGACAACAACAGTGACGGCTATTGAACCTAATTGTGACAAATAGATGTATATGGCAGACAAATATGCGATAAGGGTGTAAAATGTCTTGTAAGGCTGACAAATAGCCTGAGAGGCTAAATTGTAGAAGACTTGTGTCTGCCACACTCCCAAGTTCAAAGTCTAGCGAATTGGCACTTGACCCAAGGTTGCCTGACAGAAGAATATTCTCTCTCCTAACACATGGACCAATGGAAGAATTATTTTGAAGATAAGTTTATTTCAGAAAATCCTATTTTCTACACTAAATTTGAGCATTCTTCCTCTGAAGAAAGGCTGTTGTAGAAGAAGAAGAGGGCTGCTAAATTCGAAGAGAAAAAAGAAGAGGATAGAGAGAGCTGCGAAGAGCCGAAAAGAGAGAATTGAAGAGTAAAGAGAGACAGCAGATGAGTTCGAATGTAGGATGATAAGGTAGATTCACAAAATTTGTGGAGTTCAAGGACAAAACGTTATGAAGGGATGGACTATGATGAAATCCACGCAAAACACATGATAAGCCAAAAACCTGGGTGGAATTGGTGCACTTTTGGGTCGCCATAGATTCCAAAATTGGTGCCCTAGTAGAGGGGCGCCCATTCTGTGAACAAGATAGCCACAGAGTAATTGGCACCCATGGACAGGGGCGCCCATTCAATTGATGACTTATGTGATGGTCGCTCATTCTAGAAGCACAGAAAGAATTTATCATAGAGGCCGGGACAGCATCATGTGAGAGGCCAGATCACCACATTTCTCTAGAGTGATGTGACCTTCAGTGGTTCCAAGATTTTGAAGGTACAACCTATTCGGCTACCTTGAGGGAATCCAAGGCTAGCGTAGACTTACGGATGTCCCAATGATGAAATCACCAATCCAAATGCAGGAATATCCTGCGGAGGGTTCAAACATCACTGAGAGTTGTGGGGCATATGAGAATCACCGTAAAACGTGAGACTGCATCTATGGACTAAGACACAGTGCCAAATAGAATCACGGTGTTGGCTGAAAAACTCAGAGAAATCGAGAAACAAGGAATTGGCGACCTCTCAGAGAGCCACCAATTCTAGAATTGGAGCCCTATCCAAGGGTCGCCCATTAATCAATTTCAGTATTTACAGGACAGCCCTGGAATTGGCGACCTTGTACAGGGGCACCCATTCCACTGGGTGGACTAGTCAACAGTCAATGGGTGCCCTCTTACAGAGGCGCCGATTTATTTCATTCTTTTTTTTTCTATTGTCACAAATTTTCCTCAGAAACATACATATCTGTATAGGGTTTGCATGAACAGTAACTTATGTCATGGCATGAATAATGTAGTAAAGATCACATCCTGTGGAGAGGATTATAAAGGATCCATTAACATGCTCTTACATAAATATCAGAGTCAAGATACAAGCTTTTAATCATGGGTTAATATCAAACTTTGCAGGTCAAAAATTGGTGCCTTATTGTTTGGTCATTCATTAATGGATAACTCTATGGAACGG
Organism: Amorphophallus titanum; assembly: GCA_024336825.1. Classification (NCBI taxonomy): domain Eukaryota; kingdom Viridiplantae; phylum Streptophyta; class Magnoliopsida; order Alismatales; family Araceae; genus Amorphophallus; species Amorphophallus titanum. Next base: position 5,384,525 of record JANBPO010006173.1, read on the forward strand.
CGCGCATTGTAAAAATGGTGCCTGCCCACATGGTCGCCCATTAATTGATGTCCACAGACCGAAGCTAATTTCTATGCAGGCAGAACGTAAAAAGTTAATACATGTTCGATGAGGAAATGATGGCCAGGTGCAAGGTCACCTCTAAATGAATGACTGGGGCCCTAGTCGCCCATCCAAGAATGGGCGCCCACATGATGGCTATCTTCCACGATATGATGCATATTTACGTCGAAGCCTATGTGGATGATATCCTGGTGAAGTCAAGGACAAAAGAAGAACACCCCGCTATTCTAGCTAAGGTGCTGCAGAGAGCTAGGGAGTATAAGCTTAAAATGAATCCGAAAAAGTGTGTCTTTGGAGTTTCTGTAGGGAAGCTACTGGGTTTTATAGTCAGCAAACAGGGGATCTAGATTGATCCTAATAAAACAAAGGCCGTCATGGACATACCTCCACCTAAGAATATCACGGAACATCGAAGATTGATTGGATGCTTTCAATTCATTAGAAGATTCATATCCCAACATTCTCAAAGGTGTCGCCCATTCTACGAATTGCTAAGGGTGGAGGTCAAATTCGAATGGAATGAAGACTGCCAAAAGGCCTATGAGGACTTAAAGGTTTATCTATCCAATCCTCCGATTTTGCAACCTCCTGTCCCTAGGAAACCCCTAATCCTATATATCTCGATCATTGAGGACTCCCTAGGGGCGGTCTTAGCACAACTGGATGATGAAGGAAAAGAGCGGACAGTTTATTATCTCTCCAGGTTGTTTAACCCGGCTGAGTCCAAATACACCGCCATGGAGAAGACTTGTGCCGCCTTAGTATGGGTAGCTCAGAAGCTCAAACACTATTTCCTAGCCCACACAGTTAGGTTGATCTCTAGAATGGACCCGATCTACTATTTCTTAGAAAAATCTGTCCTTTCTAGTAGGTCAGCTCGCTGGCAGAGCTTCCTCTCTCAGTTTGATATCACATTCATTGTTCAGAAGGCAGTCAAAGGATATACCATCGCTGAGCACCTTGCCCATCTTCCGATTCCCTGCACAGATTCTATTCAGGACGATTTCCCTGATGAGCATCTCTCGGCCATCACTCACCACCCCTTTTGGTCTCTGCACTTTGATGGTGTGCTCAACTCTCAAGGCCGAGGGATAGGTGCTGTTCTCCTCACTCTGGAAGGGGTGATGATTCCTTTCGCTTACCAGCTTCGATTTCCTGCTACCAACAACATCTCCGAGTATGAGGCTCTCCTAGCCGGTTTGAAGCATGCCTATCTCTTGGGCGCGCGCTATTTAAAGATTATAGGAGATTCTCAGCTCGTCCTGCGACAGGTTCTGTCTACTTACCGCACTCGTGACCTGAAGCTTAAGCCTTATGAAGATTTAGTCACGCTCCTGGCTAGACAATTCCACAAGCTAATCTATATCCATACTCCTCGATCTCAGAACATTCTTGCTGATGCACTGGCATCCCTCGCTTCCTCTTTATCTTTCCCTCTCAGTCGGAGCACTGAAACTATCATTGTTCAAAGACTAGATGCACCCTCTCTTCAGGATCCTTGGCATGCCAACCTTAGGAAAACTGTAGAGGCGAGAGATGAGAAGGAAGAATTAAAGGAAGTGTCTTTGACAGAATTAGAAGAGATCTTAGAGGAAGAAGAATTGCCCTGGTACCACGAGATCGACCTATATTGCAAAGATGGATCATTCCCAGAGGGGGCGAATGCCGAGCAGCATAAGGCAATCAGAAGAGCCGCCTCGAAGTACACTATCATTACTGGAGAACTGTACAGGCGTGCTACCAATGGAATGCTCATGAGATGCTTAGATGATGATGAAGCTTGGAAGGTGGCCGAAGCAGCCCATTCTAGTGAGTGTGGAGGTCATGTTAATGGCCAGGCTCTAGCGAAGAAGATCCTTAGGCAGGGCTACTATTGGCCCACTCTAGAGGAAGATTGCTCCCTCTACGTCTGGAGGTGTCTTAAATGTCAACATCTCTTCATCCTCTCTCTGCTCCTTGGCCATTCTCCATGTGGCCTTTCGACATTGTAGGCCCACTAGGTGATCCCAACTCTCAGATCAAGCAGAAGTCCTTCATCCTTGTCGCCACTGCGTACTTCACTAAGTGGGCCGAAGTGGAAGCGTATGCGGAGATCAAAGCAACCACGGTGTGTCACTTCATTATGAAGAGTATCCTCTCACGGTTCGGAATGCCAAGGAGCATTGTCACCGACAATGGGGCCCAGTTCATCTCTCAAGAACTTCAGGACCTCTGTAAGAAGTTCAATATTACATTGCATCATTCATCTCCACAGTATCCTCAAGGCAACGGTCAAGCCGAAGCCACCAATAAAACCCTTCTTAAGATCGTAAAGAAAATATGTGAATCTCACAAATTTTTGATTGGCCTAAAAGATTAGTGGAAGCTCTATGGGCTTACCGTACCTCCGTCCGTACTCCTACGGGGCAAACCCCCTATGCGCTCACTTACGGGATGGAGGCGGTGCTCCCATATGAGATCTTGATCCCTTCCCTAAGGGTGCAGCTCGATAAGGAACTTAATCTTGACGAACGTCAGGAGGCGTTGCTCGTCCAGTTGGAACTCTTAGATGAGAAGAGGCTAAATGCGGCCAATCACGTGTCTGTTTATCAAAAGAGAATCTTGCGTTATTTTTAAAAGAAGGTAATTGAACAAAAATTTCAAGTAGGTGATATGATTTTGAAATATAAGTTCATCAGGTCGGGAGGTCCTAGGTCTAAGTTGCAGCCTAACTGGGAAGGGTCGTTCGTCGTTAGAGAGGCTTATCCAGGGAATGCATACCGTCTAGTCAACGTAGAAGGTGAGGAGCTATCTCACGCTTGGAATGGGTTGTATCTTAAGTACTTTTACCCTTAGCGTTAGGCTAGTGCCAACCTAGTAGTAAGGTGTCCCTCCCCTTGACCATGAAGGAGGACCCCGAGAACGACAATCACACACTACACGGCAACTCTGGTCAGGTTTTCCCTCTACTATGCGACACCGTCTCTCCTTTAGCCATACCTAGGGGAAGTAAAGGTCCCTGCTTTTCTCTCTTCGGCCAGGCGTAGGGGCAAGGGGTGAATAAGGGGGAGATGACCAACCTAGACACCCCGACGAGAGGAGGTCTCAAATAGGGGTAGTCCATTATGACCTGATTCTACAAGAAAAGAAAAGAAAAATCAATCAAAGAAAAGGAGCATGAATCAAGGCAAAAGCCAACACGTCTATCAAAGCACAAAGTGCAATCTCAAATTGCTCCAAGAATAATAAAAAATCAAACTAGGCATGACAAGAGTGGCAGTACCGTTTTTCCGTGGGACGTCATGAGTCTGGTCGTATGCATGCCTAGAGTGGATAAAGGTTCGATGATGGACACAAAGTCCTGGCGCAACAGACCAAATCTCCAACCGGGTCGTCATGGGAGGGATTCGAGTCCTAAAAGCTTCTATTCATATGCTAGGCTTATCCCCAAGACTTCTTCCACCTCACCCTCAAAGGACTCAAACATACCCAGGGTATGGCCCTAGGAGAGGCACCATCATATGGGTGAGATAGACTCAGCCAAGGTTTGCCACCCTTAATACACGCCAACCTCGAGGGACTTTTAGTGGGACAGGTTGGGCTCTCGCTAGTAGGACGGAACTAGCCTATTTTCAAAAATCTAACAAAATAGATATTTTTAAAATTTAAAAAATTAGATATTTTGGGGACGAATGAAGAGGAGAAGAAAACTGGGACTAGAAGCCTTGAAAAGCCTCCACAAAATGAAAGGATGAAAATAATTCCAATATATGAAGAGCTGACCTTCCCTAGTTAGGCTCGAAAGGGAATCAGAAAACACAAAAGAAGAATGTAAGTTCTTACTTGCAATATGATGGGGGTGATGAGTACACTTGGTCCCTCGCCAAATGAACAAGAAGAGCTGACCGAGATTGCCGAAAGAACAGACCCGGTGACAAGACGGGACAAAGCCGAGGCTGAGCTATAGCAAGTCACAAAGGGCAAGCGGGTTGCTGAAGAAGACATCGCTACTGTCGTGGCCACGATGGCGGCATCTAAAGAAGAAGGAGTATTCCTGCCTCCTCTAATTGAGTGTGCCTCCAATAATACACTCGAGGGCATCAGTAATAAAACAACCATGGACCCTACCATCCTGATGACGCTGCAAAGATACTAGCAAGAGATAGAACTGCTAAAAAAATAGTTAAATGAAAAGGGTGAACATGCTGTAGCGCCCGAGCAACTGGGGGTACAAGACGGGCCATCACAGGAAGGCTTCAACCCCGGGGGTGCTCCTTCACCGGCTGTTCTACAATCTGCTGATCAGAACTGGGCCACTCCCCATCATTATTCTCAATGGCTTCAGCCAGCACCACTAGTGCCTCCCCAAATGCAACAGCAAGCGCTCCTGTCAGAGCCCTTGCCACCTCATGCTGTAGTTCCGGCTACACAGTTAGTGCAGCCCGTTCACCTCCACACTCAATCAATGGAGATAGCTATGGTGAATACGTTGATGGTGGAGTAGATGATCGAGGCAAGGCTGGGAAAGAGGGGTGGTAATGACTACACCCCCTTCGACATATATGAAGTGTCATATCCAGCCTACCATGCTGCCAAAAGACTACCTCTCGGTGTCAATAAACCCCCAAAATTTGACAAATACAATGGACAGGGCTCCCCAAAAGAGCATATTGCACATTATATTATAGTCATGGGCGACTTGGTAGCGGACGAGTCATACCTGCTGAAGTTCTTTGGGTCTTCACTGACAGGACTCACCTTTGAATGGTACTCTGACCTGCAGGCTAGGTCTATCAATGACTGGTCTGATATGCAGTAGAAATTCAATGAAAGATTTCACGTCATCGAGGCAGAGGTGACTGTGGCTGAGCTGTTGGCAATCAAGCAAAAAGATGATGAAACGGCTGCAGAATATATTCAGAGATGGAGGGATCTCAGCACAAGGTGCCCAAGTCCTTCGGCGTCATGACATTTTGTTTAAGCCGACGTTTATTTTACCCTTGGCATCATGACATATCATCTAGGCCAAGTCGTTTGGCATCATGACATTTTGTCTAAGCCAACAAATATTTTATCTTGGCATCATGACATATCTTCTAGGCCAAGTTGCTCGACGGAATGACATTTTATCTAAGCCGACAGATAGTCTACCTTAGCATCAGGACCTTTCGTATAAGCCCAGTTATTCGGCATCATGACCTTTCATCTAAGTCGATAAATCTCCTCCCCCAAGCCCAGACCGTCTATCTGGACCAGGTTTGTTGACTTCGACACTTCAACAAGTCAACATTCGTTTCGCAGTGACTAGGTACCCATGTCCCTTTGGGATCTTGACCGAGGGGTACGACCTAGACACTCTATCCATGACGAAGAAACCCAATTTCCCTGCATCGGTACCATTCCAATACCGACAATACCATTATCCCGACTTCATGACCTTTCGTCCAAGCCGACTAACTCACAAAATGCTTGCAGACATTCATGCTCAGCCCTATAAAAAAGAAGAGAAAAAAAGAAGAGAAAAAAAAGGATACAAAAAAGAAGGAAAACACTCTTGTGTGCCTATAATCTATTTAGTATACTTTCTTACTAAATAATGTTATCCTACTTCTAGATATGCATGTGTCATAACATACACTAAGGGGGAAAACTAATTTTTGGTGAGTGCATGCATCTAGGGGAAGAGTCATAACTATGTTGTTAGCATAACTCACGAAATACACCCGAGACAAAACTCCCACACTTTGCACGATGTGATCAATGGCCTCTAACCATAAACTTAGCATTCTATGGATGCTTGAAATCCTGCACTCACAAGGAAGAAAATAATGACGAAAAAGTTACCTGCCCTCTTGGAAAAAAAATGAATGCGTAGAATGCGAATCCTAGTAGCCGGGAATCTCCATTGAAACAAATGAGGAGACTCGTGTCATGCCCCGAGATTATGCACAGCAGAATATATTCGGGAACTATGAGCAACCAGCTAGTATGCTACAAACTAGCAATATAATCAAAGTGCTAACACATTCATTCACAAGAAAAGGGATTACGCAAGATAATATACTCAAAATCTCACTTTATTGAATAATATTCAAGTACATTGACTCTTTTGACATAGTAGCGAGCTAGACTCAAATAAAAGAAAAATTACATAAACTTGACTTGACTCTTGACTCTATTAAGTCTTCTCTCGGTCTCTTAATCATGCTCGGATACTTAGATGATCATTAGTAGTCAGAATGAGATTAAAGACTTATATAAATTATGAAAATACCTTTTTAAGTCTAATTACTCATAGAAATGTCAGAATGGGACAATATTAGACTCATTCGAAAGACAATCAAATTTTCATTAAATTTCGTGTCAAGTATTTTTGCTAATTATGCCATTTACTAGGTCAAAAATGAGAAAAACGAAAGTAGGTAGCGAGTAAAATTACGATTCTGCCACTCAATAGAGTGCGCCTATATGCATCGCCTATGTGAGTTTTTAGCCCTTTTGCTGCGCCTAAAAGGAGTTTTCCCGCGACTATGTGAATTCTTTTGAATCCTTAATGCCTATAAAACACTTAGGCATTTTTTGTAGCTACTTAAATGATTTTCTATTAGAAGTCAATAGGAGAGGACGGTCCTGTCTGCCAGAAGTCAACCAGAGCATGACAGAGGTGTCTGCCAGAGTGTTGGCAGTTGAGGCAAGTAACAGACTTTCTAGGATAGCAGAATAAAATAAATTTGGTAATTTTCTTCTACGTAGGCTGAAGGGCTGCCTATTTAAGGCCTGAACACCCCCACTTGCTGTCCCTTTATGTTTTTAGTAGCACCTTAGCAGAGCAGAGCCTTACGTCCAGACCAGAGCAAAGGGAAAGAAAAGAGGAGAGGCAGCAGAGGAGCTACTGATGCAACAGGAAGTAGGAGGTTTTGAAAGGGCAGATGACCCTTCTGGAGTAGGAAGCAGGCCTCTGAAGACCGTTTTGGGTGGCAGCAGAGAGGGGAGAGCAGGACCACGGCTATAGGATATTTTGTCACAGGTAGGCATTGGTTCGAAACCTAACATATGTCATTTGTTAGTCTTTTTACTTCGAATCTATTTAGTATGCAAATTGAATGTGTTTGTAAAGGGAGTGGTGAGCATGCATGATAGCGCCTGTAAACTGCACCTAGCTGTATATTACGACCTGCATACTATATTTGCTTCTTTTCTGATAGGCCGTGAACTTTAGTTGAGATATTCATAATTCTACATTGTGAATTTAAAGTGGTTCTAAGGAAAGAAAAGTGAAGATGATACAATAAAATATAGCACATGGACAGTGCCACCATAAGGAGGGTAGGGTACTGGGTAAGCGTCTGCCCGGGTTGACCCTCGTCCGAGGACGGATGGACGGTTAAATCTGCAAGTCAGATCGGACGATGATCTGGTGGAAGGTGGGGTAGGGTCCCCGATCTTATACAGTTGATCAAGACTGTAGGTCAATACAGGTTGGTGCACATTCATGTTCCTTCATAGGAGGTCGGTGCGCATTGTGTTAGATAGCATACGAAGGTCGATACACATCACGTCCGTGTAGAATGAAGGTCGATGCACATCGACTCAATACAGAATGAAGGTCAATGCACATCGACTCAATGCAGAGCAAGATCGATGCAATAGTGTTGATAATCACTGGTAAGGTCGATGCTACCTCAGTTACTTCAGAAGAAAGGTCGACGCACATGAACATTTGAGGCTACAAAGGTCGACACACATGAAGGAAGGTCAGTGCACCTTCTACCCTTCTAACCACTAAGGTCGATGCACCTCAGAGCAAAGGTCGATGCACGCTGCTGAAGGTCTGTGCACATGTACAAGTGAAGGTCGATGCATGTTTTAAGGGTCGATGCTAGTGACCTAACTAAGGTCGATGCATGTTTGAAGGTCGATGCTAGTGACCTAACTAAGGTCAATGCATGTTTGAGGGTCGATGCTAGTGACCCAGCAAAGGTCGATGCATATCCATGTTCACAGTTCCACCGATCGGTGCTAGTATAGGAGGTAAGCACTATCAAGAAAGTGCCAGTGCCTTCAAACAATTCAAGTCGATGCACATCAGCTGCCTCTGAAGGAAGGTTGATGCTAATGAAACATTACATGTACAACCCTAAGCAGATAGGTCGATGCTACATACTAAGGTTGTTGCACTTGTTAAAACAAGTCGATGCACATGTACAAGCCTAAGCAAACAGGTCGAAGCATCTTGCATCCACACCAACACAAGATCACTGTAGTGAATGAGTGTTTGATGAAATGCCTCAGTGAGCACAACCAAACTGCATCAACCTCATAGCTCAATAAATCAATGACTACTCTTAGAAGCTTAAAATCCTCAGAAATCAGGATTCACGATCGGCAGCAGAAACAAGACTGAATAGTTCATCATAGTAGCAGTAGCAACCTTAATTGCAACATTTCATGTTCAGCTCAAGCTCAACAAGTCAGACCAACTCTCCATAGTTAGACGACCTCAAGACATCTGAAGCACATGAAGTTAATAGAACTCAACTAAAGGTCTTGTTCAGTAGCTCAAGGCACGTGACTGGGATTATGATAACATGTGAGTTCGATCCCAATCATTGGCAAGTGATCCTAGGAAGGGCAAGTGAGTGGCACGTGAACCCAAGTGAACATATGATGAGCACGCGATCCAAGAAGAAGTGGCACGCTTTTTCATAAGTTTCTAGAGGAATATTATCTTGCCACGTGCCTTTTTTATGTTGTAAAATGAAACTTTTGGCTTGAATCCAGCATCTTCTGCTATTCCCTTTCATGTTTTTGAAAGTAACATCCGTTAGATGGCAGTCTCAGATGTATTTTGCTCTGCAATATTCTGCCCAAAGAGAGTTTGAGTGCAGAGCCCTCCAAAGCATCTTGACCTAGAGTGCAAGTTCCATATGTCTAAGGGACATGATACCAAGTCCACCATAAGTGATTGGCCTACAAATTGATTGCCAGGATTTCTAATGATGTCTATTGCCTTGAGTGGAGGAGCCCCAGAAAAAATTGGTAAAAGACCTGTCAAGGGTATGATGAGTTCCAGTGTGAAGAGGAGAAGAATCCAGAGTATAGATGGGAATAGAAGTTAGAACATGTTTAATTAAGGTCATCTTGGCTCCTTGAGATAGTAAACTGGCATGCCGTCCCTCTATGCATTTCTAAATGGAAGTGATAAGGCTAGCAAAATGAACCTTCTTACTCCTACCAAGAACCAAAGGAAACCTCAAATATTTGTGAGGGAATGAGTGAAGGGAAAAACCAGTGATATCTTCAATACGTTGTGTAATAGTAGCATTTGCTTTAGTGTGAATGAAGAAACCACTCTTCCCCACATTAATCAGTTGTCCAGAGGCTCTTTCATAGAGTTTGAGCACCTTGATGAGATTTTAGACTGAGGTAATAGAAGCCTTACTAAAAATGAGGGTGTCATCTACAAATAAAAGGTGAGATATATTGGGACAACCCCGGGGACCAGCATACCACCCTACCCGGCCAGTAGTATATGCTTCTCTCAAAGATCTACTTAGTGCTTCCTCAGCAATAATGAACAGGGAGGGAGCAATAGGATCACCTTGGCGGATGCCCCTTGTTGATTTAAAGAAACCAGCTAAGTCTCCATTCAATAAAAAAGAAAACCAACAGTTACTTAACATATTTTCAATAAGACTGATGCACGAAGCATATCTCTTCATCTTCTTCTTCAGTCATTCGGCTTGTGTCGGGTAAGGCCGATAATGTGTTGGAAGAGAGGGCAACGCCTCTCTTCCTACTTCTTGACTTCTTTTTCGTCTTCCCATCTGCGGCTGGCATGCGCCCCCACAATGGGTCATCTTGGAATTGTCGGTGTACTGACATCATGTTAACAACTATCTTGAAGTCGGGAAGCTCGTGCGGGCGTGGAGGATCCACTCTGGATTTGCCCATCTGGAGCTCTCCCCTCTTGATCATACCTTCGACAATGTCTTTAAACACATACATATATATATAAACTTGCATTTACCTCCACAAGTCCCCCGGGTTAGAGTCGCTCCACATATCTCTCCCGATAGAGGCGCAGGTATTCCTCACTGTCCTACACATGTGACTCCACGAGCGTGTCACCCTGCTGCCAGTATTCATATTGTTCAGGGAAGCACACCCGCCAATCAACACGGGCGGCCCTCCCACGTGTCTTCCTCCCAATGCGAGATGGTGCGACCACATCCACCCATTCCTAGGTAATCCCTAAGGTCCTTATAGCCAATCGCAGCTGAAGTGGCTCGATCTCGTTTAGGCAATGGACCCAAAGGTCCTGTCAAAACTGGGCATGACTTGTTATAACCCACAGCTGGTCGGCATTGACCATGCCTAAATAAGGCCTCCAAACCACCTACATTAGCATGCATGTATCTTCTTAGTCATTCAAATAAAAAGAAAAAGAAAAAGAAAGAAAGAAAAATTCCTACCATCGTCGTAGGGAACTTTTGCAGCTCGTGCCATAATGCCATCAGCTAGTAGGATAGAGGGCTTGCGCTCATGATAGGTTGCCACTGTCAGACCAATGGCACCATCGCCAAATGCCAGTGTCGAGCTCTTCCCATTGGGATGTAGTAATAGCTCCAAATCTTCATCAACACATATCATTAGGATTGCATAAAGTAGATTAGTTGCATGACATCAAAAAAAAACTTACCTAGAGGAACGATGTAAAGCCACTCACAGTCACCTCTCAATATGTCCCTTGAGACAGGCCAACACATAAATGCGCCAACAAGGTAGCCCCCTAGGCATACTGCCCTACACTCTTGTGGTCTACTAGGAGCTCCAGGAAATGGCAGTGGACATCGTCTCTCTTGGAACCCAGTAGCAACCTCCCCAATAGGACGAGGAGGAACCTCCTCAAATCCCGGTTCGACCTCTCCCACTTGCTCGCGTCCACACAATACACAGCACGAGACCCTCTTTCTGTCCTCTCCATGAATTCCTCCAAGGATTCGTCACCATGCTGACGAGCATCAGTAAGCTCCCATGCCTCCATGAAGGATGTCCTGACTACTGACCTGTTCCTCTGGTCCTCTAATGCCAATCCTAGTAGCCTCTGAGTGCCCTCTCAATAATCAGGGTAGGTAATCCCAGTTACTGCCTCGCCATTCACTCCGAGGCTAGTAATTCAGACCACGTCCTCCAAGCTGGGCACCATGTGCCCCCACAGTATCAAAAAAGCCCGACTCGTCAGGTGCCACCTCTCTCGCAATGCCTCACATTCCGATTGGAGTGTGGGGTGGACGTAGATCTCGGGTTTGAGATCGAACCACCTTAAAAGTTCCTTGTCTACTATGCGATTGGAAGTGTGGTTTGCCCTGTGTTCATCTTTCTTTCATCGCCTAGTAGATGCCTGATTTGGACTGCTCGAGACCAGATCTGGTTGATTTACTCTAGTTTGACTGCAACTGAGTCTTACTCTTTGTTCTGCAGTAGTTATCTTATATTCCTCAATTACTTCAGTTGCACAATTTTTCAAAAGATTGATAGATCCAATTACCCCCCTCTGGATCTCTTATAGACACTCCATCTGTAGGGATCTAGGTCTCTGATTATCGATGTAGCATCCATACATTCTCATCAGAAATAGGCTGTGAAGGCCAACGGGTGGCAGGAGAGCGAGCTGCGAGAGTCGAGATCGGCGGAGTTTTCCTTCATTTATTCTATTTTGATTCATTTATTATTTTCTTTTCATTCAGGCATGCATGCATACATTGACAACAAGCATGCAGAAATATATATATAGCATAGCTCCCTTTATCGGAAGTAGGATAAGAATAGTGCCTTTGATCCATGGATAAAGTATGACCCATGAAGCACAACTAATGGGGTGTGCGTTCGCCGAGAGGACATAACATAGCTTATGTAGATAGCTTTGATCACAATCTTCACCCGAGACAGTTTGTCTGTGGAGTGAAAGTGCAGATACGTAAGCAGTGGACCCCAAATATAGGGACGTGCAGGCATTCTAAGTAATACTAAAGGATTACTTTTCTACCCACATGCATATTCAAGCTTTCAACTTTTGGTAGCTTCACACAGTCCCCTTGATGATTTTAAATTCTAGACTTTACTGTTTGGTGCCAGTCTCCTCATTTGTTTCAATGTGGATTCCCGACTACTAGGATTCATCATTACTATAATCATGGAATCTACTTTACCATTTCGCATAAGTTTTCTCATTTATTTAAGTGGAGATTTCCTGCTATTAGGATTCACATACCATTTATTCCTCATCATTTTTTTCTTTCTTTTTAAAGGGGGGGGGGGGTAGGCAGCTTTTTCCTCATGACCACCCTTAATGTGAGTGTAGAGATTTTAGGTTCCACGAAATATTAAGAAGAAATTATGATGTCCCTATGGCTAGGGGCCACTGCTCATATTGTGTGCGAGGGGTGAGAGTTTCATCTAGGATGTATTTCTTGTGAGTTGTGCTAGCGATATATCCATGACTCTTCCCCTAGCCGTATGCACTCATCGATAAGCTTGAGGCTAAAAATTTAGGTGGGACTTGAGGTTCTTTAGGGGATAAGGGTGGCTGAATACTCATTGCCATCATAGGACCCTGATATGGTCCCTGATATGTGGCAGGACCTGGATACTCTTCTTGTGGTATTTTAGCTTCAACTCCCTGATGTTCCTGAGGTTCTTCTTCTTGTAGCTCTTCCACCCCTTGCTGCTCTTGGGGTTGCTCAACATGTGACTACTGCTTCTGTATGCCTTCTTGCTCATTCAGCTTCTCTGGTTGAATTTCAAACTGCTACTACTGTTGCTGCTCTATTTGTTCAATAAGCTGATCAATGTGTTGATCAAGCTGCTACATTACTTGTTCATCAGCTAAAAACTACTATTCTAATTCATGGAGCTCCTGTTCTTTATGTACATCTCTATCCATCTCTTCCCTTTCTTCTTCTTACTGATCAGGTTGCTTCTCTTCTTGCAGCTCTGGGTGAGGTTCTACTTGGAGCTCTAGAATAGGTTCTTCCAAGAGTGCTGCTGCTTCCAGTTCATGCTGCTCTTGCAGGTTTTCATCATGAATTACTTCAACATCAAGATGTTGCTCTATTTGCACTGCCACTGCCTGCTCATCTAATAGTGGCTATTGCTCCCCCTGACTTTTTGCATCTTGCTGGATCTGTTCAATCTGTTCCACATCTTGTTGCTGCTCTCCCTGACTTTGTGGTTCCTGTTGAATCTGTTCAACTAGTTGCACATCTTGTTGCTGTTGCTGCTGTTGTTCAGATTTAGACTGTTTTTCAAACTCTACTTCTTATTGTTGCTGCTGCTCAAATTCAGACTCAGAATGAATTTTTGGTTCTTCTTCTTCCTGCTGTGGCTGTTTCTCTTCTTCCACTTGATGAAGTTCTTCTTCCACTAGTTGGACATTCTGTTCTGCCATTTCCTGCTCAGTCTGGTCTGCTAGCCCTTGACCTTGGACTCTAGCACCTGATGGCTTAAGCTTCATAAATTTGGTGATGAAGTCCATATTATACACATTTACTTTAGAGATTTTCTTAAATGTCTCATCCTCTAAAGAAATATTCATTTTCTTGAAAATGACAGTCAAATGGGCTGCATAGGGTAGGTGTCTTCTAGATTCCTTGCAGGTTCCAATAATCTGAATCATTAATTCTGGCAGACAGATTCTGATTCTCTTAAACATGCAGAAGAATATAAACCTCTGAGACTCAATAAGTCTCCCTCTACCTCCACCTTGTGGAGTTATAATTGTAGTGAACATATGACCGACGATCGTGGGCCGAGTTTTTAGGCGCGTTTTAGAGTATGCTGACTAAAAAGAGGCTGACACCCAGATCAGAAATTGAGCTAGGCTCACGGGCCCATTGGGTCTTCTGGATGTATTGACACCCCTAACTATGTCAAAATCTCCCTAAAAAATGTGAGTATTTATTTATGAAAAAGAAATGAATCAGAGCAAATCACAGCCGCTGACGCTGCAAGAAATAAGAACCGTCGGAAGGAAAAGAAAAATGGATGGTGGGTTCCGGAAATACCCCTGACGAGCCGCAGGCATCCTATTCCCTCCGTATCTGTCGTCTTCTCCGTCACCGTCAGCTATAAAAAGCCGCCCGCGGCGGCACCCCGGAGCCCATCATCTCCTTCTCTTCTCCACCGTCTCCGTCCTCCCCGTTATCCTCTCTCCATCATCTCCTCCTCTCCTTCATTCGCTTCATATTCTCTCTCTCTCTCTCTCTCTCTCTCTCTCTCTCTCTCTCTCACTCACACACACACACACACACATGTACACATCCACTTTTCTGTAGGACTGTAACGCAACGTAAACCCACACAGCACCCATCTTCCCCGGAGAAGAGGAGGGAGGAGACATGGTCGACGAGACCTGCTCGGCCTTGCTTCTTGGCTCGGGGGTGGGGGAGCGCGCCTCGGCGAACCTCTCGGCGGTGGCCATTAACTTCATATGTGGGCGCTTCGGCAACATCACCTCTCAGTTTGACACGGTCTCGGGTCAGCTGACCAACGCCACCACCGCCATCGATAGCACCTTCCTGCTCTTCTCCGCCTACCTCGTCTTTGCCATGCAGCTCGGCTTCGCCATGCTCTGCGCTGGATCCGTCCGCGCCAAGAACACCATGAACATCATGCTCACCAACGTTCTCGACGCCGCCGCGGGGGGCCTCTTCTACTACCTCTTCGGCTTCGCCTTCGCCTTCGGCGCCCCGTCCAACGGCTTCATCGGCAAACACTTCTTCGGCCTCAAGGACGTCCCGTCCCCCGGCTTCGACTACTCCTACTTCCTCTACCAGTGGGCGTTCTCCATTGCCGTCGCCGGCATCACCTCCGGCTCCATCGCTGAGCGTACCCAGTTCGTCGCCTACCTCATCTATTCCTCCTTCCTCACCGGCTTCGTGTACCCCATCGTGTCCCACTGGTTCTGGTCTGCCGACGGCTGGGCCAGCGCGTCCCGCCCCGACAACCTCCTCTTCCGCACCGGCGCCATCGACTTTGCCGGGTCCGGGGTCGTCCACATGGTGGGCGGCATCGCGGGGCTGTGGGGGGCACTGGTGGAGGGACCCCGAATTGGCCGTTTCGACCACGCCGGGCGCTCCGTGGCGGTGCGCGGCCACAGCGCCTCCCTGGTGGTGCTCGGCACCTTCCTCCTCTGGTTTGGCTGGTACGGCTTCAACCCGGGCTCCTTCCTCACCATCCTCAAGTCCTACGGGCCCCCGGGCTCCATCAATGGCCAGTGGTCCGCGGTGGGCCGGACGGCGGTGACCACCACCCTCGCCGGGTGCGCCGCCGCCCTCACCACGCTCTTCGGCAAGCGCCTCATGTCGGGCCACTGGAACGTCACTGACGTGTGCAACGGCCTCCTCGGCGGCTTCGCGGCTATCACCTCCGGGTGCTCAGTGGTCGACCCCTGGGCCGCCATCGTCTGTGGAGTGGTGGCGGCTGCCGTCCTCATCGGCTGCAACAAGCTTGCGGAGAAGTTCAGGTACGACGACCCACTAGAGGCGGCGCAGCTCCACGGCGGGTGCGGCAGCTGGGGGCTCATCTTCACGGGGCTGTTCGCGAAGGAGAGGTACGTTAACGAGGTGTACCCGGGGCGGCCGGGGGCGCGGCCCTACGGGCTGTTCATGGGCGGAGGGGGGAGGCTGCTGGCGGCGCAGGTGGTACAGATCCTGGTGATCGCCGGGTGGGTGAGCGCCACCATGGGGCCGCTGTTCCTGCTGCTGCGCAAGCTGGGGCTGCTGCGGATCTCCGCGGAGGACGAGATGGCGGGTATGGACATGACCAGGCACGGCGGCTTCGCCTACGCCTACCACGACGAGGACTCGCCCAGCACCGGCTTCATGCTGAAGTCGACAACGGTCAGAGTGGGGCCCATATCGTCGCCAGGTCAGACGCCTCCCAACCCACCGTAGGGGCGCGTCGCCGGTTCGTCGACTCCCCGGCACGTCTTTCACTTATCCCTGAAACCCTTATTAGTCGGGACTTTTGGAAATAAGCACCCCAAGAAGAACCTTATATATGTAGATGACCAGGTAGGAGGGAGGTTAAGAACTTTAAGATGGTTGCTGGCTAGGTTTCCTTCCCCCCTCTGGTCTTAATTTCTCCTTTGTCTTTTCTTTTAAGAAGGGTTGGGGAGATGGAGGAGGGAGAGCGAGCTGGGCCTCATCATCTCTCTCTCCTTCTGTTGTTGTCGGGTGGTCTGATATATTTATTGGTATAATGATGGAGCTGTTTAATTCTCCTCTTTCCATGCATGTGAAATCAAGAGTGATCAGCCGTGGCTCTTGAAGGATTCGGTTTGATGTTAATCGACTTCCCCATCTGCTTCTTGTTCCCCTCATCTGCTTCTTTGTTCCCCTCAAATTTCTGAACAGCCTGAGGTGATTAAATGGAGAGCCCTAGTGAGCAGTGACAGCCGTATCGATTCGACTTCCCTTGACAGAGTGCAGTTCCTGGGTTAACGACGCGGCTGCATGAAATACGTCTGCTCGCAGTGGGGGAGAGAGGACTTGACTTTGCCCGGAAACACTGATTGCTCACTGCTAACATGAGATGCCCATTTACTGTGCATCTGACTGCTTTGTACTCAATTTGCCTGTGAACAGTACTGCTCAGCCATGGCTGCCACCAGAAGGGCCTCTCCACTATGGCTCCTGCACAGGCAACGGGAGAGACAGTACTGTTGCCTTGGGCCGTTGGCCGAGGAGACTAGACGCGCGGTGCACTGATCCACTTGTTGCAGGACTTTATTGTAGCTTTTCAAGACTAAAGTTGGGGTTGGCCAATACTCATTAGGAAGCAGAGAAAATGGTGACTCATCCAACACTAGATGGCTGTGATCCAAGGGTGCCTAGTATATGTATACGTAGGTAAATCATAGGAAAATATCGTTCAAGAAACATGAGTATATATCTGTGCATGTGACTAGGGGCTGCTCATTCCAAGCGGAGAAGAGTTAATGTAAATATCATAAAGTATTATATTTTTTATGTCTCACGCAAACATGTTATTTTCCGGTGTTAGGCCCTTATATATATTAGTTGGTTAGAAATTACAGGAAAAATGATAGTTGTACTCTCTCTTGTGGTACTCTGTTGTGCGAGTCTCCACCCTTCGCCCCCACGATGGGAAGGAGAGCATCTAAATGGACAGCGAAGATCTAGGATATGTTAAGGATGACACCAACATCAAGTTTCTGAAAGGGGTTTCTCCATGTGAACTAGTGTTAAAATAAAAAAGGCATATCTATTATTTCTACATTTATATTCACACATATTATTAAGAACGTCAATTGCTTCCTAAGTCTGAAAGTGTTTAAATGAAAATTTATCTATTTTATTCTTTACATTTCGCACATTTTATAATAATTTTCAAACTTTAATTGATGAATTAATGAAGTTTCAGGTATGAAAAATGGCCAGGAAGAAGCTTTCATGACAATGGAATCGACCTCAGATGCCTACGGAGTTGATCCAACTCAACCAGAAGTCAGCCGCCAGTCTAAAGTCACCCGCTAGCCAAATGGTCCCGTATTGGCGACAAATGGTCCCGTATCAGTGACAAATAGATGAGTATCGGTGAAAAATAGGTGGGCTAGGGGAAATCAAGGAAATTGCAGAAGGAAAGTCGACTCCCAAAGGCTGTCGAGTCAACTCCGATCCCGTTGAAGCTAAAGGAAGAAAAGCTGAAGCTTTAGCTACATATTAACAGTGAAAAATAGGTGCTCAATGGTGCCAAATGGCTTGACAAGGGTGAATAAATAGCTATCTAAGGGTGAATAATGGATTGAAAGGCAAAAAGCTTTGAAGAGCTCAGAAGATGCATCATCCCACGCAGTGCAAACAAGGGTCAACGTAGTTAGCCAAGGGTCAAGATCAATCAGTCAACATGTCAGCAGAAGCGAGAAGTAGAGTTAAAGTTGACTTTGGTCAAAGTTAACAACTTCAAGTTGATCAGGTCAAGATTGACTCAGTCAAAGTCAATAATGCCAAATTAACACAAGGGTAGTCAAGATGTCACCAGAAGTCAAAGACAAAAATTCTATCAACAATTGACCTCAGTCAACTAACTTCAGTCAACAGCCGAAGCCACGGTCAAAATTCATCCAGTTCAGCTCAAGGAAATCAACATCGAGTAAAGGTGAAAAATGAAGCCTTAGTGGTGAGAAATAAGACCTTAAGGGTGAAAAACTGCTAAGGGTGGCAAATAGATTCTAAGGCGGGGGATCCCCCACCGCCCATAGCTCTAGTGTCTTCCTCCCCGACGGTTCTGGCCTCTCTTTCGAACCCTCCCCTGCCTGGCCCTGCTGTTCCCCGTCGCTCTTACGCCCAAACCCTCATGGAAGCTCGATTGGAACCGAGAATGTCCATTCCGGTTAAAGCTCCTGGGTTCATAGATCTTGGTGAGTCAACAGTCTTCTTCTCCAAGGTGGACATCGAAGGTTCGCTGCAACCCCTCAAGTATGCAATTATTGTGAAATGCTCTTATGGAAGACCGGCTATACCAGATATCAAGAGCTATTTGGCCCAGAGATTATCTTTAGTGTTCGATTTGAGTGATCATTAATCAGCGTTGGAGAGTGGTGAGTGGTTGTTTGACTTTCATTTAATCATTTCACATTAACCTGAATTTAGAAAGCTTTATCTCTTCATATCTATATCTTGGCATTTTATTGAGGTTGTTACATTGCTGCTCTGTCATCTTTGCGAATTAATTTTAAAATCTTACAAAGGTGCTACAATCAATTCACCCCCTCTCGATTGCTTTCCTAACCGGGCCAACAGGATGGCTGGATTGACCGTGCTTGCTCCATTGCTGTTTAACAAGTTCCAGAAAGTCAGAGTGAGTGTGCCACATATGTTGATAAATGAATCTCCTAGGGACTGCTTGCATTGGACGCATGGAGAGAAATAAGGGGGCATGATCAGATGGGCCTCTAACCAAATGCTTAACAGACAGGTTAAAGGGAGAGTTTAACCAGTTAGCATTATGAAGTACCCTGTCCAGACGAGCTCGGATATCGGAAGCCCCTGTTTGATTATTTGACCATGTGAAAGGAGACCCTGAATACCCCGCATCAATTAGACCGGTGGTAGTAAGAAAACTTTGAAAATCAGTCATTGCAGCTACAGAAGACATGACACCGCCAAGCTTTTCTTCTGGGGAGACTATACAATTAAACTCTCCACTGATGATCCAAGGAATCGTCACATATTGACTAAATTCCATTAGAGAATCGAACATGTCCCTGAGAGTACTAGCACTGCATGAAGCATAAATGGCAGTAAAATACATATAGACAGAGTTGTCTTCCTTGAGAGTGACAGTAATATATTGAGGATGCTGCTCAATGATATCAAGGCAAATGTTGGTGTCATGAAAGAGCCATATTTTTGAACTCGTGCCATTATTACCCAAGACAGATTGAAGATTAATACGACGTGCCACACAATGAGCATGATTGAGATTAATACGAGGTTCGGAGATTGCAGCAATGCAAATCTTGTGTGCTTTTATGGTTTGAGCGAGACTTCTAATAGTAGCTTTATTACCAATGCCTCTAACATTCCATATAAGTGCTGAATTAATCATGAGCAGAAGATGGGGTAGGAAGGGCAGCCAAGACCTTGGCTTTAGCTTTAATCAGATGGGCATCACTAATAAGATCTCCTGGCATAACAGAAATCTCATTTAAATCTTTAGCTTGAGAATAATTTGATGTACTTTTGTTACCTTGGCATAGCATCTGGGAATTCTCCAAAATTGCTAATTTAGAGACTTCATTTGAGCTAATTATTGGGATAGCTTTCATATCCACCTACACTAAGCTAAAGCAAGCCTACCCACCATCCCCAATACCCAACTGGAAAAAATAAAAGAAATAGCACCCTTCATAGAGACCCCACATGAGAGCCAAACAAAAAAAGTTAAAAGCGAACCCCCTGCTACTCCACATGCACTCTTCCATCCAGGGAAAACTATAAGAGATCTTGCACAGAAAACCAAAACTCAAAATCTCAAACAAGCTGTCAGAGCCAAACACTGCTCCGGGAAAAACAATTGCTGACCAAACTACCCAGAATAACACTAAGGTTGTTGCAGCTGACCTCAACAAGCCGCAAGGGGGGCAATGAAAATCTTATCTTGGAATTGTCGGGGTGTGGGTAGGCCCTTCACAATTCCCTACCTGAACCAAATAAACCACTCCCTCAAACCGGATATCATCTTTTTGTCTGAAACTAAAGCCTCCCCAACCACTGGTAAGTCCTTCTTTGCTACTAGATGCATTGACACTTATTGCGTGATAGACTCACAAGGCATATCAGGGGGCCTTTGGGGGGCCTTTGGATCTGATGGGACCTTGATATTCAAGCTCAAGTCATTCATGCAACTAGAAATTGGGTTGTTCTGGATATTGAAAACCCTCCTCCGAAGCATTGGATGCTCATATGCATTTATGCACCAGCAAGGAAAGCTAGCAGACATGTTTTCTTGTCAGAAATTGTAGATTATATCAATACTCACAATGCCCCCATATTAGTCACCAAAGACATGAACTCAATCTTGGGTCAAGTTGATAAATCTGGAGGTTCCACTGTAAAGTCTCAACAGATCAAAGACTTTCAAAATTTCATCCAAGATACTGGACTGATGGACTTGGGTTATGATGGGCCTACTTACACCTGGACAAACTGAAGGATGGCCAAATGGCACATAAAGAAAAGATCGGATAGATCACTGGCCAATGTTGAGTAGAGAATGCTCTTTCCGCATACTTCTGTTCACCACCTCCCTCGTATAGCCAGTGACCACAACCCTATCTATATAAACCTGCTGGGTGATAACAGAAGAAGGAAAACCACCTCTAAGCTAGAATCCATGTGGACTCTGAGGAAGGATTTTGAGACAATGCTCAACAGCAGTTGGAACAATTCCACCCCTCTGTCAACAAACTATACCCACAAGACCAAGCAAATCCAAGCACAGATTAGAAGGTGGAAAAAAAGAATTTTAAAGACCCCTTCACCGAGCAGAGGAGATAAAGAAAGACATGGAAGTTATCATATCCCTACCCCTTACTAAGAATTCATTATTTGATTCAGCTGTAAAACATGCTGCTATTTTACCTACATGTATGTGAGAAAGGCATTGTGCAGTTTTAAAGTGTTCTGGTAGAGCATGTACCTACTCATTTCAGGTTTCTACAATGACTTCTTTCTGATGAATTTATTTTGTTTTAGGGATTCCATACTTGTGTTGGATCTGGCGGTGAAAGTCAAACTCCTGAATGGTACAATGAGCATGGGATAGAGGTATGGATATTAGAATTGCGCTTTCTCACTTACGACTGAGAGATAGAAGACTGGCCTTTTGGCTTTCTATTCTTTTTTCCCCGAAAAATGGTAAAGTCCAGCATGAAATGTGTTAACACTTCTACTTTTTCGTTCTTCCCTATCCAGATATTTTTGCCATTCTTAGCATATTCTCTTTTGGAATGCTTCCACAGGGTCCAATGGCTGGTGGGTCTTGGCCCCAGCACCTCTTGATATAGAAAATCACATGACCATGGATGCAATAGCTGAAATAGCTGATATCACTTTTTCTCTGAATAGCCCTGAAGTGAGCTTCAAAGTCACAATTAGCGTGAGAACTTTGGAAACCTGACGCTGTCCTACCTATATGGTTGGGTGTTCTAGAGGGCCAATTCATTCCAAAGAGATCATCTTCTTTGTAACTAAGCATGAGTATCTTTCTAAATCTGTGTCTGAAACCCAAGAGACCTTTGCACTCATGGAAATTGGCATTCTCCTGTAGATTGTTTATTTCAAAAATCATCCACTTAACTAATGTGCCAAAAAACTACCAGAGAAACCCACCCAACAACTGATCGGACTGACATGGAACTTGGACGGCTGAGTAACATAGGGTTTTCAGATGCCAAAAACTGAGGCGTCACACTTACACCTCTAGCTTTAGAGGTAAGTGATCATCTATTTCGTCATTTGTACTGACTTAGTAAAAATAGGGAGCAGTCGGAGGAAGGAGGAGAGGGAAGAGAAGAGCATTTCGAAAATGAGGTGTTTCTGACCTATATTTGTGTTTTTTTTGAAAGTGGTTAGTACAACTATTGTATTAAATGGAAAAAAAGGGGTTATAGTCTTCTTTCATGAGTGGTTATCCTTATTCAGGTTTGCTATATCACTGATCTGGCTCGACTCAGGCCGAGCCTGATCCAGTACAAGTTGGTTTGACTCTGATCTGATCAGGCTGACTTGGCGGAGTCATGCAATTTAAGCATTTTGATGGTATTCTTGTTTGCAAAATCAAACTTTCATGAGATTTTAAAACATTTCATGCTTAATTAGACGTATTACCATTATCAAAAAGATAGAGAATGTTGAATTCTAGACTTTTATGATGTCAATATACTATATATTTTACGGACTGACACTGACTTTCATTATTGCAGAAAATCTAAGTCAGAACATCTCAAGAGAAGAACCTCAAAGAGCATGGATCATTTGAAGATAAAAGGCAAGGACAAAGATGATGCATCGACGCATCTAGTAGACACCTCTACGCAGTGAAGTAACTTCAGCGTGGTACATCAACATAGTCAATAGATATAGAACAGATGCATCAACGCATCTAATAGAGACCTTAATGCAGTCAAGATCACCAAAGCAACTTCAGAATGATGCATCGACACATCCAATAGATGCCTCGGTCGTTCACATGAAGATCACTTGATTCAGAACATGAAGTCTCAGGGAATGGTTGATGCACCCAGAAGACACATCAACGCAACTAGATGCAGCACAGACACTTAGCATAACACTAAAAGTCTATTGCTCCGACAAACCAAGAAGATAGACTGCTAGAGTATATCTGAGGTCTAAGCATCAGCACGATGCATTGACACATTAAGACAGTTTGTGTACCTTCCTCAGCAACAACGTCAATGCATCAGGGTGATGCACTAAAGCATCTGTCAAGGTTCAAATTGTAAAAAGGCAGCTACATCGAAGCATCACAGCCATGCATCAACGCAATAAGCCACAAACCATGGCTAAAGATCAAAGCTAGATCTAATGCTCGGACACATCAGAGACCAACACAAATGATTGTATTCCATGACTCCACCTATCTTTTGTGGGCCATGCTTCATATTATTTGTGTGCAAGCAAGATTTATTATCTGACTTAGTTGGATTGTTTAAAGTGTCATTTGATGTATTGAAGATTCAGGATGATATATGGAACATAAGTGAAGGGCAATTTGGGAAATGTCAAGCCGTAAAGTGAAATCTGATCCAGGCACG